>NW_024121129.1:250557-673322 GCF_016745375.1 Pimephales promelas
AGAAGAAAGAAAGAAAGAAAGAAAGAGTAATATCATACCAGTAGTGACCAGCACACTTGTCATGGGGAATGCTAAAAACAGAAAAAGACAGACCTGTTGTCAATTTTTTGTCACATACTTTAAAACATTTAAAAAATAAATAAATAAATAAATAAATACATTCACAATATTCTACAATCACTCTTTCTAAATACTCTTTGCAAATCTAATTTTAAAAAAAAAATCTTATCTAAATTGTAATGATTTTTTTTTTTTTTTGTTGAAATGCATGAATAATAATTCAATAAATCAATGGAAACTTGAACATGTTTTTTGTGTCATAAGTTTAATGTGTATACCCATTTAGACATACATAAAGCACTAGTTCAATTTGGCATCTGTTAATAAGTGTGTTACTTTATAGTTTCTTTATGAATCAATAATTAGTAAATCTCCTACAATATAATGCCATATTCACCTGCTGTTGTTGTTGGCCACATAAAGTCCGGATCTGCCATTCCTCCATAATCGCTCATAAAGTCTTTAAACAAAGAAAGACAGATACAGTCCTATTGTGTAGCTAATATTGTAAGTGTTTCTTATCACAAACTGATTATTTTGTACATTTTTCTAACCTGCTTGTACGGACTGCAGCCCCACCAGTAGAACGACCCATCTCAGCATCCACATCTGGGACATCCTCACAGTCCCTGTGGAGACATCCATCCTCAAGAGCTAAAGTGTGCTGTCTGTCAGCACTAGCTCCTTTATACTAGCTCTTGGTTTACTTTGGGACCACCTATTCTGTGATCAGAAGGTGGATCCCAGGCTTGTGCATTATGGCATGTTCACTTTCCATTGAATGAGAATAGCTTTGTTTGAGAATAAACATTGTTTATGCAAACCACGGTGGAAAAAAACCCCCAAAACACTTTCTGTCACTCATAATAATGTTTATCTCTGCTATTATCTCAAACTAAACAAGGATGTAATGGTTGGTTTGATGTAATGGACCAATTTGTAGAGACAAATTCCCACCCTAAATGTCTACCTACCTTGCATTTACATTTAAGGCATCTGAGAGACCCTTGTGCTTTGCATATGTTATAAAGTTATCTGCTGGAAAAAGTTTTTTAAAGCTTAAAAAAAATAATCTATAAAAAAAAGTTCTATATTTTTGCATGTTTATATACAGTATATATATATATATTTTTTTTTTATTAAAATCAAGTGGCTTTAATCTCTTCATTTTCATTTTGACATTGCTTCAAAAATAACATAATATTATCATACAATAAATCTAAGATTTGTTTATCTTGTACGTGTTGCTTAACCTATAAAACTTGTAAGATTTATATTATTAATAGCCTAGTCTTTCTGGATGGTTAGTCATCAAATCCTCAGTAAACAGCGGGTGTTGTGATGATCGCAGGCATAATAGTGCAGCTTTAAGTCCCATTCACACCAATGATGATAACTTTGCCTATAACTATTACGTTTTGGTAAACCTTCTAATTGGGATGTCAACACCACAACTATAACGATATTGACACAGAGGAACGATATTTCGTTGGAATCACTTTCGACAATGACATTCAGTCAGAATTCACCTTTTTTAATGAGCTCATAGCATTTAAAGTGGCAGACAACAAAACTGCAGTGTGCGCATATAATAAACAAATGTTAATATGCGCCGTTGTGGACGCTAATGTTTCGCCACTAAATAAAAAAAATAAAAAAGGCAATTGCGACTGACTTTTTTCTTTAGAATTGCGTGATATAAACTAACAATTCTGACTTTTTTCTTAAAAATGTAAGATATAAACTCACTATTATGAGAACAAATTTTTTGAATTGTAAGAAAAAAAAGAATAAAAAGATATAAATTCGCAAATGCAAGTTTATTTCCTGCAACTCTGTTTTCAAATTGTGAGTTTATCGCTCGCAATTGAGAGAAAAAAAGTCAATTATATTTTAGTTTTTTTTTAGTCTGTGGTAGTATGGAAGCGTGTTGCCGCCACAGAATAAAAGATAATTTAAAATTTTAAAAGGTAAAGAATAAAATACTTTTTTTACTCACAACTGTTTAATTCTCGCAATTTTGAAAAAAAAAAATCAAATTGTGAGAATTAAACTCACAATTGTGAGGGAAAAATGTCAGAATTGTGAGATATATACCTGCAATAGTTTAAGTTTATATCTGACTTTAAAACTCACAATTCTGAATTTTCTCAGAATTGTGAGATGTAAAGTCCAAATCTGAAGAAAAAAAAAAATTAAGCAATTCTGACTTCATACCTCAATCATGAGTTTATCTTGCAATTCTCAGAGAAAAAAGTCAGAATTGTGAGATAAAAAGTCGCAATTTCTTTTTTAAATTCTGTGGCGGA
This sequence comes from Pimephales promelas, assembly GCF_016745375.1. Next base: position 252,927 of record NW_024121129.1, read on the forward strand.
AAATTTAAGGTGTGTGTGTGTGCATATTTTTTTAATCGCATATAAACTTTTTTAAAAAAAATTGAGGAGGCACTGAAACAACAAAAGTCGAAAAAAATTGATGACAATTGAGATTCTTGAGATGGACAGTGCATGATGCATTTGAATTTGATGAATTTGGAGCTTTCTAGACTTAGAAAAGCCACAAAAAAAAATATTTTTCGAATGTAAAATATATTTGCCCGAAAATGTGTTTCAAGATCGCCCAAAATGTCTAGGATTTAGCTTTTGCATTCCACAGTCGGCATTCATTATGTTTACTGTGGTGAGCAGGACGAGTGAGAGCCCCAGGAGAACGGCGCGAGGCCAGTGGCGGCATTACCGATGAGCGACGCCTGTGAGACACACCGTATCTCTCACGGAGGAGCAGGAATTTTCTTAGCAACGTTAAAACGCACATCAACCGTTCACTTGTTTAGCGTTCAGGTAAACACTACATTCAGATTCATCAATCGGAATGAATTGAGTTAGATGTGCATGTAAACAATGAATGGCGACTGCAGAAAGCAAAAGCTGAATCCCGGACATGTCCGGGAAAAAGAGGATGGTCACCCCACTCAGCTTTCTCCACAGAACAAGAGCCTGCAAGCTAAGCTTCCAAAAAAAGATGGCTGACACTATGTGTTCATTCTGTGAGTGAGGTCCACCGTATATGGGCGGGTTGAGAACATGCGGGACAGACCCTAATACTGACTGTAGTCTTTAGCCTAAAAGTTTTTTTCCAGACTAAAAATACATAAATCTCTCGTCTCAAGGGGATATGAGGGTGGAAAGCATGGTAACTTGAAAATACTACTGGTTTTAATACAAAGCTTAATGATGAATCCTGAAGTATCCCTTTAACGCTGCTTAATATTTCAGAAATGATGGCAAATTAATCATATGGCACATCTTTCTCTCTGACCAACATAATCAATCTCTCGATATTTTTTACCTCTTTTACAAATTCATATAAACGCTATGGTATAAGCTAGGCTACTGTTGTAGTTTCCATTCCCCACTATAGGTTATAAGTTTACCCAACTATGACTTCTGCTCCTTAAAACCCTGGAAATGTTAAAAAAAAAAAAAAAAAAAAAAACTTTTTTTTTTTTTAGCTTTTCTTGTTGTCTTTGATTAATTCAAAATATAAGCACCATACAATACAAGTCAACCCTAGCCCAAACATTTATGTGTATACCAGCCTTGTCACGGTTTGACATGTTTGAAACCTAATTCTCTGAAACCTGTTACATTAATTAATGACGCACCATGTTTGTCGTTGCCTCCAGAGACATTTGGATGTTTACACATTTCCTTTCCATTACCTTGTTGATTCTTACTTAGACTATATTTAAACTACACTTAGGCCATATTTAAAGTCATGTATGGGGATTAAATATTGATGCTTGCTGAATGCACACCAATTTGTGTTTTTTTTTTGTATTTTTTTTATTACATTTAAAAGACAGTGTAAGTCTACCTAATATAGGTTAAAGTGAAATCGGAAGGTTTTTTAATATTATTATTATTATTATTCAAAATGTACAAAGTAGGCCCTAGTACTCTAGGCACAAACCACACAAACGCTGTGAAAGTGTCAATAATGATTCATAAAAAACGATTTCTGCCTTCCGAGAAGGAAGGTCTATGGAATTCCTTCAGGAAATGCAAATCTGGTTTTAAAATGTGTTATCGAAATTGAATCAGTTATAAAGATGTTCAAACAATCTTTGTTTACTGTCGTATCCAGAAGGTCCTGAATCATGATGAGTTTCGCAATGTCAAACAGGCTAAGATTTACTTGCCACATACATTTACCAATTGTTTTTTACATATAGCCTATATAAAAAAATATAAATATATGTATATTGTAATGTTTATATATTATATCAAACAATATTATATGTGTGTGTGTGTGTGTGTGGGGGGGGGGTATATACATATATATATATATATATATATATATATATATATATACAGTATATATATACAGTATATATATATGTACATTATATATTTATGTACATACAAGTAAAAATTGACATATTGTATAAACAAGCATTATACCGCTCCTTTAAAGGCAGAGATCTGTAATATATCAAACAATAAAAAAAAACTTGAATTAAATTTTCCATTAAAAAAAATGTCTATTGAAGTTGTGTCCTCACATTTTGTCAACTCTGTCAGGATTTTTTTATAATTCTGAATAAATAGTAAGTAAGTCTACTCAGTCACAGCTTTAACAGCTTTAACTCTGTCACATAATAGTTTCTGTGGATATTTATGGGATAAATCATTATAATTACACCATCTTAAAATAAATTGTATCCTTTGTTTTGCATATGGGGAATTATTCTAATGTTATTTCATAATTCTATTTACATATTTGGCCTTATATACATAGCATCTTTACATCTACTGTCACCATGAATTCAAAAATGAGTATCCACAATTTTTATGTAACATTGCAGTTCTCTATAATAAATTTGTAACATTTTTTTTTTTTTTTACAACCTGGGGCCAGTTGCATAAACATAGCCATTATGTTAAAACAGTGTACGTTTTTATGTAACCAACTTTAAAAAGTTATGAACAGTCTTGAAGTCTTGATTTCATGACTAATAACTTGTAAGACAAGTCTTAGCAGTTTATGTAACTCGCCCCTGATCACCGCAATAGCAAACCATGATGTAATGGACTTCATAGAAAGCTAACTAACATGCCAGTTTCCCACTGCTTAAGTCATGCAGGTCGGCACAAATAAAATGTACGAATTTCCAATTTAATTGGATTCACATTGGGAAGATTTCTGTTTCTGCTACAGGATGGCACATGACAATGCTTATCAATACACACTGTAAAAAAATATATTTTCATGATTTGTAGTCACAACATTTTTTCTTTTGTCAAATCAACTTAACTAATTTATGTAGTTCAGTTAACATAATATTTTGAGTTTCTGATGCTTAAATCAATCTCCTTCATTGGATTAACTCAATTTTTCCAGTTCAATGAATTTAAAATTTTAAGGCAACCAGGTTACTTCATTTTTCAAGTTAAACCAACAATATTTTTTTTACAGTGATACTCAACTCAACCTAACATACGCTTCTTATGTTCTGTGAGTTACTGGAGACCCAGAATAAGACATACTGTTCCCCTAAAAGGAGAAACAAACCACTAAAAGGATTGTCGTATTAAATTAAATATTAATTTAAAAAAGAAATAGTTGTCTTAATTTGTTGTCTTGTCAATCAGTTGTTGTAACCTCAGTTGGACATTAGTTAAGTCCCTCAGTTTTGTCAACTCCCTCAATATTTAACACTGTCAGAAGATGGTCTCTGCTCATTTTGAAATAATTATTTTATTATTTTTTCCATTTATTGTTAATATTAAAACATCAACTGAACTAAATGATACTATGTGTGATTTACTGAGAATATTGTTAAAAAGGAGGGTAGCATTAAGGAAACTGGATTGTTCATAACCCCCAGGACATTTATTTTAGAGAATGTATTTTTGCTACTTTACTAAACACCATTATTACATAATTGATAGATAGATAGATAGATAGATAGATAGATAGATAAAAATAAGACTTTACACTGTTGTTTGATGTATCAAATTAAAATAACATGCTTTTAATGTGTCTGATGGGGTTGACAAATTAAGTTATGAAGTGAAGAAATGTAAATGTATTCATCCTTCAGTTGTCCCAAAATTGTTACTATTTAATTATATGATAGACCTATTTAAAATGGGATTCTGTTCTTATGCATGTGAAGTTGATTGTGGGTAAGATGATAATAAATTATCCAAAACACACACACTATTCTTGAGATAAGGGACAAAACATGTTTAAGCTAGTTTTTATTATTTAATACCACATTATGATATACTGATTGAACCATGTGGGAACATGTTTTTCTGAAAAATTTATCTATTTTTTAATCTATTTTTTTTTTGTTTGGGTAAAATCTAATATTGCCTAATCTTGCTCAAAACTAATACCAGCAAAGTACACATTTAAAGTGTAAATTCAGGCTTAGTGTGTCACACTGTACTGTGCATCTTGACTTTATGGTTCTTTCGGGACTCACACCCTTGTTAGTTTGAGATGATAGAAGCGATATGTGTGACTGAAAGTTTTTTCCCTATGAAGCATTCTTATTAATCCTGTTTATTCTCAAACACCACCAGAACATTAAATGTTGATATGGCTGAAAGATAATTGTATGTGCATAAGCCTAATCAGATACACTTCCTTAAAGACACTATAAAAGAGCAAGTGCTGACAGACAGCTTACAGCTCTTGAGGATAGATGTTGTCTCAACGGAGACAGTGATGTCCCAGATGTGGATACAAGCAGATATATTTAAGAAATAAATATGGCATGCCGCATGTTGACACATGGCATCATGTTGAAATCATGTTTTATGATTCTCCATTGTTGAACTCTCCACCTCCTGAAGATGGAAAGTAAATTACCTCTGGGACAAAGTGAGTCTTCAAGCAATATAGGAAGCCTGAGCAGAGATACTGATGGTATGGATTCAGCATTCACACTTAGGCTAGTGTGTGTTATGTGGATGAAAATCTCTGGCCAGTGGCCACCAGGGATTTTTGAAATGAAAGTCTTCTTTAATTACGTACATCTGTGATAGCCTATGTCTTTATGTATCTAACCAACAGTGAACCAAAACATCGACGTTTTGATGTTAGTAGTCCTAAATTTACTGTTATTAAATGTTACCTGAAAAGAATGCACTAATTATTTAAGGAATAATATAGGATACCATTTAAAGGTGTTAATGTTTAAAATTATGTACGTAGCCTACCTTATCTTGTTAGACTGCTACTTGGACAAAACAAAATCCCGAAATCGGAGTCAAGTCGGCGCTCCACGGGTGACGATCGCTACTGGCTAAGTTATGTGATGAGACGCATTAAACTAAATAGCCCCGGTATTGTGAGACGTCTATGATTTTTTATTCACAAATTGTAATATGCTAAATAAAGAACATGTGTGGGTAATTGTTTTAGAAGGACTGATGTCAACAGAAACTTACAAAAATAACTGAGGAAAATCTGTCGCGTTTATTAGCTTGACGACAGTGACCTCTTATGGTAGGGTATAAGATAGGCTACTACATGGGTATTAAAAAAAACGTTTTAGGAGCCTTTTTTCCACTGTAAATATGACACCATGTACTAAAGATTACTTTTAAGTATGGGCTACAATGCTAAATAGCATAAAATGCTAAATTAAGATTATAAACATACAGGCAAACACATACAGGCAAAACTGCTCCAGGGCTTTAAGTACTATCAATGTATGCAGACTGGCACTTTTCTTGAAAAAAAAAAAAAAAACACAAGACTGTAATGTATGCGCTTTATAATGCTTTATTAAGATTTTAATTTATTTAATTGAAAGGAAAAATACATAATTATATCATGCATTACCAAATAGAGCAGTCTAAAGATTTCTTTTAAATGCCCCCTTCAAGAAATAACATAGAATAGAAATAATACCGTAGAAATAAATAATAGGATATGCCTAGGAAAGGTCCCCTCACATGGATTTCGCCTCCAGGCAGCAAGAACAGCTGTCAATCAATCAATCAACTTTTATTTAAAGCACAATAACAACAGTAGTTGAACATTGTGCTGTACAGCAGAATAAATATCTTAAAAACAAGACCGACCGCAAAGATAATGAGAAAGGGTGTTTACATCGAAACCGCCAATTTGACCATACAACATTAAAATCAAGGACACTTGTAGGCCAGTGAAAACAGGTAGGTTTTTAACTTAGATTTAAAAACAGACTCAGTGGATATTAATCTTAAAGATACAGGAAGACTATTCCACAGTTTTGGACCAACAACAGAAAATGCACGGTCACCTCTCGTCATCAGCCTTGATCTTGGAACCATCATCAACAATCTTTGTTGAGATGACCTCAGTGATCTAGTATGGTCATTTGATTTCAAAAGATCAGACAGATGGAGCTAAATTGTTCATGGCTTTAAAAAACAAAAAGCAAAATATTAAACTCAATTCTATAACAAACTGGTAGCCAGTGCAACGAACACAGTATTGGGGTAACATGATCAAACTTCCTTGTGCCAGTCAAAAGTCTGGCTGGACCATTTGAAGACGACTAATATTGGACTGACTCATTCCAATATAAAGAGAATTACAATAGTCAAGTCTAGATGAGATGAACAAATGAATCACTCTCTCAAACTCTGCAAATGTCAAAAAGCTCTTTGCCTTATAAAATAGTCTTAATCGGAAGAAACTAGATTTAACTACAGCACTTATCTGTTTGTCAAATTTAAGAGCAGAATCAAAGATAACACCCAAGTTTGTCAGTGAGGGTTTAACATGGGTGGCCAAAACTCCACTGGGGTCACCAATGGGATTAATAGAAAGGTACCAAAAAGTTTTGCTCTTGTTTAGGTGCAAAAAATTTGAGGAAAACCAGGACTTAACATCAGACACGCTGATAATAAGCTTAATCCCATTTTATCATTTTTCTTTAGAGGCAGATCAATCTGGGTGTCATCAGCATAAAAATGAAATGACACACCATGTTTAGAGAAGATAGTCAAAGGAAGCAGATACAACGAGAACAAAGCTGGAGACAGAATGGAGCCCTGAGGGACTCCATAATCCAGAACAGAAACAGAAGAAGAAAACCCAACTAAACAAACAGAAAATGTTCTGGCATCTAGATTGGACTTAAATCAATCTAGAGTGCTGCCTTCAAGCTGTGTATCATGATGTTATTTTCCATTGAATAGCCTACCTATGTAGGTTTCCAAGAAAACACCAGTCATATGTGTGTAGCACAGCTGGATGTAAGTTTATACGGGATCCACACAAAGGACAAACTGAAAGGTGTAGGAATTTCATTGGATATTTGACAAAATATCAAACCAAATGGCCAACAAATTAGTTAAAAACCCTTGATCCTCACCTGACTATGGCTTTGTCAACTGTATCCATGATGTTGTTTATAATGGACTATGTCTGTGGTACAGAAACAGTGGCAATGTTATGTTACACACTCACTCTGGCTATTATCTTTTGTCTCAGAAGACGATTATTTGTCCCGTTTTAGCCACCGTAGCTTCTTCGAAAGGGAGGGGTGAGCAGTGGGCTGAGCCATTAGTGCAACTCGCAACCAAACCGCAAGATGTCGCTAAAACTCACAAAGCATGTACATGTACAAAACATGTACATTTTCTTTAATTTACTACATTTACACGTTTTATTTTCTTGAAACATTACATGACATTCTCTAACCCAAGGTTCAAACCGTTCAAACACTGCCATTTCGATCTTTAAATTAATATTTCGTCCCATAGGCTACCATTTGCCACCATTATGACTTTATTCCACAAAATGAGTTATTTACTGTATACTGCAGCAGAATATCCAATCTGCTCTTTTTCATAAAAAATGAAAGTGAACGTTGTCCATGACTGTCAAGAAAGATTTTTAGTGAAGTGAAATTTTTGTTACTCACACAAAGAAGACCAAAAACAACTTTTGTTATAGTGCGTTTTTATGAGTCCCAGTCCTCTTTCATCGTTTGGAATAATATAATCGTGAGTTAATGATGACTATTTAAATTTGTTTCTATGGCAGTGATAATGTTTTGAGATCATTGACAAAAACTGAAATATGAATACGCATGTCCAAAATAAAATACGCATGTCCATACTCAGGCAGTAGAAGAAAGCAACAGGCATACAAAATACAAGCATAAAGGGTGTAAAATTAGCTCTAGAATTACAGATAGCCTATTCAGGTACACAATCATCTAGATTAAAGGGTGGCCATTGTTTAAAGCTCTCTGACATGATAAACGTCATAAACGTGACTTTCCCTTTCAGAACTGAAAGTTTAAGAATTAAGTTTCTTGATACCTTAAGAGTCTGTCTGGTGTACATCATAAGTAGGCTACAGCATCTTGTGTACATGATCCACAGCACTCTCCTTTTTTCACATATTCACCATATTCTTATGTTTTAAAAGTGAAGTTAACTTGTAGCCTACATCATCAGTTTTCCATTGGCGTAGGCTACAAAAAGTTTTTTCTCTAAAATGTCCCTTTTTTTTCCATCTCATTTCACATTTATTTGTATAGCGCTTTTTACAATACACATTGTTTCAAAGTAGCTTTACAGAAAATATATTGAGTCCATATTACAATTTAGAGTACCAGTAATCTGTTATCAAAGGTAACTGTCAGAGGTTATGTATTCAGAAATGTACATAAATTACAGTTAGCTAAAATGTATTAATTTAAACATTAATGTAATAATTTAAGGCAGAAACAATAAGCTCATTGAAGTAATGAATTCTGTTAACAAATGATTATGACATTAGGTGTGTGTGTGTGTGTGTGTGTGTGTGTGTGTCTGTGTGTGTACTTGAGAAGGTACTTTCTTCAGGAAATGCAAATCTGTTTTGAAATAATGTGTCATTGAAATTCAGTTAGTTATACAGAAAATGTTAAAATACTCAGATGTATTCTTAAACCCAGTGTATCTATTCTGGTATTAATGTTACAGGCAAAGTCTGTATTCTGTATTTGGTGACTGAGGGTCTGACCATGTAATGCAATAACACCCATTTAGCCCGGACCAGGCCCGGACTTGTTTTGAACTTAATTCATCTGCTCATATAACCACATTAACTATAGTTATTTGACTCTTATAAGAGTCAAAATTTGTAAAAAGAGTTTGAATTCTATTTTAAGGACCTCATACAAGAAAATCTCGATTCGTTATAATAGAATAAATACATTTACATCGATAGTCTGGCGTTATAATTTATTTGCTTTTGGTGCACTGTTGAGTGGGTAAAACTGTTTTTAATGGCAGGCTAGCTGCATTGACTCGCGCTAGCCTAGCACCGGCGAAATATGCAACTGGAACGACTGGATGAAAACTGTCCCCACTGACAAATAACTATGGCTAACTTGGAAAAGTTTTTACTCCAATGCTTTCTTTAATCGTTGTATGCAGTCTGACATTTTGTTTAGAACAAAAAAAAAAAAAAAATCAGGAGACTGTAATTGATGCTCTTTATTATGCTTTATTTTAATTTGAATTCATTTCATTGGAAAGAAAAGTACATCATTAAATCATGCATTAGCTACCAGAGAGTCTAAAGAATACAAAAATGCCCCCTTCAAGAACTGACTAAATAAATCATGCTTAGAGTTAACTTTACCCCTAGATGAAACCACAAAGAAAAAATAAGTGGTGCAATATTTGCCAAAATAATTTTAGCTATAATGCACTACAACAATCAGCTTAAATCATTGTTGTCATTTTCAATAATACATTTTAAAATTGTTGCTTTTTAGTGACAGATTGAGTCACTTTTAAATCAGCAGAAGTCAAGCAGGATCTTTTTATCCAGAGTTATTCTTGTCCACACATTCGGTGCATGTGCAGCTCTCAACATACATGTAGTGATGAAGGATCTCGCTGCTATTGGCACACTTCAGCATCACCTGTCGTTTGCTGGATTTCTTCTCCTGGCAGCAAGAACAGGTGTGGTTCATGCTGTTCTTTTCCATCGAATACCTGTGTAGGTTTCCAAGAAAACATCAGTCTTGTGAGTCTAGCAAAGCTGGATGTGAGTTTATACAGGATCCACACATAGGTCTGGATGCTAAGGTACATACAAGTATGAATTTCTTTGGATACCTAACAAAATTTCAAACCAAATGCCTAATGCTTACAAATGATGATAGAGTGAACACTAAAATTAAGCTGAATTTGTAACCCTGTTTATTTTATTTTTTTAATGTTATTATTATATCGATAATTGAATCTTTATTGCCAAATGATAATGATGATAATAATAATAATAATAATAATACAATTACATTAAAATAAAACCGTTCACATATTATGGTTGACGATCCACATTTCCTAAAGGTTAAGGGGATACTCCACCCAAAAATGAAAATTCTGTCATCATTTACTCACCCTCAAGTTGTTTGACACCATTTCAGCAGAAGAAAGAAACTCATAGGTTTGCAACAACTTGAGGGTGAGTAAATGATGACAGAATTTTCATTTTTGAGTGGAGTATCCCTTTAAGAATTTGAGACCATGTGTGTGATCATTAGGCGTGTATTGCTCTCACAGTGATTTGCTGTCACACTGGCCAGTGCAGGAAGTGACTTCAACATTATCAATGGAAGTGCAATTATCGTAACGCAGACGGGTGACGTTCTTCCCAAGCACACAGTTTGTGGGTTCACCTGAAAGATAATATAGGCGGGTAAGCTTGTGACTAAATCTCATGAACAGCACATTCATTGCATTTTAAGTAGAGCCTATTATAATATATTTGAATTTACTTACATATATGAGCTACATAAACACAACAGGGTGGACAAAACCATTTTAACATTAAAAAATACAATGTGTCAGGAAGTTTTGTATAAAGTTTATCTTACAGATTTCACAACATCCATCCTGGTCAAATTTAATTGTTCCCTGTAAAGACACAAATAATAGAAAAGAGAACATTATTTACAGATTTTTTTTTTTTTTTAAATATGGTAAAATCTCTCAAAACATTTATCTAATTTTATCCAATATTGCACATTCATACTAAAAAGCTTACAACAAAAAGTTTCTGAAACAGTTAGCACTGCCATCTAGCGTATTAAATGAATAATTCACACCATTTTTTCATTAGTTACTCATCCTTTATTACTTTCTTTCTTGTATGAAACACAAAATGTGTTACTTATTGCAAAATTTCCAAGCCCGTCTTGTTTTAGACAGTGCACGTCAATGTTGACCATGGCTGTTCAAACAACAACTTAAATGTTGGTCAGTTCCTCACATATTGTAAAGAAGACTTACAGTTGTATGTAATGTTTTTATAACCCTGACAGCACTTTTTTTTGCCCTGTTAATTGTTTTGAACATTGACCTTAGTCTGGAGAAATATGGGGAAAGTAATATGTCCACACTTAAGCACTTGCAGAAAGCAACAGGCATATAAAATACAAACTGAACAAGTGTGTCATGCATTGAGTTGAATATAGAGAATGTACTTACTGGCTCACAGTACACTGGATTAAATTTAGGGCATGTTTTAATGCTCTCCACAATAGCAAATGAGTCATTCACTTTAATGCAGTTAGCAGTTGTACATTTGAATTTGTACCCCTCATGAACCTAAAAAAAAAGACAGATACAGTGTAGAAGGCTATATTAGATTTTTGGTCTAGTGAACTGAAAGAATAAAGAAAAGTTCGAGAATGTACCTTGAGAGTATGCCTTGTGTTGTCTGGGGCATCATATACACATTCCACTTGTGTACACGTTCCACAGCACTCTCCAACGTTTTTCACATATGATTGCCCCTGTGTGTAAAAACATGTTTTAGCTTGAATATCACAAAACATTCTTGTTTTCAATTTAAGAATGTAGTTAGAAAGTAATGTTTTTATAAATCATTGTAAATAACATCTTAAAGTTAACATAACCTCCAACTTGTCTAAAATCTACAAAGTTAAGATGTGTAATGCATGTGTTGTGTAGTTACAAATGAAGAGTTCAGATGCAAAAGCTTTTAAATGCCATTTGAAATTTTCTTCTTTAATGATGATTTTTATCAAACTTGTATATTTAAGTTCAGTAATAGTGAAATTACTGAACTTAAATATACAAGTTTGATAAAAATCATCATTAAAGAAGAAAATTTCAAATGGCATTTAGAGGCTTTTGCATCTGAACTCTTCAAATGTTAAAGGAGTAGTTCACTTTTAAAAAAAACTTTTGCGGATAATTTACTCACCCCCATGTCATCCAAGATATCCATGTCATTCTTTCTTCATTCTTTCTTCATCAAAAAGGTTTTTGATGAAAACATTCCAAGATTTTTCTCCATATAATGCACTTTACTGGTAACCAAACGGTTCAAGGTCCAAAAGACAGTTTCAGTGCAAACTGCAAACTGTTCAAAGGGCTTTAAACGATTCCAGACGATGAATAAGGGTCTTATCTAGCGAAACAATCGCTCATTTGAAAAAAAAAAAAAAAAAATGTATAAGTGTAAATTTATAAGCTCAAATGCTAACCTTGCTCTGTTCTGTGTGACTCTCTTGTTCGAACTCGTTCATCAAAATGAACAAATCTTTTTCCGAGTCAATTCGTTCATTTTGTTCGTTGAATGAACCAAATGACTCGAAAAAAGATTTGTTAATTTAGATGAATGAGTTCAAACAGTAGAGTCACGAACGCACACTATTTGAGCTTATATAAAACGTAAACTTTGCTATTTATTTTTTAAATGAGCAATCGATTAGCTTGATAAGACCCTTATTCATCGTCTGGAATCGTTTAAAGCCCTTTGAACAGTTTGCACTGAAACTGTCTTTTGGACCTTGAACCGTTTGGTTACCATTGAAGTCCATTATATGGAGAAAAATCCTGGAATGTGTTCATCAAAAACCTTAATTTCTTTTCGACTGAAGAAAGAAAGACCTTGGATGACATGGGGGTGAGTAAATTATCAGCAAAAGTTGTTTTAAAAGTGAACTACTCCTTTAAGCATTACTGGAGCTGAAGCTAGAGCTTCTACTTACAGGCCCACAGCTAAGTGAACTCGTGTAAGGACATTCTCTTATACTCTTCTCAGTCACAAGCGAGCCATTAATTTCACGACAGGATACATTTTCACATTTGGAACTGTAGACTTCTCCAACCTAACAAAAGACAGACTTTGTGAGGATTGAAGAACAAAGCAGATTCTTTGTTTGGGGAACTGAAAGAATGAAGAAAAGATGTACCCTGAGAGTATGTGTCGTGTTGTCCGCCATGTAAGTACAGTTCTTTGGTACACATGTTCCACAGCACTCTCCTTCTTGTTTCACATATTCAGAGCCCTTGATGTGCATAAACAAGTTTGTCGTATTAATAATCACTTTTTCTGCATTTATAACTCTAAAATAAGTAAAAAGTTGAGGAAAGAACAAGAGGTGATTCTCTTTCTGAGTTCTAGAGGACCAAGAAATGGGTGTGTGAAATAAAGAAAACACCCAAAACCAGGATTGCAAATAGTGTGAGAAGGTGAGCAAAGACGATAGGTTGGTAGAGAGGTACAGGACATACTTTAAATGAGATGGAACAGACAGTATAGCCAAATGTTAGAGAATGTACAGTGACTTTCTATTTTTTATATACTGTATGGTTGGGAGTTTACAGTATAATATAAAATGGTCGACTCACATCCTTAGTAGAAGTACACAACTGATACTGTAACCATCCAAACTATAATTTGTTCGCCTTACTACAAGTGTAAGTTTTAATTATTACCTCAGCACAAGGTGCACAGACTTTAGTAAAACATGTCACATTATGTAGTTGAGTCTGTGGGTCTTTGTCCATTTCACAGTAACATTCCACACAAGGCTCCATAGGGATTTTAACTCCAGGCTAGAGAGAAGAGCAAAGTAAGGAACGTGAACCCAACATTAGATGATGGACTTCCTTTATACCAGAAGCATCATGCCTATCCAAACCTCCTTAGATGTTGTGTATTTGAAATACTTAAATTACATCATTGATTAAAGTCAAAAAGTCTAAAACAATATGGTACATATGTTCAACCCACCCTCATTCTGTTCAAAGAATTTCAAAGCTGTGAAAATGGTAGAACTGACAAATTACACCACAGGAAAACAAGACTTTTAATTTAACAGTGGTTTATGCATTTGTGTCATTTTAAAATAACCAGGCTTTACCTATCGTATGTAATCTGAGTAAAAGAATGAACCTAACATCTCACCTTGTATTCAGTGTTATTGTACACACAGACGTCTTTGCGAACTGGTCAGAAAAATAAAAAATATTAGAAATGGCTTACTAATTCGGTTCAGTAAATCCTGACACATATGCCCATTCAAATTCAATATGTCCATTGAATTTACTTGTAAAGTATGTTCTGTAACAGCAATAATATGAACAAATACTGGTTTAAACTACTGGTTAATTAACAATCTGAGACTTACCACAGGGTGGACAGCAACTATTAATAGGCGTATTCGTTGACAACTCAAATCCCACATCACATTTCTTCTTAAGACACAGCTCGAAATCACACACTGAATGGGTTGAGATGAAATAGCGAGTTATTTAGTCATGTTGTTTTAATTTGCTATTCAGAATGACTTAAAAACAATTTTCATTTGGACTAACCACAAGTTGGACAGCAGTTTTCAGTTGTTGTTTTGTATTCTTTGCCACACGGTTCAATGGTGGGACACATAATCTTTTCTTTCGTAATACCAAAGGTGTCACTGGAGCAGCTGTATCTGGTACAGTTGAAGGTCCATGTATCCCCGGGCTACGAAAGATGATCATTAGTGACAGTTAGTTAATGCTAGTTAGTTAATGTAACTACTGTAGTTAATGCAATCCACTACAGAGACATACCAGTCTAGGTAACCCATCAGGGCCCATGCAATCTACAAGGAGGGATTAATACAAAATTAACAAAAGTATGGCATAAAGAGCCTTCATCTATAAACACAGACAGTAAATGAAGTAACTTTTCTTACCGCAGTTAGGTGTACATTTATCCGTCGTTGAACTAACTCGATATGTGTTGTCAGGACAGAAACAACCTTCCATGAGTGTGTTTTCACAATCTTTGCCTTGGCAATCTTTCTCCACAAACTTATCATTGTATCTGGTATTTAAATATAATAAAAGACAGTTACATACTGTACTATTTGGAGCATTTAGTATTACATTTACTCTACACAAAAGATGATGTTATGTCACGTCTAGAGATTAGACCATTACCTTGTACTGCAAGTTTTTTCTATTTTAGGCCCACATGCCTTGTAGACTTTGTTACTCGGACACTTGTATTCTGTTATGGAAACCAACAATTAATAAATTCATAATCAACACAACGTCAACATAATGAATTGCCACAGTTGAGGAGCATTAAAGTGGAGTATTAAAATGAAAAGATGCCTTAAAAATACTGAAAGAATGTATACTCTGCTATAAAGTACTGCAATGGTGGGTTAATTCAGCTGTTTTACCGCATAGCCCTTTGAGGTCGGCTGAGTTTCTCCAGTCCACACAAACAGACTGCAGGCCACATTCCTGTGCATAGGCCTCCAGGCTGATACACGCAACAGACTTATTTTGAAGGGCACATGCATCATATTTGCATGCCTCATAATAGCTTTGATATGGAACAACCCCATGGCATTTTTCAAATAATCTGTGAAGAACATGCAAATTTGTGACTTTCAAAATAGCAACTTTTTTTTCCCAGAGATACAAAATTAAATACGTTTAGGACAGTTCACCTAAAAATTAAAATCTGGACCACTTTCCTGCAGTTTAGCTCCAACCTTGATCAAAATCACCTGCTTGTAATTTTCGATTAATCCTGAAGGACCTTAATTAACTTGTTGAAGTGTGTTTGATTAGGGCTAGAGCTAAATTTTGCAGGAGAGTGGTCCCAAGATTGTTGTGTTTCTTTGTTTGATGCTTGCTACAGAGTGTGCGATTTCAGCAATTAAGATAATTACAGACCACACTGTACGACATGGATCTAATAACCTTGGGTACGACATGTATAGACTGTATAATGATGCCAACTATTGAATCGTAGTCTGCGACGCAAGTTAGTATATAAGATTAAAACGTCATCAGCATATGCTATTGGTAATCGAATAGAGCAAGATGAATCGCACTTTGGCAATTGTGGTTTTTATGTGTGCTTAAAAATTGAGGAAGCGAAAGAAGAGCATATTGACACGGTCATGGCTATGGAAACTTGTATTTTTTCTTTGATTGTATTTCACTTTCATTAATGTATTGTTTGTAAAATTGTTTTATTTGATCTTATTTTTGTAAAGCGCTTTAAAATGCTTCTTAAAAAGGCACTATAGAAAATAAAGTTTATTATTAATATAACATTTGGAAAAGTTTTTGAGTCAGAGCAAGTATGCAGTTATGATTACATTTTGAAAGATTAAAGTTTTGGCTTTGCCTTACTTGCTCTTGATGAGTTCACAGGAGTTGTACGTTTCAGATGAACAACTTTTATTCTTTGGAGGTACATTAGGAGCATTGCATCCTGGGGGTACCATCCAAAACTGTGCCATGTGTTCACAAGATTTGTCAATTGTTCCGTTAGGGAGTCTGCAGTCATTTGCTGTGTTATTGTCACAAACCCCTTAATAATGTTAACAGAAAAAAAAAAAATACAAAAAAACATTAGACATGCAGTTCAATAAGTCACACTATTTAGTTCGATAGAAAAACTTTAAGTATACTAAATCAAATCGCAGACACAGTCACCAGATCATTTAAATAAACATTCAGGCGAAGTCTTGAGATACCAATCTTTGTAGTGGATAAAATCAAATTTATTTATCATTGTCATTTTACACTAAAGGGATCTGAGATCTGTACTTACCACACTGTCCCTCAGTATTATGATGGAAGTATGAGAATGGGAGTTTGACAATAACACCTAGAGTTCCGACTAAAATCTCAACCTTAATATCAGATACATTCACGAGCACTGTAATGCCAGTAGTGGTAATGATTATATCTCCCAGTTCGATTGTTGGCTTCATCTCTGTATCATTAACAAAGACCTGTGGGAAACAAGGCATTCTGCAGTTACGATGAAAAACATATTCTGAAATATTGTTATTTTACAATTTGTCACGAACAACATGAGAGCACATTGTGCGCAGTTCATTAAATGGAGATAAAGTCTGTTACATTTGTGGACAGCAAAGAAAAACAATGATAAATGATCAGCTAAAAAAGAAAATAAAAAAGATTATATATTATGCATAATTAAGAAAGCAAAATAAGTAATATTTTAAAAGGAAAGAGAAAATTATTTCTAAATAAGGCAGATGCTAAAACAGATGTTATGTGACATACCAACGCATTCTCATCCTTTAACGGCATATAGAACGCTATATGAAAAAAACGGCGCTATACTACGCACATGGCACCCGTTATCGTTAATATAACACGTGCTGTGAGGGCTAAGTTTAGGTGTGGGGTAGGGTGTGCGTGTCATATTCACGATAAAGGATTTATAACGTCTTGGGTTCGCGTGTTATATTAACGATAAAGGGTGCCATGTGCGTAGTATAGCGCCGTTTTGTCATATAGCGTTCTATATGACGTTAAAGGATGAGAACGGGCTGGACATACCCACATTCTAGGTTAATCAGGAACAAAAATGTGCAGGGTGTAAGAAAATATAACCCATTTCATTAAATATGGTTTCATACGAAATGAGGATTTCATGTACGTGTGAACTCGTGAAATAGAAAGTGACTGTAAGAAAATAGCTAAAAGCATTGAAAATTCCCATTTCCACCATCAAGGCAATAATTAAGAAGGTCCATTTAATTAAAGATTCAATCTGCCTGAAAGAGGATGTAGGCCTATGTACAGTTTATTTTGTTTTAATGCAAGGCGTGGAGGATCGTTTGAGTGGCCAAAGACTCTCCAAGGATCACAGCTGGAGAATTGCGTCAGAATCTTGTGGTCAGAATGCCTAAAAAAACCGCTCCTACATCACCGCAACTTGTTTAGGAGGGTTTTTTAAAAAAATCTGCTCTCATCCAAAAACAAACTATTGAGTTTTCATATTCATATTCAGTTGCCAGACACTACCGGTATTTCAAATTGGACTGAACCCTATAGAAAACTGAGTGTGTATGCACATGGACTTAAGAAACTGAAGGATCTGAGATTCAGTCAGGAGGAATGATCTCTGATATCTTGACAGATGTCCAGATTTTGATACAGTGTTGTGTCGCCCCTTGATGTCTGATTGAAAATCTGATCTTTAGAAAAGCTCAGTGATTTGATTAAAGTTAAAGTTTTTTGGGGATATATTTTGCCAATTTTGTTTGTGAACAGATTTGTGTGGAAATAGTCGTGGCACTCACCTGGACCTCTTTAGTGTTGCTTGTAAGCTTGATTTGATAGGATTTGTAGTTCACAATGACATACTCTGGGCAGGCAAGATTTTTTTTAACATCACAAAAATAGTTTTTAATGTGGACACTGATATTGTATCTTGGGATGATTTCTTGGAACAAAACATAAGTGCAGTTTCCTTGGAAAGTATAATATTGTCCATCAAAGGTTTTGTAATGAGGGTCACCATAGCTGTTGCATCTACCTGTTGTTTCAGAAAAAACATTTAAAATAAAGTTAAATATAATGCAACAGGACAACATTTATATATATTATTATTATTACCAATAGGAATAATATTAATTATATACCAATTTCAATGAGCATAGTTTAAACTTACAAGGACACTCATACTTGTAGCAGCAGCCATTGTTATAATAGACTTTCTCAGGGGGAAGTCCATTGACACAGTTAGGTTGGATTGCATCTTTTGGGTCACACTGTAGAGGGATTGAGTTAAAAAAGTTAAAAGTGTACTACAATAACTTGAAAGAGTTGCTGCTGTGCTGTTGCTAGGGTTCCCTTTCGTAGTCACTCCGAGTTACGTCGGATGACGGAGAATGGGGGTTTCGCATAGAAAGCCAATCATCTTCGAGTATTTAAAAACGAGCCAATGGCATGAAAATGCCTTGGGTCTGCGGAATTTAGATAGCATATCTCCGCCCCACCTCGTGGGTATAAAAGGAGGAAGCAGACGCAACCGCAGTATGTTTTCGCTTCGGAGCCAAGAGACTTCTTCACTCCACAAGCCATTTTCACTGAGTTACAACTCTTCGAGACAAGCGTCCTCTCCAGTGTTGGTGTGACGGCGGTACCCAGCAAGATTCTGCATTGCCTGCGATCTGTGCAGTGGTCTGCCAGACTTTGCGCTGCACCCTGGTCGCCTCAGCGCTGAAAGAGTGAATTTCCTCCTCTCATTCTGAAAGAGCTGCATGTGGCACTTCTTTTTAAAGATGGTTCGCCCGTGTTCTTCTGGTTGCGGTCGATTCCTGTCTTCCTCTGATGGGCATGAGCGCTGTTTTGTGTGTCTGGGCGTTGAGCACGCAAAAGCAGCGTTCGTGGATGAGTCATGTTCCTTCTGTGGGAACATGACCATCGCAACACTGAGATCGAGACTCAATGATCTTACTGTGAGAGTCCCCACGTTCGTTACCAGTTGTGCTTCCTCTACAAGGGGGAGCTCTTCGGCTCGTGGACAGGGTGATCTGACGGTCATGGTGTGGAATAAAAACCCGACGCTTGTTCCTCTGGCCACACCCCCCGCAGCAGTGTTGCAACCCGCGAGCACTGCAACGATTCAGACGAGTGCCTCTTCGCAGGTACCGTCTGTTTCGTTCAGTGCTCCAGAGGATGCGATGTCGATTGCGATCGGCATCACAAGGTGGGCTAGACTCCTCGGGAAGTGAGGATGCGGCTGTGTTGCCTCCCTCGGGAGTGCCAGCGTTGCCCGTGTCTGATCCCGAGATGACGGCCATGCTGTCTCGGGCCGCTGTGAGCATTGGGCGAGAGTGGAACCCTCCACCCTGTCCCGATCGCTCATGGATGGATGATTGGTTTTTGGGCAAGGCTGCCGCCTCACGGTCACAGCTGACCCCAATCCCATTTTTTCCTGAACTGCATGGGGAACTGACGAAGACTTGGAAGACTCCTTTGACCTCCCGTGAGCACTCGTCAGTCTCCCCCGCCTTTCCTCCCCTCGCCAGCGCGGCTGCCCGCGGGTACGCTGGGGTTCCCCCGGTGGAGCGCTCTGTTGCAATGCAACTGTGTCCTCAGAGCGCGTCCTCTCGGGGTATTCCTAAGCACCCCTCCAAAGCCTGTAGGTCGTCAATGGCGGCGAGATCTTATAGACCTGCGGGACAGGCGGCCGCTGCCCTGCACGCCATGAGCACCTTGCAGGTATTTCAAGCAAAGCTGCTCAGGGATATGCACGAGGGCGGGACTGACCCAGGGGCTTTTAACGAACTGCGTGCTGCCACTGACCTCGCTCTGCGGGCGACTAAGGTGGCCGCTCGCTCCCTGGGTCAGGTGATGGCCACTAGCGTGGTCCAGGAGCGTCATCTTTGGCTCAACCTGGCAGATGTCTCTCAACACCTCTCCCAGGCTAGCCTTTTCGGCAGTGCGATTGAGGACTTCGCCCAGCAGTTCTAGACCGCTCAGAAGCAGACTGAGGCGTTTAAACACATCCTGCCCTGACGGCCAGCTGCTGCCTCCACCCAGCTGTCGGTTCAGACGCCCCAGCCTGCTCACCACCGAGGACGCCCCCCTGCGGCTCCCCTCCCTCTCGCACGGCCACAGCAGCAGCCTCCACCCGGTCCGCATTGTGGAGGAGGCAGCAGGAGAGCATCACAGCCCCCTCAGGCTCCGCACCCCGCTAAACGCCAGGCAAAGTGGTGTCCCTGAGACGGGCTGCTCAGTGTTGGCATCAAGTTTTTCCCAGGAGGTGGTAGCAGGCCCCCTCCTTCCCCCGGTGGAGGGCCGGGGGAGAATCTTTTGTTCTCAGCTCCCCGCTGCTCACCCACGGGTGGGCAGCACCCTGAGTTGGTTAAGGAAAGACTTGACACCATCACTGAGCACACAGACTGGAATGAGTGTGCACGACGTCCCCGTGCGTCGCCGCGCTCATTCCCCTCTGTCTCTGAGAGAGTGGAAGGGAGCGTGTGTCGTCCCCGGACCACGCCGCTCCCTTCCCCCTCTATCACCAGACACCTGGCAGAACAGACCCTCGTGGAATGCTGGTCCTTCCCTAGTCTCCTCTGTCGGGGAGCGGAGCTCGACTGTGTACCCGCAGGGGGTAACTCCTGTGCGTCTGCCGGTCTCTCCGCCTCGCTGCCCCTCCGGGGGGATGTCTGTGGTTCATATGACCCTGCTGGATCGGTTCCTGGGAGCTTGGTTAGAGCTCCCCGGCCTATCTCGCTGGGTCGCCAGAACGATTAGACTCGGCTATGCGATTCAGTTCGCACGGTCTCCTCCCCGTTTCCTGGGGAGTTCGATTTACGGTGGACGGTGGCAATGCCCCGGTCATAAGAGTGGAGATTGCGACCCAGCCGAGATGAGGTTAGGGTTTTACAGCCCCTACTTCATTGTCCCCAAGAAGAGTGGTGGGTTACGACAGATCCTAGATCTTCACGTTTTGAACCGTACTCTTCACCGACTGCCGTTTAAAATGCTCACGGCCAAACGCATTTTCGAGTGCGTACGGCCTCAGGGTTGGTTTGCAGCGATAGACCTGAAGGACGCGTACTTTCATGTCTCCATCTTGCCTCGACACAGACCGTTTCTTTGGTTTGCTTTCGACTGACAGGCATATCAGTACACGGTTCTCCCATTCGGGCTAGCTCTGTCTCCTCGCGTCTTTACGAAGATTGTCGAGGCGGCCCTTGTTCCCCTTTGCGAACATAGGGTTCGCATCCTGAATTATCTCGACGATTGGCTGATCCTGGCACACTCTCGAGAGCAGGTTTGCGAACACAGAGACCTTGTGCTCCAGCACCTAACCCGTCTGGGCCTTCGGGTCAATCGGGAGAAGAGCAAACTTTGACACCTAACACATTCGAGAGATTCTATAATCTTCGAGTGGAGCCTGTGTCCTCTCTTGTACTCGCTCCGGCCAGTACTGGACCCACTCAGGTGTCTTCGCTTGCTCGCCATTCCACTCCTCGGACTGGATAAGTGCTATATTTCCTCAGCTGAGCCTTGCGTTGAAGCCCTGAGTCCTCCAGCACTGTTGATGCTGGCGCCAGTGTCTGTTGCTCTGGACGTCGGCTAGGTGCCTCCGTGTGTATGGTTCCCCTAGTAACTGTCACATGTGCATTCTCCAATGTAAGCCTCTCTGAGCATGCAAGCCACCGTGCCACTCCTGGAGTTAAGTTCGCAGGGCACTGGAAGACAGCTGTGAAGGTGGCGCAATGGCACGGGACCCCATTCTCCGTCATCCGACGTAACTTGGAGTGACTACGAAAGGGAACGTCTCGGTTACGGATGTAACCCTCGTTCCCTAAGTAGGGAGCAGAGACATTACGTCTCCCTGCCACTTCCACTGTACCGCTGGGTAGACGCCTGAGTTCAGTCTTGGCTCCTCAGCAAAGACATACTGCGGTTGCGTCTGCTTCCTCCTTTTATACCCACGAGGTGGGGTGGAGATTCGCTATGCAAATTCCACAGACCCAAAGCATTTTTATGCCATTGGCTCGTTTTTAAATACTCGAAGAGGATTGGCTTTCTATGCGAAACCGCCATTCTCCGTCATGCGATGTAACGTCTCCGTTCCCTACTCAGGGAATGAGGGTTACATCCCTAACCAAGACGTTTTCTTTCTAGTAGCTTACTGGCACCAAATCAAAATAGCCCACTCATTCTGGCTCTCAAATATAAATCAGGGTGCCTCCTTTAATGTAAGTCTATGACATTTTTTCTTCTGTTTTATCCACCAAAAGTAATTCAATTGCTTAGAAAGTAATAGCACATCTCTCCTCAAAAAGGGCATAATTTCAGGTCTCATTCATGTCTGAAGCCCAAAAGGTGTGGAAAAACCTACTCACTGAAAATATAGTTAGGGTGAGGGATTTCTTTAAATCCTAATTGTTGGCAGTAGAAAGCACCACTTATACTTAAAAAAAAATGTTAGGCCAACACACTTTTGGTGCTTAGCCCAGCAGTACATGGATAGTTTACCTTCTTATAACATGGGATACTGCTGGTTGTAGTGGGAATTGTAGATGTGTTGTTTACTTTCTGATGTCCAGGTGTTGTGGAGCTGAATGGCGCCTCTGTGTGCACAGTGAATTTGGTCGAAGAAATTATAGTAGATGATGTTGATGTTTCTGTAGATGTTTTTGTAACAGTAGTTGTTGGAGTGGACGTTGTTGTAGTTGTCTCTGTCGATGTTGTTGTAGAAGGTGTTGTTTCTGTCTCTGTATATGGTGTTACAGTAGTTGTTGGAGTGGACGTGGTTGTAGTTGTCTCTGTTGATGTTGTATTAGAAGGTGTTGTTTCTGTCTCTGTATATGGTGTTACAGTAGTTGTTGGAGTGGACGTGGTTGTAGTTGTCTCTGTTGATGTTGTTGTAGAAGGTGTTGTTTCTGTCTCTGTATATGGTGTTACAGTAGTTGTTGGAGTGGAAGTGGTTGTAGTTGTCTCTGTTGTTGATGTTGTTGTAGAAGGTGTTGTTTCAGTCTCTGTATATGGTGTTAAAGTAGTTGTTGGAGTGGACGTGGTTGTAGTTGTCTCTGTAGATGTTGTTGTTGAAGGTGTTGCTTCTGTCTCTGTATATGGTGTTACAGTAGTTGTTGGAGTGGAAGTGGTTGTAGTTGTCTCTGTAGATGTTGTTGTAGAAGGTGTTGTCTCAGTCTCTGTAGATGTTTTTACAGTAGTTGTTGGAGTGGAAGTGGTTGTAGGTGTCTCTGTAGATGTTGTTGTTACAATAGCTGTTGAAGTAGGAGTAGTGGTATTGGAAATTGGTGTAGAACAAACCGCAATGCAACAATTTACACGTATTTCATAATTATAACAAAGTGGTATCATGCGATCTGCATTTTCTTCATTTGAACACATCAAGCCATAGGATGCATTGCAATGCACGGTTTGCGTCAAGGACGAGTCTGGATAATCTACTGCCCTGCATTCAATGTCTTCTGGTGTCTGACAGGGTATTTTATTTGAAGTCCACAAAGCATCAATGGATTCGGTTTCCAATCCTCGTGGATCTGTGCTGGGTTTGTTGCTGTCAAACCAGTCTGACCACTTACAACTAATGACATAGATACAATTGATTGGTGTTGTTACTGACACTGTAGGTGTTGTTGTTACAGTAGTTGTTGTAGTGGTGAAAGAAGTTGTAGGTGTCTCTGTTGAAGTTGACGTTGTAGGAGTTGTAGAAGGTGTTGTCTCTGTAGATGTTGTTACAGTAGTTGTTGGAGTGGAAGTGGTTGTGGTTGTCTCTGTCGATGTTGTTGAAGGTGTTGTTTCTGTCTCTGTATATGGTGTTACAGTAGTTGTTGGAGTGGATGTGGTTGTAGTTGTCTCTGTAGATGTTGTTGTAGAAGGTGTTGTTTCTGTCTCTGTATATGGTGTTACAGTAGTTGTTGGAGTGGAAGTGGTTGTAGTTGTCTCTGTTGATGTTGTTGTAGAAGGTGTTGTTTCTGTCTCTGTATACGGTGTTACAGTAGTTGTTGGAGTGGACGTGGTTGTAGTTGTCTCTGTTGATGTTGTTGTAGAATGTGTTGTTTCTGTTTCTGTATATGGTGTTACAGTAGTTGTTGGAGTGGAAGTGGTTGTAGTTGTCTCTGTTGATGTTGTTGTAGAATGTGTTGTTTCTGTTTCTGTATATGGTGTTACAGTAGTTGTTGGAGTGGACGTGGTTGTAGTTGTCTCTGTTGATGTTGTTGTAGAATGTGTTGTTTCTGTTTCTGTATATGGTGTTACAGTAGTTGTTGGAGTGGAAGTGGTTGTAGTTGTCTCTGTTGATGTTGTTGTAGAATGTGTTGTTTCTGTTTCTGTATATGGTGTTACAGTAGTTGTTGGAGTGGACGTGGTTGTAGTTGTCTCTGTTGATGTTGTTGTAGAATGTGTTGTTTCTGTTTCTGTATATGGTGTTACAGAAGTTGTTGGAGTGGACGTGGTTGTAGTTGTCTCTGTAGATGTTGTTGTAGGTGTTGTTTCTGTTTCTGTATATGGTGTTACAGTAGTTGTTGGAGTGGACGTGGTTGTAGTTGTCTCTGTTGATGTTGTTGTTGAAGGTGTTGATTCTGTCTCTGTATATGGTGTTACAGTAGTTGTTGGAGTGGAAGTGGTTGTAGTTGTCTCTGTTGATGTTGTAGAAGGTGTTGTTTCTGTCTCTGTATATGGTGTTACAGTAGTTGTTGGAGTGGAAGTGGTTGTAGTTGTCTCTGTTGATGTTGTAGAAGGTGTTGTTTCTGTCTCTGTATATGGTGTTACAGTAGTTGTTGGAGTGGACGTTGTTGTAGTTGTCTCTGTCGATGTTGTTGTAGAAGGTGTTGTTTCTGTCTCTGTATATGGTGTTACAGTAGTTGTTGGAGTGGACGTGGTTGTAGTTGTCTCTGTAGATGTTGTAGAAGGTGTTGTTTCTGTCTCTGTATATGGTGTTACAGTAGTTGTTGGAGTGGAAGTGGTTGTAGTTGTCTCTGTTGATGTTGTAGAAGGTGTTGTTTCTGTCTCTGTATATGGTGTTACAGTAGTTGTTGGAGTGGACGTTGTTGTAGTTGTCTCTGTCGATGTTGTTGTAGAAGGTGTTGTTTCTGTCTCTGTATATGGTGTTACAGTAGTTGTTGGAGTGGACGTTGTTGTAGTTGTCTCTGTAGATGTTGTTGTAGAAGGTGTTGTTTTTGTTTCTGTATATGGTGTTACAGTAGTTGTTGGAGTGGACGTGGTTGTAGTTGTCTCTGTCGATGTTGTTGTAGAAGGTGTTGTTTTTGTTTCTGTATATGGTGTTACAGTAGTTGTTGGAGTGGACGTGGTTGTAGTTGTCTCTGTTGATGTTGTTGTTGAAGGTGTTGTCTCTGTATATGGTGTTACAGTAGTTGTTGGAGTGGACGTGGTTGTAGTTGTCTCTGTAGATGTTGTTGTAGAAGGTGTTGTTTCTGTTTCTGTAGATGCTTTTACAGTAGTTGTTGGAGTGGAAGTGGTTGTAGTTATCTCTGTTGATGTTGTTGTAGAAGGTGTTGTCTCAGTCTCTGTAGATGTTTTTACAGTAGTTGTTGGAGTGGAAGTGGTTGTAGGTGTCTCTGTAGATGTTGTTGTTACAATAGCTGTTGAAGTAGGAGTAGTGGTATTGGAAATTGGTGTAGAACAAACCGCAATGCAACAATTTACACGTATTTCATAATTATAACAAAGTGGTATCATGCGATCTGCATTTTCTTCATTTGAACACATCAAGCCATAGGATGCATTGCAATGCACGGTTTGCGTCAAGGACGAGTCTGGATAATCTACTGCCCTGCATTCAATGTCTTCTGGTGTCTGACAGGGTATTTTATTTGAAGTCCACAAAGCATCAATGGATTCGGTTTCCAATCCTTGTGGATCTGTGCTGGGTTTGTTGCTGTCAAACCAGTCTGACCACTTACAACTAATGACATAGATACAATTGATTGGTGTTGTTACTGACACTGTAGGTGTTGTTGTTACAGTAGTTGTTGTAGTGGTGAAAGAAGTTGTAGGTGTCTCTGTTGATGTTGACGTTGTAGGAGTTGTAGAAGGTGTTGTCTCTGTAGATGTTGTTACCGTAGTTGTTGGAGTGGAAGTGGTTGTAGTTGTCTCTGTCGATGTTGTTGAAGGTGTTGTTTCTGTCTCTGTATATGGTGTTACAGTAGTTGTTGGAGTGGACGTGGTTGTAGTTGTCTCTGTTGATGTTGTTGTAGAAGGTGTTGTTTCTGTCTCTGTATATGGTGTTACAGTAGTTGTTGGAGTGGAAGTGGTTGTAGTTGTCTCTGTTGATGTTGTAGAAGGTGTTGTTTCTGTCTCTGTATATGGTGTTACAGTAGTTGTTGGAGTGGAAGTGGTTGTAGTTGTCTCTGTAGATGTTGTTGTAGAAGGTGTTGTTTCTGTCTCTGTATATGGTGTTACAGTAGTTGTTGGAGTGGACGTGGTTGTAGTTGTCTCTGTTGACGTTGTTGTAGAAGGTGTTGTTTCTGTCTCTGTATATGGTGTTACAGTAGTTGTTGGAGTGGACGTGGTTGTAGTTGTCTCTGTAGATGTTGTTGTAGGTGTTGTTTCTGTTTCTGTATATGGTGTTACAGTAGTTGTTGGAGTGGACGTGGTTGTAGTTGTCTCTGTTGATGTTGTTGTTGAAGGTGTTGTTTCTGTCTCTGTATATGGTGTTACAGTAGTTGTTGGAGTGGACGTGGTTGTAGTTGTCTCTGTTGATGTTGTTGTTGAAGGTGTTGTTTCTGTCTCTGTATATGGTGTTACAGTAGTTGTTGGAGTGGACGTGGTTGTAGTTGTCTCTGTAGATGTTGTTGTTGAAGGTGTTGTTTCTGTCTCTGTATATGGTGTTACAGTAGTTGTTGGAGTGGACGTGGTTGTAGTTGTCTCTGTAGATGTTGTTGTTGAAGGTGTTGTTTCTGTCTCTGTATATGGTGTTACAGTAGTTGTTGGAGTGGAAGTCGTTGTAGTTGTCTCTGTCGATGTTGTTGTTGAAGGTGTTGTTTCTGTCTCTGTATATGGTGTTACAGTAGTTGTTGGAGTGGACGTGGTTGTAGGTGTCTCTGTAGATGTTGTTGTTGAAGGTGTTGTCTCTGTATATGGTGTTACAGTAGTTGTTGGAGTGGAAGTGGTTGTAGTTGTCTCTGTCGATGTTGTTGTTGAAGGTGTTGTTTCTGTCTCTGTATATGGTGTTACAGTAGTTGTTGGAGTGGACGTGGTTGTAGTTGTCTCTGTTGATGTTGTTGTAGAAGGTGTTGTCTCAGTCTCTGTAGATGTTTTTACAGTAGTTGTTGGAGTGGAAGTGGTTGTAGTTGTCTCTGTTGATGTTGTTGTAGAAGGTGTTGTCTCAGTCTCTGTAGATGTTTTTACAGTAGTTGTTGGAGTGGACGTGGTTGTAGGTGTCTCTGTAGATGTTGTTGTTACAATAGCTGTTGAAGTAGGAGTAGTGGTATTGGAAATTGGTGTAGAACAAACCGCAATGCAACAATTTACACGTATTTCATAATTATAACAAAGTGGTATCATGCGATCTGCATTTTCTTCATTTGAACACATCAAGCCATAGGATGCATTGCAATGCACGGTTTGCGTCAAGGACGAGTCTGGATAATCTACTGCCCTGCATTCAATGTCTTTTGGTGTCTGACAGGGTATTTTATTTGAAGTCCACAAAGCATCAATGGATTCGGTTTCCAATCCTTGTGGATCTGTGCTGGGTTTGTTGCTGTCAAACCAGTCTGACCACTTACAACTAATGACATAGATACAATTGATTGGTGTTGTTACTGACACTGTAGGTGTTGTTGTTACAGTAGTTGTTGTAGTGGTGAAAGAAGTTGTAGGTGTCTCTGTTGATGTTGACGTTGTAGGAGTTGTAGAAGGTGTTGTCTCTGTAGATGTTGTTACAGTAGTTGTTGGAGTGGAAGTGGTTGTAGTTGTCTCGGTCGATGTTGTTGTTGAAGGTGTTGTTTCTGTCTCTGTATATGGTGTTACAGTAGTTGTTGGAGTGGACGTGGTTGTAGTTGTCTCTGTAGATGTTGTTGTTGAAGGTGTTGTTTCTGTCTCTGTATATGGTGTTACAGTAGTTGTTGGAGTGGACGTGGTTGTAGTTGTCTCTGTCGATGTTGTTGTTGAAGGTGTTGTTTCTGTCTCTGTATATGGTGTTACAGTAGTTGTTGGAGTGGACGTGGTTGTAGTTGTCTCTGTTGATGTTGTTGTTGAAGGTGTTGTCTCTGTATATGGTGTTACAGTAGTTGTTGGAGTGGAAGTGGTTGTAGTTGTCTCTGTTGATGTTGTTGTAGAATGTGTTGTTTCTGTCTCTGTATATGGTGTTACAGTAGTTGTTGGAGTGGAAGTGGTTGTAGTTGTCTCTGTAGATGTTGTTGTTGAAGGTGTTGTTTCTGTCTCTGTATATGGTGTTACAGTAGTTGTTGGAGTGGACGTGGTTGTAGTTGTCTCTGTCGATGTTGTTGTTGAAGGTGTTGTTTCTGTCTCTGTATATGGTGTTACAGTAGTTGTTGGAGTGGACGTGGTTGTAGTTGTCTCTGTTGATGTTGTTGTTGAAGGTGTTGTCTCTGTATATGGTGTTACAGTAGTTGTTGGAGTGGAAGTGGTTGTAGTTGTCTCTGTCGATGTTGTTGTTGAAGGTGTTGTTTCTGTCTCTGTATATGGTGTTACAGTAGTTGTTGGAGTGGAAGTGGTTGTAGTTGTCTCTGTTGATGTTGTTGTAGAAGGTGTTGTCTCAGTCTCTGTAGATGTTTTTACAGTAGTTGTTGGAGTGGACGTGGTTGTAGGTGTCTCTGTAGATGTTGTTGTTACAATAGCTGTTGAAGTAGGAGTAGTGGTATTGGAAATTGGTGTAGAACAAACCGCAATGCAACAATTTACACGTATTTCATAATTATAACAAAGTGGTATCATGCGATCTGCATTTTCTTCATTTGAACACATCAAGCCATAGGATGCATTGCAATGCACGGTTTGCGTCAAGGACGAGTCTGGATAATCTACTGCCCTGCATTCAATGTCTTCTGGTGTCTGACAGGGTATTTTATTTGAAGTCCACAAAGCATCAATGGATTCGGTTTCCAATCCTCGTGGATCTGTGCTGGGTTTGTTGCTGTCAAACCACTCTGACCACTTACAACTAATGACATAGATACAATTGATTGGTGTTGTTACTGACACTGTAGGTGTTGTTGTTACAGTAGTTGTTGTAGTGGTGAAAGAAGTTGTAGGTGTCTCTGTTGATGTTGACGTTGTAGGAGTTGTAGAAGGTGTTGATTCTGTCTCTGTAGATGTTGTTACAGTAGTTGTTGGAGTGGAAGTGGTTGTAGTTGTCTCTGTTGATGTTGTTGTAGAAGGTGTTGTTTCTGTCTCTGTAGATGTTGTTACAGTAGTTGTTGTAGAAGTGAAATTGTCTATAATTATCTCTGGACAATCTGGAACACACTTCATGGTCATCTCATTCAGATATGGCGTATCTGGAGGGCACTGAGGAAAACATCCTAGTTGAATAATAAAAGGAAAGCAGAAGTAGACCAAAAGAGACTTGGTTATTGACAGGACATATGGGGATTAACAAAATGTTTCTTAGAGGGTTGCAACCAGTGCTTGAAGTGGGGCAGTACTCACCGGTACGCAATACCAGCACTTCTACATTTTACTCTTAAGCGTACCTGCAGACGTACCTTACATTTACGTTGTTAATAAATAACAATAAATTGTTGTTGTACCAGCAATATCTCTACGTTTTTTTTTTCACTGTATTAATTTCGAATGTCATGAATTGCCAATGGAAGAGAGTAGGCTACCGGCACCTTTTTCCTCCACTTCAAGCACTGGTTGCAACAACTATCTATAATCTATCTAATCTAATTTTAACAAATCTATACAAATTATAACAAATGTTAATGAAATTAGTAAACATTAATTATTAAAGTCACAGTACAGTATGTAAGTTTTGTCGCTAGTGGTTGCTTATTCAAAACAAAGGCAAAGTTTGAAGACGCATGGATGAGCTTGTCATCTTCACCTCCACAGCCGGAAAGCTAGACAATCCGACGGGACTCTGGAAATCATGTTCATGCATGAGCTATATTAAGGTTTTAGTAACGTTACTGTGGTATATACCTAAAATGTTTGTTCTGCTCACTCCACGGCCGTTGACACGTGTGGCAGAGCATATTTTAGATTGGTTTTCAAATTAGCGCCAATTCGGGACGGATTACTTGAACGGTTAGTTCATTAGCCTATTATTCTTAATGAAAAACACAACAACAAAACAGTGCAATGACAAATTCACTTAAATAGGCTGTTGCTGATCTGTGCGGCAACTCTCATTCAGCTCACGATTCATTAAG
Source organism: Pimephales promelas (assembly GCF_016745375.1). Next base: position 283,514 of record NW_024121129.1, read on the forward strand.
CAGACATGTTCAGTTTAATAGTTTCTGATCTCTAACTGAGCTAAATGATTTTATAAAAAAAAGTGCAAGATATGTAACCGGTGTTGCTTCTGAACACTGGTAATACCAGTAACACCGACTATCATGAAAGCCTAGTCTCAAGGTGCGTAGAGAGCAGAGGAGCTTTTATTATGCCTATATGCTGCAGTCGGACACTTCGGCCTCTCTGATTCATGTGTATGTGGGGTTACGCAGCACTGTTTTACATGGTTAAAACAATCATAGTAAATATATTAGAGTGTGATGAAAGTTATGTCATAATGTTTCATTGTGCGTTTGCTTCATGACTGCTATGAGCTTTAAGCAAGATCAATATTATATTAAAATAGCTGGATGACTTGTGTTGCTAAATGGGATACAATTAATTTTAAAATATATTGAATGATGGAGAAGATGCTCTAATATTTTTACAATAAATAAAGCTTCACCTGATTATGCTATATTAGCCACAAGATAGTGTTGTCTCTGTATCAAGTAAACGAGATTCAAACAATAAGACTGTGTTGAGGTGTATAACAAGGATTATTTTTCTGTCGATAAATGTATTCAAACAGTTGCTTGACTGTCTAATAAAACGCATAATATCAAAGCATCTATTGTGTTTCTTCGTGCTGCATTTAATAAAACGATATCCAACAACACTAATAGCTCTCTATGAAGCCTCCTCCACGACATGTTCCCTTAAGATAAAAAGTGAAGCATGTGACTTGCATTCTTAAGTTTCAGAAAACCACATCTCACACATCAGAAGTGCATCAAAGTTTATTCTTTATATTCTGCTTATGTCTTGGAAATTTGAATAGCGATCAAATTCATTACATCTTTGCTAAAACATTTCTTTTCCTTCCTGTGTCTGATTGATTTTTATTACCTGTATTAAATCATCACTGATTTCTTTGTGTATTTAAGCCCTTTGGTTTAAGCCATGTTTGGTTAGTCATTGTTTGATTGTATTCATATTGTTTCGGCCGGTTGTTCCTTGAATTGTCGCTGTTTCCCCATATGGACTATTGCCTGTTTCCTGGTCTGTATTATCTGTGTTTTTGTCTTTTGTTATTAAAGTTGTGCATGCACTTGGATTTTCTCTCTGCCTCACCCCCACGCCACCATTACAGAACGTTAATCACACTAAGCCATATTATGATTTCAACTTTATTTTGATTCATGTGCAGCCCTATTTATTTTATTTAATCTTACATTTTATGATTTAATTAATTATTAGCTTCTAGTCAACTCCCGATCCTCCTACAGTTCACTCACAAACCTGGCCTCTGGAAGACAGCAGACTATTACTGCACTACATCAGCCGTCCCAAATTGTAAAGCTCTTTAAAAGCAACCCGACTGAGTGGAGCATGTACTTCAACGTCCAGTTTCAAAGAACTAGGAGAGGCTACAACAAGAGAGTGAGGAATGTGCTTTTTTAGTTCTTAATCCATCTGCTCTATCAACTACCTGCTCTAACCCTCAGTCCTCCTTGGAGGATAATAGCAAAAGTCCTTCAGTAGATCCAGCCAGGAAAAACTTCCAGCCTATAAGCTTGAAAGGTGCAAAGAAGCAACTCCCACCAGTGGCAACTCTACCCCATCTCGTGGTCTTACTTCTTTCCTCTCAGACCACCAGGCAAGTGTGCCCACATGACTATTGCCTCTGAACTCAAATGCTGGATAGGGAAACAAATTAGTAAATGGGATGCCAATGGCAATAAAGGCCACTTTCCCTGTCAGTTACCGTTTCCCTGGGCGTCACCTTAAAAAAAGGAACTGAAAGACTTCTACCACCGATCCTCCAGGGAAGCGCATTGCCGGCTTTAAGCATGCCCCCTATGTCATCCAGTCCAAAGAGACATGGAGTCAGTTGTGATAATAACATGCTCTTGGCCAGAGCTAGAGGGTGAAGCCCGAGAGAGGGGTATAGTGCATCAAAGTCCCGCCCACAGCTGGTGCCGGAAGTAAAAATTCAATAAAATTTCTCCATTGACATTTGAGATACAAGTCATAAAAACGTAACCATACATGGTAGACTTAAAACCAGCTACGGCTGTACTAAGTGATTGTATATGCTCATATAAATGCCAAAAGTTCATGCGGCACTAACCTTGTTTTAAGATAAATGCCTTTAATTCGCGATGTATTGGATAAATACTTCATTACCCACAATCCTGAACAATCCCACAGTGATGCATCTGATTGGTGGAAGTCGTGTCACGTGTCTGAAACCCCGCGAAGGTACTGAAGATCGTGAAATGACGTAGGGCTAAGTTCATTGGTCGCACCTCTGAGACGCCCTCGCGCCATTGGATGTGCAGTTGCGCAGCACAGCCTATGAGCGAGCCAGATGCTCAATGTTTTAGCATGTGGAGCTGCAAATGCGTTTGCTTCAGTAAATCGAGGAAAATGAGTTTCCCTGCACATTCACTATATAAAATTCACTGGAGGAAAAAGTTCACGTGGCCGTCGTCAGATTTGGAAGTCACTCAAAAGGCTCTTTTACGGTGGCTTCAGTCGACTTTAGTGAGGCGCGGTGGTTTATGGGAGGAGTAGTTCCTTTGCTCGGAAATGAAAATAAGTACACTGGCTTGTACCCTTGACTTTTTTTGGATTTTCTCTTCGTTTTTTCACTCAAAATGGTATGTTGTATGCTTATGAGTTCAGCCATAGCTGGTTATCCTCAGAGATGCTCTAATACTCTTTAGATATGGATTTTACAAAATGTCAATGGGAGAAATTAATGGGAAATTTACTTCCGGCACCAATGCTCTCTCTTTTTTTTGCCTTGGCAGCCGCGGGACCCAAACCGCATTGCGCAGACACCTCGCTCCCATCCCCCGCAAAGAGAGTGTCGCGAGAGCGGTGCTTCCTTTAAAATATTAAGTTAGCAAGGATACTCCTTCACAGTGCAATTCTTATCAACAATGAGGAAATCAAAACTAGCCATCAGCCAGCTGGTAACTAGCGAGCTAGTCTATCTATCATTAGTGAGGTCACAAGCTATCATTGGAAAAATTGCAATTACAATTAGTTTGTAATTTCCTACTGGGCAGGGGAAGGGAAGAGCAAGGCTGAGTTGCATTCAGAACTCCAATACTGATATTTCATTGTATGGCAAATTTTACATGCATTTTGTGTATTGTCGAGATGCAAAATATCATTTGTATTTTAACATATTTTCCCCATAGTATTTTGTATTTTATTTAAATCTATTTAAAACTGAGGTATTTTCTATTTTTTTAAATACATTCTCATGTATTTTGCTCTCATCACAGCCTTGCTAATTGTGCAAGTAAAAAAAAAAATCCTCTGCTGTTGGACATTTATATACTGTAAAATACGTTCTTAGAATAAGCAAATCAATATAACCTTCAAGAGGAGGAATTTGATCAGAGCAGGTTCCTGAGGGGTTTCTGCAGGTTTTTATGCAAGTTGGTCCACAGGATTTATAGTGCCACTCACATTCATTATCGGGGTCATAATATCCACAAAATACAGCTGCAAAAACAAACATTTCAGTGAGCACTATGACAATAAAAACTAAGTTCTATGACACTGTGCAATTAAAGTTTATAAATAAAAGTGACCAGAAATGTAATTTATTTTCAGAAAATGACTTACGGCAAATGTCTGGACTCCGCCATGTCACACAAACCTCTTTTTTACGGCATTCAGCAGCATAAGCTGCCACTGCAGTACAGAAACAATCACAGTCACTGCTGTCACATGCACAGGTGTCCCTTACACAGGCATCATAGTATGGGCCAGGGGCCACCTAGAGACAGAAAGACAAAATATTTTACAGCTTCCATCAAGTTCCTCATGGCAGAAGATTAGCGAAACTTTTTGATTCTACTTGCTCAAGAGGTTACTGTTAGTAGAACTAATTCAATTAAATAAAATTACGTAATATAAGATAATTATTTTCTGTGCCACTAGAATCAGAAAATGCAATTGTAAAAATAATAATTGATTTCAAGTCATATGTCAAATTGTTTATTTCAACATTGAAAAAATAACAAACCTTAAACAAATCACCTTTATCCTATAATATTCATAGTTTATACTGATACTTACAGATGCATTACATTCTTCAAAGACTTTGTTATTAACGATGCTGCATCGTTTTTCAGCCCAGGCTTTCCGATGTGGATTTTTTTCACAAAGGTCGATTGTGTTTGTCACATCTAGGCAATTGGTATCCACCTTCCAGCTATTTCCAAATTCCACAGGATCGGTCACCTCTTCTCCATTGTGCTTCATAAAGTCATTATTCGCATTGCCATCAAAGTTTCCACACAGCCCACACACCTTGCCCTGCCACAGAGATCATACAGATGTTTAGGTGAGTAATTGAATAAAGATAGTAGTTTTACCTGTGTGTTTGTGTCTGAATGGCTGTACCTTTAAGGAATGCATACCTTTAATTTAGGATGGAGTTGGAGCATCAGGCTTGTTTTATTGTCCCAGATTAAGTTTAAAAGACCTTCGACCTCTGTGACAATATATATCCCAGCAGAACGGATCTGATATTGGTAATCTGTGCCATTGGTTTCAACAACTTTGACTCCATCCTCTGATAACAGTATCTCGTATCGCTGCAGGATTTGAATAGTGAGATCAAAACATTCTCCATAAATCTGATATAGGTAATTGGATATATTTCTCTAATGATATTATCACAAAGGACAAAAAAATATGTACAGATTTTGCATTTAAAATTAAAAAAAATATCTATCCTCATTATATAAATGATACACGTTTGTGATTTTGTTGTATATTGCACATTTTTACACATTTTCTAATACTACATTCCTGCTCAGTATGAGCTATGAAATAAACTCACCCCAAAGGAGAGACTGATTGACTTGCAGATGGTGTCGGTGGTCAAACAGAGTGTGTTCTCTATGACAAGGCGGAAGGTTGGAGTCTGGTCCATATTGCAATAATCCTAAAGCGGTTACACACAATAACATGTCAGGGAGTGAAAAAGTTGACATAGAGGGGTAAATTCACTAAACAGTTGGGTAATACTTTATTGGTGCCTTTTGAACATTCTTTGGCTATAAGTAACTTTGCGAATAGGACTACATGTCAATTAACTCTCATTAGAGTATCACATTGTGTCCTAACCAGGCGCTAAGATGCGTTAAGATTCTAGCGACGAGCAACTTATCTGTCCACACCAGAAATGACGTGCTACAAAATGCGACAAAATCAATCAAAAATCATGGCAGCAATTGTACGGCACCAGAGATTTATCGTGATGCCATTCGCAAGGAAATGGATAGGAATAATCAAATTCAAGTTTAAAAAAAAATAAAAAATTCTAGAGCACATTTAAAATCATTTTTCTTTAATCATTTATAAGTGATATATAATTGTAAGAGATAATGCATAATTATTATGCTGGTTTTCTTTTACAGGTAAAATGGGCCAAAAAAGAGATTTAACTCACTGCAATGCTAATACAAGACTAGAAATTATGAATGACCAATGGACAGCAAAACGCTTGTTAGTTCGGCAGGGTCATACAAGAACAGGGCAAGGGCTAACTAACTAACTAAAAAAAAAAAAAAAGAAGAAAAAAAAAGGGAATTAAAGTGAAGAATTCGGTGTGAAACCATCAGAAACCTTTTAGTCTCCAGCACCACCATTTTCCAGAACGGCAATCTATGGAGTCTCCAGAAGGACCAGTGAGCGCTGTCCATTCAACCCGGTCTCATCCCAAGACGTCATATAACTGACGTTTTGGGACGTCTTTTGACCATACGTCAATATTCGCCTTTTTAGGGCCCCCTTAAACGTCGGTAGATGAGGTTATGGGATCCTAACTCTACCCCAGACCTAAACCTAACCCTAAACCTAACCCGTCACCTAACTGACGTTAAAGGTAAAGCGTCAGTTGTATGACGGCCCGGGATCGCCATCTACCGACGTTTAAGGGGGCCCTAAAAAGGCGGATATTGACGTATGGTCAAAAGACGTCCCAAAACGTCAGTTATATGACTTTTTGGGATGAGACTGTGTTACCATTGGTCATGCCTAATGTAGCCATTTCTAGTATTGCATTAGTATTGCATTCTTCTCATGAGCATTTATCAAATTTTGACTTTTTAGTATGAGTTAAATCTCTTTTTTTAGCCTGTTCTACCTGTAAAAGAAAACCTGCTTAATAATTATGCACACCCTAATATAAGGCGTTTTTCACTTCCAACCTTCCTTAATTATATATAACAAATTATAAATGATTAAACACAAAATGAATAGTAGTTATTATCATATAATCATTATATGCACGCATAATTAAAAACTCACGTTTTTATATGTCAATCGAAATAAAATTTGAATTGCAATATGGGGTGATATGATATCACGCACACCCACCCATTACTTTCTAATAATTCAACAGCCCGGAGTCAATTATTCCTTACACATATATTACTATTTTGCTTCGGCATGCAATGAAATAAAGGCTGTACTCTAAAATAAGTACAGATACTTGAAAATGTACTTAATTTGACTACAGTAACAAAGTAAAAATACTTAGTTGCTATCCACCACTGAGAGACACAGATAAGGAAAAACATACGTGGGCTAAGGTGTGTTTACAGTCTCCGTGGAAGGAATATTTCCTGCCATCAAAAGTCTTGAAATGACCGTCACCGTAGACGGTACAGGTGCCGTAACACTCTTTATCTGTACAACTCCACATCCCGTTTATGCATGTGCTAAAATATTAAACATTATTATTAAACATTTAATAAACAATTATCATCATTGTTATCAATACTCTAAAACAACATGGTTTATCTAAATGATGATTGGGTGTCTGGCTCACCAGGTGTTACAGTCCTCTTGAACTTTCTTTCCAGGTGAATAGGTGAGTCCATTATGGACACAGGTGCATTTTTCCCTCTCCACACACCCACCTTTGCCATCAGCCAGAAGGCCGTCTGGACACATACACCCTGATACACACCCTGTGCTCACCTATAGGCAAAACAAACCAAACAAGGACAAGCATTAGTACAATATTATGTCCCTAGCAATACAGTATATATATTATTCTTTTCATCCTATTATTCACGTGTTCTCATCCATCCTTTCTAACTTTTCTAACTCACACAGTTGTTTAGGTCTTGTTTCTCACACGTCCTCTGACACTCTGTCCCTCTTGTTCCAGGATTTGTGCAGTTGAAGAAGACCATTGGATCTACACAGTCTAAATCAGAATAGCACATGGATGAGGAGCAGAAAACTTGCAGACGTCATACCAATGTTGCTGTATCTCAGTAAAGTCTTAAGTTTGAATTTGGCAGATGGTATTGCTGAAGAGGTTATCTTCGGCTCACCTGCTTGGCTGGAGCAGTTCAATTTTCCATGGTTGCATTTGCTGTAACATGACAACATCATGTTACATCATGTGAACCTCAAGAGTAACAACAGGATTTTTATCAATAATGAACAAGTCAATAATGGAGCATGTTTAACTACTATTTTTACCATTTAACACCATTATTGTAGAATATTCCTGATGTGTCTATGACTTTGTCACCATAGTAACAAGGACACTGGTCTGCATGTACACAGCTGCCGGCTTCATTGAGGTATGTTCCCTCAGGACAGACACAGCCGTCTACAGGTGTGAAGGACCCTTGGCAGGTGTTATCGTGAACACTGAGAGAGCGGCAGGTGCTTCCACAGCTGGTCACTCCGTAAGAGTACTTCATGTTTTCTGGACACTCAGTCACTGTCCAGACAGATTAGCACACTTTTGTTATGATTCATTGTTTAATTTCATGCAAAATCAAAATCATGCATGTTAATAATATAATACTCACATTCACATTTACATCTCATGCCATACATATAAACAGACAAACACATGAAATTCTCACCACAGGGGTCTGAATCCATCCAGCCCTGGAGAATGACTCCTTTGGCAGCACATGCGTGGGCATACGTGGACACGGCCGCACACATACACTTTTTAATATCTGCACACTTGCAGGTGTCATAGACGCACCACTGCAGAGGATGAAACCCAAATTACATTAATAAAGAGGGCTCTGTAAATTTGTGCACCATGCTGCATCTGTTTAGTTCAAAAAGACTCACTTGGTAGTAAATCTCAGGACATATTTCCGAATGACATGGGGAAAAGACTCCGTTTGGGTTTGTGAGACGGGAACACCATTCTTTAGCTATTTTCTCTTTAAAAAAAAGTGGATAAAAACATTCAGTACAGTTGAATTTTAACCCTATCCTGTCCTTGTCCTCTAGTATCCCAAATAACATGGATTAAAAATATCAGGAAGGGGGAAACAAAGCCTCTATTTATACTATGAACTATTTTTATATTCTCCCAAAATCCTTTTATCAGTGCATGTTGTATTAATGTTGTATAATGTTTATAAAACTGAGTACCTGTCTCTGAAATCAAGCTGCAGGGATTTTCTGGGAAAAATGTGTTTTTGACATCTGTACAACTGTACAAGTTTTTCGTCCATAAATTGACAAATGTTGTTGGTGTGCCCTCCGTAATGCCTGATTCCGTTTTAAAGTCGTCTTCTTGGACGTCGTTATAGTTGCCACACAGACCTGAGAGGAGCAAGGTGTAGAATTAAAAGAAGTTAGAGACAGTCATAACACTCTTTTTATTTGATTATTTGTATACAAGACTTTTCCTAAAATATATGTGCAGAGGGTAGAGTTATTATTAACATTAGTGGGGTCATTACAATCAAAATTACAAAATGATTTGCTGTCTTCTTTACTAACCGCTCATTTTTCCTTTCTCTTCAGTGCTGGCGACAATATACAACTGCATGACTGGAGCCAACTGGATCTCTAGACGAAGACTCTTCATATTAGCAATAATGAAGAAGGAAGAGGGCTGGAAGATGCTCACAGGACCTGCATGGGACAACAAAATGGGTGGGTAAGAAATAAAACAAGGCACAAAAGAGTTTTGCATCTCAATCAGCTCCTTAGTTCAGTAGTCAGGGCACTGTCTCAATCCCAAAATCCTTCCAGTGTACTGAAACGTTCGCTCCCTAAAAAAAAAATCACACAATGCACCGCAAAAACCAGAGAGCATAATGCTCACTATGTTCCCTTAACGTATATTCTGTTAAATTTTCTGAAACGCGAAACATTAATTGCATGAGCCAAATACACAATACACATCATGACACGAGATAGAAAGATCGCTATTAAGTGTATGCTGGGGGTAACCCACCTTCAAGGACAGGCAGCAGATATCGACGTCCATTCAGTATAACAGATCCACTGGAGGAAAAACTAATCTGTTTTGAAAGTAAAAAAGCAACAAAAAGAAATTGTAGTTCTATTGTTTTACTGTGAATATAATTAATAAATTAAAAGAAAAAAAATCCAGATTACTAAAATAAAATGTACAATAAATAAGCACACAAGATTGCATTCTAGTATGAAGTTAAACAAAAATAGTTCACCAAAAAGGATAATTCTGTCATCATATCATCCTTGTGTCGTCCTTGTGCCAAACCAATACGATTGACTGATTGACTTCCTCAGGACACAAATTTTCACAATTTTCCCATTTTTCAAGCAAGATTTCAAGCTTTAAAATGGGATGCAAAAGAACCATAAATGTATCTGTTTTAAAAAAAATAATAATAATTTGACTTGTGCACTACAACTTTGTAAATTTTTGTGAGAAACAAACTGAAACTGACTGAAATTTAAGTCATTGTCACTGAAATGACAGTCACTGAAATTAATGAAATTAAGTGAAAATTTCTTCAGTGAAATTAAGTCACTGAAATGACAGCTGTTAATGGCTGTGATCAAACCACAGTGCAATTAATGCCACTAAACCATTCTAGTTCATTAATGATTCATTCAGACTGGTCTGTGATCCGAATAAAGAATGACTCAAAAGAAAAATTCAAAGAATAAATCAGGTAAACTTCACTACTACTACAAGCAACCAATACATTCTTCAAAAACTTGTATGGGTATTCAACAATGTGAGTGTGAGTAAATGGATTTTCATTTTTGGGTTAAAAAAAATTCCATTCAATTATTTAGTTGCTGGCTGCCCTATATTTTTAAGTACAATCTGTAACAGCTTTCCATTAAGCCGCTGTGGTATTGGCAATAGGAGTGAGCAAGTAATTAACTCGTATAAACTCCATGAACTCAGATATAAGATGCAACAATGTCTTTATTTCTTGTGCTCTAATTGATACATGTTGCTTCCAATTAGCTTTTTGTGCTGTTTCATTCTTTGTTGTTCAAACATACTAATCCATACCTTGCAGATACAGCGCACACACATTGTCCATATTCCATTTGTCCTTGAATATCACTCTTTATCAGCGAGCATGGTTAAGCACCATTAAACTCAATCCAACACAAACAAACTTAAACATGGTCAGCATGGTATTCCACATAGTACATGGCTTAACACGGTCAAAAAACTGTGTGCTTCCCATACACCTGTATCTCATTATTACCCATGTGGTCTTCATATATCAATGTCAGAGTGCCCCTAGTGGACAAAACTATAATTGCATTAGAATGGCTCCTACACAATCATTTCAACATTTCAACTTAAATTAAATTAAACTGACTTAAAATATTGCTTAAAGGTCCCGTTCTTTGTGATCCCATGTTTCAAACTTTAGTTAGTGTGTTGTTGATGTCAGAGTATAAATAATATCTGTAACATTATAAAGCTCAAAGTTCAATGCCAAGCGAGATATTTTATTTAACAGAAGAAGCCTACATCGAACGGCCCGTTTGGACTACATCCCTCTTCTTCCTTCTTTAATGACGTCGGTAGAACAGTTTTTCGACTAACGTCCGCCCACAGGAATGCTCCCTCAACTCCCTCAACTCGCGCACTTCTTATAACTTACTGTGTTTACTCAGCTCTTATGGTGATTTTCTGAAGTAAAACTGACGCTTCATCTTTTGTGTGATGTACAATAAACTTTATTAAACTCATCAGTATACGTTTGATCATCATTCGGGCCTGGTCCGAAACAGCAGACTTGTAGGCTATTTATAATTGATACATACAAGCAGATGACAAATACGTTATAATAACCGTAATTAAACTACTAAACTATACCTGTTCCATCTCTATACAGCACTCTGTAGGCATTACTGTCCGACTCGAAATGAACACAGTTAGAGAGTTTTTGATATTATCATCATTCCGTGAGATGAAATTGTCCTGAGAGACTGAGTGAGCTCATGAAGCTCCGCCCCCTGTCCTGCATTTGCATTTAAAGGGCACACGCTATAAAAGCGTGTTTTTCTGAGCTCCAAAAAATGGCAATTTAAACATGCTGTAAAAATGATCTGTTGGGTATTTTGAGCTGAAATTTCACATACACATTCTGGGACATCAGAGACTAATTTTACATCTTGTAAAAAAGGGGCATAATATGGGACTTATTTTGATGAGCTAAAGCAAAAACATATGTTGTCATGTTGATCATATAATTTCTTTCAGTGTATTAGGTTCTAAGTCAAAAGTTCAATTATACAAACGCTTGTTTTCTCTAGCAGTGATTTTCTGTTTTCCCTTGCAAATAGTTAGTTCAAAACCCTCTTAAATTAGAATAATTTTGGTTGATTCTGTTGATAATTTTAAAATTTTAAGATTAAAAGATTATTTCATTAGTTATGAGTTATATAAGAATGAATAAATACATGAATATTAAACATTACTTACAGTGGTCTTTGAGATGACAAGGGTCACTGAATTTAGACACGTGTCTGTTCGGCCCGGACCACACACTGCCAGATTTCCCACGACAGCAATATCACTGTCACTAGAGTGCTGAAATCAAACAAACAAAATAAAATTCGTAATTTAAAAAAAATTGAGTTTTTCAGGTGGTCTCTTTTAGTTCAGGTTGAGGTGCATTTGCTTTAATGAGAGTCGCAGACCTTAGTGAGGATGTAGTCACAGTTCCCATTAAAAGAAAATCTTTTTCCATCGTAAGTGGTGATGTGAGACCCTCCCACAACAGAGCAGATTCCGGGACATTCCAGATCCGTGCAGCTCCAATATCCAGCCGCACACACACTGAGACAGTATGAAAGCAGTGTTAGCATGTGTATGTTCTGTCAAATGTCAGGACTGTCTGGTCTCTAGCGACCAATTTGTACGAATTCGACGAATGATTAAAAGGAATGTCTAATTCGTTCGACCTCACTCGTACGAATTTGTACGATTTGTCTAAAGCCACGTGATGGGTAGGTTTAGGGGCGGGGTAAGGGGTAGGTCATTCGTACGAATTCGTACAAATTGGCCAATTCGTAAAATATGTACGATTTAGCAAAATCGTACTAATTCGTACGAGTGAGGTCGTATGAATTGTTACGAATTAGCCACTTTTTAATCACTCGTCGAATTCGTACGAATTGGTCGTGAGATCGGGTTGGTCTGGTGCATGTGGTCTATTACAAACGACTCACCATGTTTTACAAGCTTGTGTGTATGACATTCCTGATGAGTATATGTTGCCATTGTGCTCACATGGGCAGTCGTTCACAGGAACACAACCGTTATTACCAATGTCATCCTCAACGGTGCCTTCACAAAAAGTAGGCAAAATTTCTTAGGCAAACAGTTCTGATACTTAAACTCTGCTTGCATCTAATGTAATACTTTAAGCATGATAAGGTTATTCTTGCAAGGAGAAGCTTCATTTGAAAATAGACCCCTTAAGTGGTAATGCTTAGGTGCAAAAAAACACCTAGCATTTTGTAAATAATTTCTCACCTTCAGGGCAGAAACAGCCGTCCACACAGTGTTCGTTGCACGTTAGAGTTGCGGTTGGATCTTTGCAGGTGTTCTTGCACGGACTTCCACACTCCAGGTATTGCATGTTTAGAGGACATGTCTTTGCTGCTCCAGAATAACACATATTAAGTCACAAATCTATCTATTGATTTAATTTATTTCAAGCTTCCAGAACTGATACTCACGGCAGAGCTGCTCTGTCCTCCATGTTCCTGGATTTCCTCCAGCATGTGTGCACTGTCGTGAAATCTCCGTGAGTGTGTTGCAGAGACAGTCGTGATTGCCGTAACATTGACACAGGTCGTTCACACAGGCCTCTTCAAATGAACCCATGTTCATCACATTGTAACAGTCGCTAAACCCTGGACTGCTGAGATACTGCTGGCAAACACTTGTCTAGGAGATTTAAAAAAAAAAAAAAAAATCACAGAACTTCACTGGTGATTTTTTTTTAGCATTTTAAAGGCCCTTCAACTAAGAGAATATACAACCACAACAAATTTGAAAAAATGCTGAAATATTATACAATTTAAAAGAAGTAAATTATCAAATTTAATAGAATGTGAAAAATAAATGTTAAAAGAAATGTTTCTATTTTTTTTTTTTTTTTTTTTTTTCAAGAAATGTGAGCACAGCCCAAAAATCTGTTAATTTGTCATAATAGGCTACCTGATTTTTGCACTGATCATTAGGGGGAAGATTGACGCCGCCACAGGATTCAGGTGAAGGCACCTTCCTTTTGGCCAGATCAGAAACATCTGTACATGTTTCAAAGTAAAAAAAAAAAAAAATCATTAAAAAGAGATATCAATAAAATAAGAATTACTGAAATGGAAGCTGTAGCGTTAAGTTCTGCCAGGAAGACTCAATTGCTACGTCACTTATTACCTTCTCATCTATCCAATCGTGTCTAATACTTGCGGTATAAAAGATCGGTACTTACACGTTTGAGTTCGCAGATGCTGACGCTTTCATTTACCTCCATCCTCCCCACCACCACCAGGATGGTCCCTTCCTATACCTCCCAGGGGGTCGGACCGTCGGCTGCGCCCCTGCCTTCGCCTTCAGGCAGGAAATGCAGAGTCCGGACCCTCGGATTGCGAGCTATGATGGGTGATTTTATCTATGCTAAAGAACTTTATTGGGCTATCTGGGCTATCAATAAATGTATTTATTGTTACAGTATTTATTCTCCGGAGTCTTTCTGGTAGAACTGCAGGTGATTTTATCATAATGAGGTGGTTTTACCATTGTCAACTGAATCATCAGCCTGGTTGCCATTGAAGTTTCCACAGAGTCCACAGGTCTGACCTTTGTACTTCTCAGGAAGTTCAATCTGGAATATTATATAAAAATATACGATTTTTAGAGGACTGAGATCAGGCCTTTTTTGACACACTGGTTTACAAATTTACTATACAGTAATTGCATATTTGAACAGAGAAATAGCATACCAATAAAGATTGGTCCTTCTCCCAAAAGACAGTCACTCCATGTTTGTTAGAGATCTTAACACTTGATGTGCTCAACTCGACTGTTATTCCATTCTTATAGGTTGAATTATTCAATCTGTTAGAGCAAGTTGCAAAAGAAAACAGTCAACTAAAGAAAGATGTGTTAGTAAAAAGTTAAAAAGTTAGTAAAAATAAACTCACTTTTGGTCGTCCATGGTGATGTCGTTGTCGGTGAGTTTAATGACTGCCTCCTTTAGATCTATTGTGATTTTGCTAAAAACGATTGAGTCATTCACAATCTCTCTTTGCATTTGGATGTTAAAATCAGATGGTGTGTCACACATCACGGCCAGAATGTAGTTGCACGTGTCTGGCACTTGAAAGAAATGACCGTCGAATGTCTTGAAATGGAAATTTCCCCACGTGCTGCAGATCGTGGACTGATGATCAGGATTTGATTCTGCAAAAGCCAAGAGAGCATATATATATATATATATATATATATATATCTGTACTAGCACTTAAAAGGCAGTTTCAATTGTAACCCAAAAAAAAAAAACAGTAAGACTTCATCCATACCTTTAGTGACCATCACAGTGTTTATGTTGGGAGGGAAAACTAAAAAAAAAAAAAAAGAAGAAGAAGAAGATGAGAGGAAGAGTTTGTTTTTAAGATTTCTGCTGTTATTAATATCACTAATTAATTAGTGGAGGTATTTATTTTACAAGATAATGTGTAGGTTAATTTAAATATTTATTTAAACATATTCAAGATTTATCAAGATAAAATTATTATTATTTTATAATAATTCTTTGTAAATTTAACTAGTACTGGGACTAAATGTTTTCAGTTGATATGTCAATTAATAGGACTGTGAATTTAACACATTTACTCAAATAGTTTTCCATGATTAATTGTGAATTGTGCAATTGATACTTTTTTGAAACTTATCATAAATGCTGTTCACTTACAAACTGAAATAAATTAATGTGGGATGAACATATAGTAAACTGTGTTTTAAATAATATTTGTGTAATGGGATATTTTATTCTGATTATTTAATTATTTAATTAACACACATAAAAAATGAAATATTTACCAGCTGCTGTTGACACGAAGTCCACAGAGTAACCCATACCTTCCATATAATTTGCTTTTTATAATTTGATCTTATAACTTTAAGATAAAATGTATTGCGTTTAATTATAAGTCCCTTTGCCATGGGAAAGACGGAACACGCGTGAAACCTTCGCCTCTGATCAAACACGCCTTTGGATCGATTTAGATTTAGTCTTACAAATTGGTTATAAAGCGCATATTAATACCCAACGCATTCTCACCCCAAGGCGTCACCTTTGACCATGCTTCAATATTTGACGTTTTAGGCACCTTATTCTGCATTGCCCATATTCTACATCCCACCATCATACCCAATACCTACAGTTAACTTAACAACTACCAAACTATTAATTACCTAATGAAGTTTATTGAGGCAAAATTCATAGTTAATATTTAATTACTAGTGAGAATTGGACTATTGTGGAGCGTGACCAAAAATACATTTTATTACTGCACACTTTTATACCTCAAAATATTTTGTTTTCCTAGACAGAGAGAACAGTTTTTCTAACTTTTTTATTTCATCGATGATAAATTTAAACCAAAATATTTGATACATAATAATTGAATATATTTTATTGACTTTATGTTTTAAGGTATACTTGTTGTGGAATGTGACATCTGTTAATGTATTTGGTACATTACAAATCTGCATCAATGCAATCAATATGTCTTGTATAATACATGTAAAGACAATTCAATATTTACCTGGTGTTGTTGTTGGCGGCCAGGTAAAGTCCATAGGATTTTCCATGTCTGCATAATCTCCCATAAAGTCTTTAAACAGAGATTTATTTTGGATGTTCATTTTAAGAATTTTAAGCTTTTCTTTTCTTTTCTTGTTTTTGTTCTTTTTTCAGTTGTAGTCTACTTACCTGCTTGTACGGACTGCAGCCCGACCAATAGGACGACCCATCTCAGCATCCACTTCTGGGACATCCTCACAGTCCCCATGGAAACATCCATCCTCAAGAGCTAATGTGAGCTGTTTGTCAGCACTTTTCTATTTATAATGACTATCAGTTTGCTTTGGAGGAATGTGGTTTGTTATTAGAAGGTGGAACCAGGATAATGCATTTCCACAGTATTCTATCTTTTTCAAATTAATGTGTAACATACAGTATAGCTGTATTTGCAAAGCCTGTATTTGCGAACAATGCAAACCTTGGCGAGAAACCCTTTCTCATTAACAAAACCGTATTTATCTCTGTTATCATCTCAAACTAAACAAGGATGTGAGTTCTGACGGTGGGGATTTAATTACTTATAATATATAAATACATAGTGTGATGCAGTTATCTATTCAATAAATAGCTATACTGTTGCTAGTTCTGGGTTAGCAAGAGATTTGCATTTACATTTAAGAGACCCTGTTTTGCAATAAGAAAGAATATTGGCAGGCAGTAATGTTGTCTATATTTTGAACAAGCCGTTGTCGCAGAGCAACCCACAGACTGGCGTACTGTCTGGAAAGCCACAAATATTTCTGACAGAATACACTGTAAGATGACTGGAACAACCAGCTTCAGCTGTTTAAGTTTGTTGCTTATAATGCTTTTATTTAATCTTGTGCAAAATACACATCTTGTTTCGGGGCTGGCTGCTGCAACGCATTCTCACCCCAAGGCGTCATCTTTGACCATGCTTCAATTTAGGCGCCC
Organism: Pimephales promelas; assembly: GCF_016745375.1. Next base: position 300,587 of record NW_024121129.1, read on the forward strand.
CTTAGCGTTAGTTACATGACGCGATCCTACGGCGTCATCCAGCTGACGCTAAAGGAAAGCGTCAGTTAGATGACACGGTTAGGTTTAGGTCCGGGGTAGGGTACACGCGATCCTAGGGCGTCATCTAACTGACGCTAAAGGGCGCCTAAAGCGTCAGATAATGAAGCATGCAGAGAATGGGCTGAAAGAAACAGTACTTAAAGGAGTAGTTCACTTTTGAAAAAACTTTTGCTGATAATTTACTCACCCCCATGTCCAAGATAGAAATTAAGGTTTTTGATGAAAACATTCCAGGATTTTTCTCCATATAATGGACTTTAATGGGAACCAGACAGTCCAAGGTCCAAAAGACAGTTAATAACTGTTTCAGATGCAGCTTCAAATGTCTTTAAACGATATCAGACGATGAATAAGGGTCTCATCATGCGAAACGGTCGGTTATTTCAAAACTTATTCCAAAAATGTAATTTTTCTAAGGACAAATGCTAACCTTGCTCTATTCTGTGAGGCACGTTTGTAACGTCACGTAATACGTAATTATGTTCAAAAGGTCACGGGCGACGTAGCCGGAAGTACAGAATCAAAATCGTCCAACATCGTTGTTTTACCTTTTAATTCCTTTTTTTGTAAACGGCGTTTGAGTTAGTTTTCACGTTCAACCTATGCGTTCAACTTGTAAACACTGACTCTGTACTTCTGGCTATGTCGCCCGTAACCTTTTGAACATAATTACGTATTACGTGACGTTACAAACGCGCCTCACAGAATAGAGCAAGGCTAGCATTTGTCCTTAGAAAAGTTACATTTTTGGAATAAGTTTTGAAATAACCGATCGTTTCGCATGATAAGACCCTTATTCATCGTCTGGTGTCGTTTAAAGACATTTGAAGCTGCATCTGAAACTGTTATTAACTGTCTTTTGGACCTTGGACTGTCTGGTTTCCATTGAAGTCCATTATAAGGAGAAAATTCCTGGAATGTTTTCATCAAAAACCTTCATTTCTTTTCGACTGAGGAAAGAAAGACATCTTGGATGAAATGGGGGTGAGTAAATTATCAGCAAAAGTTTTTTTAAAAGTGAACTAATCCTTTAACCACTCTATTTCATCAGAAACGATCTTAAAACAGGGCTTTAAGTGTAAAATACCGAACTTGTCCTTTAAGTACCTTTAAGATGTTAACCACATCATAAGATAAGCTATCTATAGGTCTACAAAACTAATCAAATCCAACTGAACTAATCCTTTAAGGATGTCAAATATTATTCATTAATTTGGGTATGTCGCATGGCCAGCTTCTTAAAATACATCAGTGGCATTGTCTCATTTTGTCTCAAGATGCACACCAGTAGTTTTTTTCTAAGGCACATTTATAAAAGCGTATTTCTCCTAATCGAACCTTGGTCTAATCATGTGTAATCTAAACCCAGCTAATTTGAATCCACTGCTGAAAATTAGGAAGATCTCACACAGTGAAAACTGCTCTTTTAACAACAGGATAACTCCCCGATCATAGCATAAACATACCATTTTAGTCAACATACAGACAATTCATTTTCCATGAGATAGGAAAATTAAGATTCAGTAGCTGAAGACTATTGTTGTTGTTTTTTATGATAAGAGCAAAACCTAAATGCCTGTCAAGCTATGACAGAGGACAAACTGTCACATGAATGACTATAAATCAACACTATTATAAAATACAAAACTGATATAAGCAGTAGATCATTTCAGCAATGCCAATTGTGCACTCGATTTTACATGCTTTAATGATCTTAACATTTCAAAGCAATTTAATAGTATTATACAATTTCACTACCAGTAAAAAATTATTTTTAAAGCTGACAACATTATTTGGTCATTTAGTTCAATAGTATTCTGTAGCTCAAACAGTAGATCATGGTGCAAGAGACACACAGGTTATGACAAATGCTGTAAATTTGAATATACAGTATCTGACCTGTTCTAGAAGGAATATATAAATATGTGAACCACATAAACAAAAAAAAAATGTTTTAGTGCAAGACTCAATACACGTGTGTTGAATTTTAATATGCTTTTTTATTTATTTTCATTTCAAACAAGCAAAAGAGTACACCTTTATCAAGCACAGAAAAAAGAAGAGACCTATAGATAAAATGCAAGAAATGTTAAAAAATGTGCCATTTAAGTTAATTTCTGATTACAAATTTTCACTACGATACTTAAGAGACATTTCGTTTTTGCATGGGTTTGATGATTCACCGCTGCTGCTCACGGAAGTCCCAAGCTGCGTTTTCTTTGGCTGTTTTCAATGAGTGCGTCGTTTATGTGACAGTCAGTTCTGCTACAGGAGCACTCTTCGACATGGATGTACGAGTGGGTTATTATGTCTCCATTTACGCAACCAAGATTCACTGTGCGATTACTTGAACGCGTGGCCTGGCAACAGCTACAGGAGGACAATCCAGGTGCAGTGTAGCTATGTATGAAAGAGAAAAAAACATGTTAAACATTTCAAATCGGTCACTTATGTCTGTTTCAGTGAGGATGCTGCTTGTAGGTTTCGTAACAGAAACCTACTCACCTGCTAAAGCTGTTACAGTCTCCACTACAAAATGTCAGGTCCATTTTCTTCTCTGACTGGCAGTCCATGTGATTTATGTAATCGCTAACAATCTTTACTCCACATCCCGTAACTTGGTCCACACCTACAAACACAGGCAATTGAATGCACAAGGACATGTTAATTGACTCAAATCACCAAAAAATTGAATCGTTTTCATTTTTATAATTACTCACAAACACGGCAGCAGCCATCAGCTGACAGCTGAACGGTACCCTGTAGAGCGAATCACAAGGGCAGAATGTCATCAATGTGATTCAATCACCATGACTTGTCAGTATTACATGTAAATGAGTGTTTGTGTGATATTTGAAGTACTGACAGGCTGGCAGTTCGTAACGTTGAAAGGAGGGCACTGGACTGTGTATTTGTCAGTGATGAACTGTCCATTAACTTTAGTGCATGTGATTCTGTCACAGCCCTGGTTTGTAGAGGGTAAACTGGCTCCGTCCTATAGAGGAAAAGAGAACAAGTCAAATTCAGTTAAAGGACATTGCAAAAACATTTAGATTTAGATTTAGATTCAGAGAATAATGGCTTAAATTTAGCTGTTTCTCACACACATTCAGAAAACGTATTTTATAATGCTTTTTTGTCCAGCTTCAGGTTTTGTTTTGTTTTTTTGAGGACAATTCAATTCTGTTGTATGGGGAAAAGCAGCACGAAAGGTTTCGTTTTGTGTCCAAGGGCTAAAAATCATTTTTGACATGAGGATAAGTTACAATTTTTTTGGTAACACTTTACAATACGGGACGGGTGCACTAATAAGCATTAATTCATGCTTAACTAATGCACAGATAATACTAAATTAATGTGTAAATAATGATTATTTAAGCTATTTATTAATGATTACCACATTAGGAACTAATTAAGAGTCTGTAAGGTTAATTTATTAGTTCATACATGAATTTTTATTAATTAAATATGTAATTGTGGATTAATTCTAAAATAATTGATTTTTTTAACTAATAGTGTTAATTAATATGTTAATTACCAGAATAAGCCAAAGCCTTGTATTTCAACTTCTAGAGGTACACTAATATGCATTAATACATGATTAATTAATTCATTGTTAGTGCAAAATTCATGTGCAAATTACTACAATTACTAAATGACTAGTTAATAATGATGTGTCCCAACAAGTAAAGTCATAACATAATGATACCTTTGCAAATCATTAGCTAATGATTAATTAAAGCAGACAACTGGAAGTTGAAGTGCATAGCTTTGACTAATTGTGGTAATTAACACATTAATTGACACTATTAGTTAATAAAATATGTTATTAAGGAATTAATACACAATGCCACATTGAATTAATAGCAATTCATTTATTACTTTATCTATTCATCATATAGACTCTTTATTAGTTGCTGATGCAGTAATCATTAATTAATTAATGGTTTAGTTCTTCATGAGATTATCTGTGCATTAGTTAAGCATGAATTAATGCATATTAGTGCACCCGTATTGTGTTACCATTTTTTTCTTTCAACATTTATTTGCATTTTTTTTCCATTTCAGCCACACGTCAAGATGACGTTGACCTTTGACCGTACCTGCAGTATATGCTCGACGCCGTTGATGTTGATGATGCAGTGAGTTTGCACACACTTTCCACAGCAGTCATGGCCTGTATCAATATATTCATAACCCTGGGAAATACAAACATCAAATGAAGTCGACAAAATTCAACTCGTTCCTGAGACAAGCCTATCAGAAACTCGTCAAACAACTTACAGGTTTACATTTCTCATCGCACTGCACAAATTCACATTTGATCTTGAACCACTGTGTTTTAGGATCCACATCCCAGGTACAGCTACATTCCTGACAGTCAATGACGGGGATCTTGGTACCAGGCTGAGGGAAGTGAGGGGAGAGATTTGAGCGTGCAAAACTTTCATTAATAAGTATTTAAAACAAATAAAAAAGAGCTAGAGATATTTGATTTTTAAAAAAGGGTAATATCAGAGTCATTTTATTTACCTGATACTCTACGTTTTTGTGGACACAAACTTTCTTTGGCTCTAAGGAAGTAAACGACAAAAGATTATAAAACTATATTATAGAATGATTTTCAAGGGGATACAGACAGCATCTGAAATGAAAACAAACAGGCCTAAGAGTATCACAAAAATGAAGTGAAGTGTGAATAATAGTGATACCGCATTTGATTTCTGGACAGCATTTTCCGATAGGCACTTCCAGGACCGGCGCATATCCGACTCCACACTTTTTATCCAAAGGTGGGCAAACGTTGACATCACAATCTACATCAAGAAACAGAGTAGAAGAGACTTAGGCGATGCATCCCTAAAGCAAACCCCTTTAAAAACTGTAAATAAACTTGTCTTACTGCAAACTTGTTTGTTGCAGCATGGATCGGAGGGATTGGTGACGTTGACTAGCACAAAGCCGGGCTCAGTGCAGCTCACAGGATTCACATCAGGACACTTCTTGGGCTTACAGGTCACCGATTTGCTGGCCTTTTCACAAACACACTCTTCGCAGTTGTACTCGAAAACCTCATCAAACTGCCACAAAAAAACAAGAGGATTCGGTTAAAAGTCCTGGAGATAATTCTTTAAAATGGCATTAAATATAAATTCACCCAATTGATTTTTTTAAATGCGTGTTATAGATTATATCCTAAATGATTTATCCATGCATACAGTTCATCCCTTCCATAATGAAGTGCAAGCTTTTATCGATCCAATCCAATCGATCCCTAATGATAGAACCCACCCTACAATTTTTCTTTTCTTTTCATTAATCCGTTAAACTCTGATGAAAATAATACATAGTATGGAATAAAAGATCAGTCACTACTACACAATTGTACATTTTTGTTGGTTTGCCAGCGATAGAAACTCATAAGTGACCGATTTGAAATTCTATAGGCAGCTACAACAAATAGAGCAACTCACATAAAGAGTACTCACATTAGTATTTTGCCAAGCTAAAATTTCAATCTAATATGCATAAAAATGCATATCACAAAAAAAAACAAAAAAAAAAAAACACACTGGTACGAATATAGTTGCACTGTTTTATGAATACTTTTCAGAACTGAATGAATTATAAGGATGAATATAAGTCTCAGTTCTCTCTCCAGATCTATCATCCGATCATCATAGATTGTTGGAATGCATTCTGGAATTAATACATTTAAAAACTATGAAATGAAATACTCATATTGAGTATGGTTTTAAACACCGCCACACCTCACGTGGTGTCCCAGAGGCATCCAGGCATCCTAAAAATAAAAAGGGGAGAACAAAATCAAAAAAAAATGTTTTCAAAAAGTGACCAAGACATGCAGGATGATTCAGAAAAGACACGTTTTTTAAACATTTCAGTTTGAATGCCTATTGCACGCACACACACATGAATTAGAGGCTTCTTACCGCATTTGTTCACACAGACTCCTGACTCCTTGTTGAAGAGCAATGTTCCCTCAGGACAGAAGCAGCCCTCTGTATGCACTGTAATGGTGCTCCGTTCAGGTCTGCAATTAAAATACGTGAGATTCATTTTAACCAATGTTTAGGAGCAAATCTGCATAACAGGCTTTATTTACTCTTAAACTGCATAATAATGTTGACAATAGTGAAGTACATATCTGCCATGTTCCTCAATACTGAATAAGCACTAAACTGTCTAAATTATTAAAAGATTTGAATTAATGGGCATACATATCATCACAGCTTGGTGGTTCAGCTGGACCACAAGGATTGAAGACTTTATCTGCTGGACATTCAATATCTGGGGATGAAAAGACAAACACACTCAAAGAACATCCATAGCTTCGAAGAATATTGGGTCCAAAAGTCTGAGTCTAAAATATAAAAAAGGAATTTAAACCCACAGACGCACAAAAAAAAAAACTGTTTGTGGTTTTGGAAAATCTAAAGAAACAATATGATATCAAATTTAACTTACTGCAAAGGTTAGTGTAGTTCCTCCAGTGTATGCATACCCCTAATTCAGAGCAAGCCCTTGCGTAGCTCTGCAGACTGGTACACACCACGGCAGGGTTGCTCATATGACAACTATCATATTGACATCCTAAAAAGAAGTTGTTAGGGGACACATGGGAATGGCATGCTTCGAACAACCTGTGGAAAACAGTAGTAGTAAATACAACTTTGGAAGCTCCATTCATTGAAATTTATAGTTAAAACACAACACAGAATCAACTTACTCGCTGCTGAGGAGGTTGCATTCAGGATGGGCCTGGCATGGCTCAGGTGTAGGTTTAAGATCACCCCCAACTGTAGGCAATGCAGTTGGTGGAGTGCAAATTTCACCATTCACACCACTGGCTGGCCAGTAATCTGCCATCAATGCACAGTCGTTCACCAAGATCCCTCCAGGGATCATGCAGTCATCGGCTCTGTTGTTGTTGCATGTTCCTTAGTGAGAATTATTTGGAATAATTTAAATAAAAAAATTAATAAAAACATTCCACATTACCATCCACTTTGTAATGTCACCATCCATTCAAAAATCAGGGGCTAACTTACCACAGTGACCTTGTGTGTTGTTTCCAAAATGCTGGAATGGCAGGTTGATGCCAAAGCCAGTGGCTCCAAATGTTATATCAACACCAAGCTGTGGAATACTCAGGAACAAGTCTAGGCCTGAGCTTATAACCCTCACACCATTAAAAGCATATGGCAGTCTTAACTTAACATTGTCCTTAACAGCCTGTAAGGACAAGAGACAATTTCAAGAAAAACATAGGACACTTATACTGCTATGCACAAAAAGAACATGTTTCATCATTCCATATCTAGAAACTCTCACCTCTAGGTCTGCACCTCCAATGAAATTATGATTTGTTAGTGTTATGACTTGATTGTTGTAAGACACAATAATGGATCTGGGACAGGATACATGCTCAATAGGGTCACAGAAGACATTGTCAATGTAGATCTTTAAATGGTATTTAGGCCTTATTTCCTCCATTAATATATAGGTGCAGTTTCCTTGATAACTGTAGAAAAGTCCATCAAATGTGATGTAATGCGGGTCACCCCAGCCTTCACAAAAGCCTACGAACAATAACAAAAAGCCTTCAGATATGTGAACTGAACAAGTTAACTGAATTTGGTCAATACTGTGTATATTAACTGTTGACATTTGAAGAATGAAAAAAAAAAACTTTTTCATTGTAACCTGTGAAAGGCAAGCATGTGTCAATAACGAATAGCTTCATTGTTTTCTTTTAAAATGATTTTTAAAACTATTTCTCCTTTTAAAACGCTAGATGTTCAAGGTGGAAAAAAAACAAGCATTTTCAACAAATACATTCAAAATTTAAAGCTTTTAAATCATGAAAGCATAACAGTTCAAGCACATTGGGCTTGGAAGGACATCATTGCTATTAATTTTAATGATTACTGAATCGAATATAAAAATTGTGAAGACCAGTTACTCACAGTCACATTGGTAAGACTGGCAGCAGTGATGCTCATCATACACAAGCACAGGTTTTTTGCCATTTTCACAGGTAATGTTCTGCAGTGGAGGGCATTCAAATGGGATAATTTCAATAACGTTGTCTTCTATGCACCTTGCCATGGTGCAATCACACAGGATGAAGGTCTCGTTTGTCTGGTGATAATGAAAAATGTACTGGAATTAGAAAGACTGATACATGCAAACTCACGATGTAGTCTATGTTGTATTTTTAGAAATTTAAATGGGATCATGGATACTCTTAAAAGTACATTTCTAATATAGAAAAAATACATATATTTATATTTAGTCCATAACAAAATCAAAGTAGTTTAAAATTTTACGTTTTTGTCCCATTCAGGGCAGCCAGGACGTGGAGTTGGTGTAGGAGTAGTTGCCGGTTTAGGGTAGATGATGTGGTAGATCCAGGTGTTGTTGTGGAGGCTTTGTGGTAGTTGTCAACGTAGGGGTAGATGATGGGGTAGGTCTTGGTGTTGTTGTGGGGGGTTCTGGTGTTGTAGTAGACTTTGTGGTAGTCGGTGTAGGGGTAGATGAAGTGGTAGGTTCTTGTGTTGATGTGGTAGGTCCTGGTGTTGTTGTAGGAGCCTTTGTGGTAGTGGTAGTTGTCGGTGTAGGAGTAGATGATGGGGTAGGTCCTGGTGTTGTTGTGGGAGGTTCTGGTGTTGTTGTAGGAGGCTTTGTGGTAGTGGTAGTTGTCGGTGTAGGGGTAGATGATGTGGTAGGTTCTGGTGTTGTAGTAGACTTTGTGGTAGTCGGTGTAGGAGTAGATGATGGGGTAGGTCCTGGTGTTGTTGTGGGAGGTTCTGGTGTTGTTGTAGGAGGCTTTATGGTAGTGGTAGTTGTCGGTGTAGGGGTAGATGATGTGGTAGGTTCTGGTGTTGTAGTAGACTTTGTGGTAGTCGGTGTAGGAGTAGATGATGGGGTAGGTCCTGGTGTTGTTGTGGGAGGTTCTGGTGTTGTTGTAGGAGGCTTTATGGTAGTGGTAGTTGTCGGTGTAGGGGTAGATGATGTGGTAGGTTCTGGTGTTGTAGTAGACTTTGTGGTAGTCGGTGTAGGAGTAGATGATGGGGTAGGTCCTGGTGTTGTTGTGGGAGGTTCTGGTGTTGTTGTAGGAGGCTTTATGGTAGTGGTAGTTGTCGGTGTAGGAGTAGATGATGGGTAGGTCCTGGTGTTGTTGTGGGAGGTTCTGGTGTTGTTGTAGGAGGCTTTATGGTAGTGGTAGTTGTCGGTGTAGGGGTAGATGATGTGGTAGGTTCTGGTGTTGTAGTAGACTTTGTGGTAGTCGGTGTAGGAGTAGATGATGGGGTAGGTCCTGGTGTTGTTGTGGGAGGTTCTGGTGTTGTTGTAGGAGGCTCTATGGTAGTGGTAGTTGTCGGTGTAGGAGTAGATGATGGGGTAGGTCCTGGTGTTGTTGTGGGAGGTTCTGGTGTTGTTGTAGGAGGCTTTATGGTAGTGGTAGTTGTCGGTGTAGGAGTAGATGATGGGGTAGGTCCTGGTGTTGTTGTGGGAGGTTCTGGTGTTGTTGTAGGAGGCTTTATGGTAGTGGTAGTTGTCGGTGTAGGGGTAGATGATGTGGTAGGTTCTGGTGTTGTAGTAGACTTTGTGGTAGTCGGTGTAGGAGTAGATGATGGGGTAGGTCCTGGTGTTGTTGTGGGAGGTTCTGGTGTTGTTGTAGGAGGCTCTATGGTAGTGGTAGTTGTCGGTGTAGGAGTAGATGATGGGGTAGGTCCTGGTGTTGTTGTGGGAGGTTCTGGTGTTGTTGTAGGAGGCTTTATGGTAGTGGTAGTTGTCGGTGTAGGAGTAGATGATGGGGTAGGTCCTGGTGTTGTTGTGGGAGGTTCTGGTGTTGTTGTAGGAGGCTTTATGGTAGTGGTAGTTGTTGGTGTAGGGGTAGATGATGTGGTAGGTTCTGGTGTTGTAGTAGACTTTGTGGTAGTCGGTGTAGGAGTAGATGATGGGGTAGGTCCTGGTGTTGTTGTGGGAGGTTCTGGTGTTGTTGTAGTAGACTTTGTGGTAGTCGGTGTAGGAGTAGATGATGGGGTAGGTCCTGGTGTTGTTGTGGGAGGTTCTGGTGTTGTTGTAGGAGGCTTTATGGTAGTGGTAGTTGTCGGTGTAGGGGTAGATGATGGGGTAGGTCCTGGTGTTGTTGTGGGAGGTTCTGGTGTTGTTGTAGGAGCCTTTGTGGTAGTGGTAGTTGTCGGTGTAGGGGTAGATGATGGGGTAGGTCCTGGTGTTGTTGTGGTAGGTCCTGGTGTTGTTGTAGGAGGCTTTGTGGTAGTGGTAGTTGTCGGTGTAGGGGTAGATGATGTGGTAGGTTCTGGTGTTGTAGTAGACTTTGTGGTAGTCGGTGTAGGAGTAGATGATGGGGTAGGTCCTGGTGTTGTTGTGGGAGGTTCTGGTGTTGTTGTAGGAGGCTCTATGGTAGTGGTAGTTGTCGGTGTAGGAGTAGATGATGGGGTAGGTCCTGGTGTTGTTGTGGGAGGTTCTGGTGTTGTTGTAGGAGGCTTTATGGTAGTGGTAGTTGTCGGTGTAGGAGTAGATGATGGGGTAGGTCCTGGTGTTGTTGTGGGAGGTTCTGGTGTTGTTGTAGGAGGCTTTATGGTAGTGGTAGTTGTCGGTGTAGGAGTAGATGATGGGGTAGGTCCTGGTGTTGTTGTGGGAGGTTCTGGTGTTGTTGTAGGAGGCTTTATGGTAGTGGTAGTTGTCGGTGTAGGGCTAGATGATGTGGTAGGTTCTGGTGTTGTAGTAGACTTTGTGGTAGTTGGTGTAGGAGTAGATGATGGGGTAGGTCCTGGTGTTGTTGTGGTAGGTTCTGGTGTTGTTGTAGGAGGCTTTGTGGTAGTTGTCGGTGTAGGGGTAGATGATGTGGTAGGTTCTGGTGTTGTTGTGGGAGGTTCTGGTGTTGTTGTAGGAGGCTTTGTGGTAGTTGTCGGTGTAGGGGTAGATGATGTGGTAGGTTCTGGTGTTGTAGTAGACTTTGTGGTAGTCGGTGTAGGAGTAGATGATGGGGTAGGTCCTGGTGTTGTTGTGGGAGGTTCTGGTGTTGTTGTAGGAGGCTTTATGGTAGTGGTAGTTGTCGGTGTAGGAGTAGATGATGGGGTAGGTCCTGGTGTTGTTGTGGGAGGTTCTGGTGTTGTTGTAGGAGGCTTTATGGTAGTGGTAGTTGTCGGTGTAGGAGTAGATGATGGGGTAGGTCCTGGTGTTGTTGTGGGAGGTTCTGGTGTTGTTGTAGGAGGCTTTATGGTAGTGGTAGTTGTCGGTGTAGGGGTAGATGATGTGGTAGGTTCTGGTGTTGTAGTAGACTTTGTGGTAGTCGGTGTAGGAGTAGATGATGGGGTAGGTCCTGGTGTTGTTGTGGGAGGTTCTGGTGTTGTTGTAGGAGGCTTTATGGTAGTGGTAGTTGTAGGTGTAGGAGTAGATGATGTGGTAGGTTCTGGTGTTGTAGTAGACTTTGTGGTAGTCGGTGTAGGAGTAGATGATGGGGTAGGTCCTGGTGTTGTTGTGGGAGGTTCTGGTGTTGTTGTAGGAGGCTTTATGGTAGTGGTAGTTGTAGGTGTAGGAGTAGATGATGGGGTAGGTCCTGGTGTTGTTGTGGGAGGTTCTGGTGTTGTTGTAGGAGGCTTTATGGTAGTGGTAGTTGTCGGTGTAGGGGTAGATAATGGGGTAGGTCCTGGTGTTGTTGTGGGAGGTTCTGGTGTTGTTGTAGGAGGCTTTATGGTAGTGGTAGTTGTCGGTGTAGGGGTAGATGATGTGGTAGGTTCTGGTGTTGTAGTAGACTTTGTGGTAGTCGGTGTAGGAGTAGATGATGGGGTAGGTCCTGGTGTTGTTGTGGGAGGTTCTGGTGTTGTTGTAGGAGGCTTTATGGTAGTGGTAGTTGTCGGTGTAGGAGTAGATGATGGGGTAGGTCCTGGTGTTGTTGTGGGAGGTTCTGGTGTTGTTGTAGGAGGCTTTATGGTAGTGGTAGTTGTCGGTGTAGGGGTAGATGATGTGGTAGGTTCTGGTGTTGTAGTAGACTTTGTGGTAGTTGGTGTAGGAGTAGATGATGGGGTAGGTCCTGATGTGTTGTGGGAGGTTCTGGTGTTGTTGTAGGAGGCTTTATGGTAGTGGTAGTTGTCGGTGTAGGGGTAGATGATGTGGTAGGTTCTGGTGTTGTAGTAGACTTTGTGGTAGTCGGTATAGGAGTAGATGATGGGGTAGGTTCTTGTGTTGATGTGGTAGGTTCTGGTGTTGTTGTAGGAGGCTTTGTGGTAGTTGTCGGTGTAGGAGTAGATGATGTGGTAGGCTCTGGTGTTGTTGTGGGAGGTTCTGGTGTTGTAGTAGACTTTGTGGTAGTCGGTGTAGGGGTAGATGATGTGGTAGGTTCTTGTGTTGATGTGGTAGGTCCTGGTGTTGTTGTAGGAGGCTTTGTGGTAGTTGTCGTTTTAGGGGTAGATGAAGTGGTAGGTTCTGGTGTTGTTGTGGGACTTTCTGGTGTTGTAGTAGACTTTGTAGTAGTCGGCGTAGGGGTAGATGATGGGGTAGGTCCTGGTGTTGTTGTGGGAGGTTCTGGTGTTGTTGTGGGAGGCTTTGTGGTAGTGGTAGTTGTCGGTGTAGGGGTAGATGATGGGGTAGGTCCTGGTGTTGTTGTGGGAGGCTCTGGTGTTGTAGTAGACTTTGTGGTAGTCGTTGTAAGTGTAGATGCTGTGGTAGGTTCTGGTGTTGTTGTGGGAGGTTCTGGTGTTGTTGTGGGAGGTTCTGGTGTTGTAGTAGACTTTGTGGTAGTCGGTGTAGGGGTAGATGATGTGGTAGGTCCTGGTGTAGTTGTAGGAGGCTTTGTGGTAGTTGTCGGTGTAGCTGATGTGGTAGATTCTGTTGAAATTTGACCTGATCCTGTAATAGGTGTTATTGTTTCTCCAGTTTCAATTTCTATCGTTGTTGTCGGTGTAGTAGTAGATGATGGGGTAGGTCCTGGTGTTGTTGTGGGAGGTTCTGGTGTTGTAGTAGACTTTGTGGTAGTTGTCAGTGTAGGGGTAGATGACGTGGTAGGTTCTGGTGTGGTTGTAGGAGGCTTTGTGATAGTTGTCGGTGTAGTGGTAAATGAAGTGGTAGGTTCTGTTGTGGTTGTAGGAGGCTTTGTGGTACTTGTCGGTGTAGGGGTAGATGATGTGGTAGGTTCTGGTGTTGATGTGGTAGGTTCAGGTGTTGTTGTAGGAGGCTTTGTGATAGTTGTCGGTCTAGGGGTAGATGATGTGGTAGGTTCTGGTGTTATTGTAGGAGGCTTTGTGGTAGTTGTCGATGTAGGGGTAGATGATGTGGTAAATATTGTTGTTGTTGATGGTGGTGGTGTTGTACAAATGAAACAGCAGTAAACCCGTATTTCATAGTTAGAACATTTATATGGGCGGAATTTCTGTTGTTCCCCTTCACATATTAATCCAAATGAAACATTGCACTGGGCAACTTGGTTTGATTGCTGAATAAGATCTTCAAAGCTCAAGTTTGGTAGGCCCACAGCCCTACATTCAATAGCTTCTGGCTGTTCACAGATCTCTTTTCCATTTCCTGCAATATTTTCATAAGTCTCCAAGTCATCCCCTCCTCCTAATGTAGGATTATATACATTAAACCATTCAGACCACTCACATATAAGACATGGTGACGTAGTCTCAGCTGTTGTGGTAGTTGTCGGTGTAGGGGTAGATGATGTGGTAGGTTCTGGTGTTGTTGTGGGAGGTTCTGGTGTTGTTGTAGGAGGCTTTATGGTAGTGGTAGTTGTCGGTGTAGGGGTAGATGATGTGGTAGGTTCTGGTGTTGTAGTAGACTTTGTGGTAGTCGGTGTAGGAGTAGATGATGGGGTAGGTCCTGGTGTTGTTGTGGGAGGTTCTGGTGTTGTTGTAGGAGGCTTTATGGTAGTGGTAGTTGTCGGTGTAGGAGTAGATGATGGGGTAGGTCCTGGTGTTGTTGTGGGAGGTTCTGGTGTTGTTGTAGGAGGCTTTATGGTAGTGGTAGTTGTCGGTGTAGGGGTAGATGATGTGGTAGCTTCTGGTGTTGTTGTAGGAGGCTTTGTGGTAGTTGTCAGTGTAGTGGTAGATGATGTGGTAACTTCTGGTGTTGTTGTAGGAGGCTTTGTGGTAGTTGGTGGTCTAGGGGTAGATGATGTGGTAGGTTCTTGTGTTGATGTGGTAGTTACTGGTGTTGTTGTAGGAGGCTTTGTGGTAGTTGTTGTCTAGGGGTAGATGATGTGGTAGGTTCTGGTGTTGTTGTAGGTTCTATACATTTCTCCACACAGATCTGATTTTCTTCATCATAAATAGGCTTATCCTTTGGACATTCTGGATAACATCCTGAAAAACAATAATTATCAAAAAAATGATCCTCTAATCATTCCACTGCTATTTTCCTTATTGTATCTAACTGGACAAAATGAGAATCTCTATTTCATAAGAGTACACAAACAGGCACATTCTACAATTTCAAACATGAAAAATGCTGGCACATCAGTATGCCCCTGTTTATAAATTAGATGTCTACCAGTACATTAAATGTCCTTGCACACTGAGTCCGAAAATTTCGTATATGCATTTTTTCGTATTCTTCAGTCAGTGGCTCTAAGTTGTCAAAACACCTCTAAAATGCTTGCTACGGATGCTTTTTGCTTTTCGGATGTTCTTCCTTAACTTTGCAAAGTGTTTAAGAAAGAGGTGTAAGAGTAATTTTGTTCAAGGTCGTTGCTGTTGTATATGAAATCATATTTTTGAAGGTTTACAATATTCTCCCAAAGAATTAAAGGATTAGGCCAACAGAATTGGTAAATTAAATTTAATGAGAAAATGTTTTCTATAAAAAAATATTAAAAAACAAACATTATTTACTTGTTACCAGGGCTGTAAATGTGGGGGTAAGTGGTGGGGTGGAGTCAAGGGAATGAATTTCGAGGGGGGATGGTGCTCAAGTTCACTTTCAAAATGAAAGGGATTTCTATCTTTTATTCACTCAATAGCTTACAACAGCAAAATTCAGAATCCAAATTCCGAACAAAAAATACAGTGCAATAAGAGATATATAATACATAAATGCAGCGGAGTATTCTACAGTTGGTTCCGCAATGTCGACTTTCGTGATTGGCCATATGCAGGTTGCAGCCAAATGACATCCTTCTCTATCAGAATAAATTTTTGGAGGAAGCATGAAATATGTTAAAAAAAAATTATAGATTATAGAATATTTTATATTTAAATACATCTGAAAGGTCATTGAAACTAATAAATATTTTTCTAAATTAGAGGCCCAGCCATTTCCAGCCGTTCTTTACTAGCTATTAGAAATAATACTTTTACAAAAAAAAAAAAAAAAAAACTTTTCTATTACTTTCCATCAAAACGTTTTTTAATTATTTTATAATACCAGTTTAGCACTAAATATATGCTACGGCCTAGAGATATCCAGTGTGTGTACACTCAATATTCAGAAATGCAAACTAGTGTCCACTCACCTTCCAGGTTGGGTAAAGTGTTATTGCAAATACCATCAGGGTTGAGACAGGTTTTGTAGCAAGGTGTATGACAAGGACTGTAGTGCCATGTGCATTCTCCTGGGTCATTGTAGTAGTCACAGAACACAGCTAACAGAGGAACATAAATTTAAGTATGAACATGTACAAACAAACTAAATGAAATGGAATAAAATGGCAGTGCATTGTTCAAAGAAACCTTACAGATTTAAGATGTGCACTAGAATTAAAGATGCTTACGGCAGATCTCAGGTGTTCTCCAAACGACACAAACACCTGCCTCATTGCAGGCTTGAGCGTAAGCTGCCACAGCTGTACAGAAGCACTCGCAATCTCCACCTGCATCACACGCGCACGAGTCCTTCACACAGTTCTCATAATATGGGTTTGGATCCACCTGTGGGAACATGTTATGATGTTGGATTCTTACCACATTACAGGAAACTTCAATGTATTAACTCAAAATGCTTTCCATCTGTACCTTGTTATGGCAGTCTTTGAACGTAACTTCCTTTATGATGCTACACTGTATTTTTGCCCATGTCTCTCGATTGGGGGTCTCAAGGCATGGGTTAAGGTCTGGTTTTGCATCAGGGCAGGTGCTTAACACTTTCCAGCTGTCCACAAACTCCATTACATTTGTAGTTGGCAAATTTCCCTGAGTGGTAAAGTCATCTTTTCCATTCCCATTGAAATTTCCACACAAGCCACAAACGTGTCCCTGTGAAAATATAACGAATAACAGAGGTTGCGCTACAAATTATATTGAGGGGCCTATATAATTTGTCTGGAAATGTCAGTGCAAAACATGAAAAACTGACACCCTTCAACTCACCTTGTAATGAGGTTGCAGAATGATGCGGACAGTGGTTTTGCGGTCCCACAAAATTGTCAGTCCGATTTTAGCATCAATGACAAGGTACATCCCAACATTTCTCTGACTGTACTTAAACTTTGGACCACTTCCGGTATCAGTAACTGTTACAGTCCCATCAGAAAGCAGTAGCCAAGTCCTCTGTGTGTGAGTGTGTGAAAGAAGTTAGAAGAAAAAAAAAAAAAAACACCGTATGATAGATAAAATTAAAGAGCCATGAAAAACCCCATTTCAGCAAAGGTCAGTTCTCAAAACAGATATTGCATCCAAAGACTAACATTTGAAAGCAATATCAAGTGAATGTCAAAGAAAATAGGGCAAAAATCCTTTATTGGACTTTTAAATGTACGTATGTGTGTCATTATCTTATACCATTATGTAATAATGTTAACATGCTGACCAGCTTGCATTAGTATTTAATGACCCTTAAGAAAAATCTTTTATTTTCCTCTGAATGAGCATGAGACCTGACTGCAGCCTTACCCCCAAAAGTATCCCTACAGCCTTTGAACAAGTGGTTCCTGTTGTTCCACAAGGCATGTTTTCGGTAACCACGTGAAAATGGCCAGTTTTATTTCCACACTTATCCTGTAAAACAAGAGAGCGTGACCTTTTACCTCCTGAAGGAAGAGGTTTATTTGTAGCTTTATTTTCATGAAGTTTCTGATCAAATGCCATAGCTCATACCTGAGCAGCAATATAACTGCAGTCTCCCCTGAAGCCAAATCTTTGCTGATCGAAAGTTTTATAATGTCCGCTGCCGTATATGGTGCATATGCCTGGACACTTATTATGTGTACATTTCCACTTTCCCCGTTGACAAGTGCTGCAAAAATAGAGGTAGAATTAAATCTTATGTCATTCAACAGAATAATACTAAGATCCTAAAAGTTAATTAGTGTATTAACTCATTGTTCAGGTTTTTTATAGTAATTTAACTTTAATGTGGTGATGGCTGAATAAATAAATAATAAATACAATTTGTTTTATTGCAGCTAGTTGTAACATTTCCATATAGTTTAACTAGTTTAGTACTAAAATAAATAAAATTAAATAAAAACTATATAGATAAACAAAAACAACTAAAATTATAAAAACATACAAACCCAAAAATGACTAACTTTGATTAAAATGAAAATTGAAAATATATCAATAATTAATATAATATTATTATAAAATTAGTAAACTA
The DNA here is from genome assembly GCF_016745375.1 of Pimephales promelas. The sequence continues at coordinate 318,230 of NW_024121129.1, forward strand.
AAATCATACTGGTTTTACACACCATTTATTGCAATCTACGGTTATCTCAGATCCTGGTGCATAAAACTGTCCATCATGTTTACATGGGCAGTTATCCGGTTTAACACAGTGTCCTCTGCCATCATCCAATAGACCAAAAGGACAATGGCAGCCAGATTGACAGTCCAGCGAGAACTGGAAAGAAGGGAAGAATACACAAGCATAAGACCACCAGCAAAATCAAGCGATCGACTTTGGGAAAGAAAGAGAAGAGATGCTGGAAAGAAAGAGACTCACGCAGTCAACTTCCTGTTGCGAACAAGTCTTTGCACACGCCAATCCATGTTCATATTGGCCTGCTGTACTGCAGTTGAAGAAAACCTTTGGAGAGGGACATCCTGCAAAAGACATCAGACCATTCATGTATTTTTTATATCAGAAACCATATTTAAAGAACGTTTACAAAAGATGTTGAGCAATTTACTATAATACTATTAATGCTAGACTGATAATACAAAAATATTTAGAAAATTTCAAATTGGTTTAATTATTAGTAAATACATACAATCATTTACAATTGTTACATTTGTATTTATTATGTAAAATTAATTTCATTGCAGCATAGTTATATAAAATCTTGCAATATAATTTATATCTGCATTATATCAATAAAAAAACATGTCAGTTGACTACTGATTGGTGCACTAATATGCATTAATTCATACTTAACTAATGCACAGATAATCATGAGTTAATGTATAACTCATGAAGAACTAAACCATTAATTAATGATTACTGCATCAGCAACTAATAAAGAGTCTATATGATTAATAGATTAAGTAATACATGAATTGCTATTAATTCAATGTGTTTTTGTGCATTAATTCCTTAATAACATATTTTATCAACAAATAGTGTAAATTAATGTGTTAATTACCACAATTAGTCAAAGCTATGCACTTCAGCTTCCAGTTGTCTGCTTTAATTAATAATTAGCTAATGATTTGCAAAGGTAACATTATGTTATGACTTTACTTGTTGGGGCACATCATTATTAACTAGTCATTTAGTAATTTGCACATGAATTTGCACTAACAATGAAGTAACTAATCATGTATTAATGCATATTAGTGTACCTGTCATATTATCTGGAAGTTGAAATACAAGGCTTTGGCTCATTCTGGTAATTAACATATTAATTAACACTATTAGTTAAAAAAAATGAGTTATTATGGAATTAATCCACAATTACATATTTAATTAATAAACAATTCATGTATGAATAAATTAACCTTACAGACTCTTAATTAGTTCCTAATGTGGTAATCATTAATGAATACCTTAAATAATCATTAGTTGCACATTAATTCAGTATTATCTGTGCATTAGTTAAGCATGAATTAATGCTTATTAGTGCACCGCACCCTTATTGTAAAGTGTTACCAGATAACTCTAGTAACAGATCCCATGATAGCTAGTGATAGTAGTCATGTAAACCAAAAGTAAATTTCTTTAACACGCAGTAGATGAAAGTAATTTTTCATACCATGAATTTGGGTTTTCCAGGAACGACAGTGGAACTTTCCATTGATGCAAACACTAGACAAAGAAATAAGATCAAAATGTCTGTTAAATTCATAGTTTGAAAAGTTCTAGGGCACTTATAATAATAATACTATCATCGACTTACCAGTGTTCATCCCTAATGTTGACAGACTTGCCGGGATGGATTTTCTGTCCGTTGTGATAACATGGACATTTTTCCATAGGTACACACAGTCCATTCTCATCCTGGTAGAGTCCATCTGGACATGCGCATCCATCAACAGGCACAAAGTCAACGCTGCAGCTTTGGCGCTCAGAGGCGAGAGAAAGACAGGTACGCTGGCAGCTCTGCAGCTGATACGAGTAGTTCTGCGATGCCGGGCAGTTCTCTGTATACTTCTCTGTGGGGATCAGTTTGAAAGGAATGCGTTGTAAAAGTGCATGTAGCAAAATGGCAAGCATTCTTTAAATCTTCTAGCCTAAATAAGGGGTTTACGAACTTTTTGATGCCAGGTATGACATATGAAGGATGCCCTTCCTAAACTATAAAAGCATCTATGTTTTATATATTTTGCATAAAATAGTGAGCATTATATTATTAAGCCATGCTGTTTTCATAAACTAAATTAAATAATTAGTAATTTAATTTACATACAAATTATTTACATTTAAATTATATAAAATATTATCATTGTAATAAAACTACAAAATTATTATTAAAATAATATCTGGAAAATATTTACTTTGCACCTTATTCAGGAAAAACTCATAAGAAATATGTTCCAAATACAAACTATGTAAACTATGTCTGTTGGTGCAATGTGGATTGTCCTTAAATAATCACATGGTCTACAGAAAACAGAATGACAGTAATATACAGTTTTTATTTTTTTAAATAGACTTTTAATATTTTTTTATATATTTTCACAGACCACAACCTGGTCTGAAAACCCATCCTCTGTCTGCCAAATAAACAGCTTTCCGCCTTACCACACACGATTCCTCGCCAGCCTTGGAGGAATATTCCTTTAGCTGCACAGGCCCGGGCGTACGAGGAGAACACCGTACACAGACATTCCTCACTCTTCTCACAGGTACAGCTGGAGTATTTGCATCTCTGAAAACACATAGACATGTTGTGTCACTGCTTATTATGAGAGGTTGGGTAACATTCTCTACAATACGGAAAATTAAGTGTTAAATTTTCAAGGTTTCCAGTTTCAGATCATACTTTGTAGTAGCTGTCTGGATTGACAGTGGTGTGACATTTGGCAAAGAGGCTCTCCTTGTCCTTCATCTTGGAACACCAGTGCTCAGCAAAGTGCTCTAAAGGCATCATAACATATGGTGTTTTATGCAAAACTCTTACTTAACAACAAAATGCATATAGTAACTTAAAAGTGGCAATCCTTGCAGATAGTAAACTATTGGAAGTATAATATACCAGAAGTATTTTATATACAGTGTGGTTTTGGGTCACATGAGAATGGATAAGGGAACCTATTTTGCCCCTTTTTACAAGTTATATAAGTCTCAGATGTCCCCAGATTGTGTCTGTAAAGTCAACTCAACTCAAAATAAACTCCATGTATTAATCCATTTTTGAGTGGAAGTAAAACATGCTGTATTCGTACATGTGCCTTTAAATGCAAATTGGCTGCTGCTCCCTGCCCCTCTTTCCAGAAGAGGGCGGAGCCTGCACAGCTCGTGCCTCCAAAAACTATTACCATGCTGACTTTGGATGTAAAAGTCTCTCACCGCTGTCACTGCTGTAGGAACAAGGGTCGTCCATCCTCTCAGAACGGTCGGGACAGTTGGAAAGGGCCTTCCAGGCATTTGCGAAGGAAACTGCTGTACCCTCCACCACTCCCTGAGGGGTCTTCAGGTCATCAAACAGCACTTCGTTAAAATTTCCACAGAGACCTGCACAAACACAGAGATGGCGCACCATTGGCAATCGTGATGGATTTACTTCTTAGTTCAGATTTTTCTTGCTTTTTAAGACAGAGGCCTCACCACAAGTCTTGCCCTTGAAGATTTGCTCCACAGTGATGTACACCTGCATAAGAGGCACCAGCTGTATCTGTACTTGCAGCCCAAAGGTGGTCTGAAGTAAGATGTGAAATGATGACGGCATGAACACAGTGAAGTCAGCTGGAGGAAAAGTGTCAAAGAAAAATAAAAGTTTGAAAAATAGTTCATATATAGATGTGTATCTTTAGCACACAGGCTTTAAAGCACAGAAACAAAAAAAGAGCTTCTTATTCCTCACCTGTCATGTAAGGAAGTGAAACTTCTGCATTGTGTTGTACCGTCCCATCAGCTTTAATAATCAGAGGCTGAAGAATAAAGCACACAGTCATATTTTTATTTTGCACAAGCTACATTTCTGTTTAAATGTTTAGAATCTGAACAATAAAGAAACAGTAACAGTAACATCATTTAAAGTTTTATAAAATATTTGGTTTAAATCTAGTTTAAATAAATGGTGTTCTTGTTAACTTTATTCGACAGAGAATACCAAATTAGCAACAAAAAAAAAAGATTTTCGAAGGATCATGTGACACTGAACACTGAAATGTACATAAGTTGAAAAGTAAATAAGTTACATTTAAAATATAATATATATATATATATATATATATATATATATAAAATAAAAAGTTTTAGATCGGTAAGATTTTTTATGTTTTCAAAAGAAGTCTCTTCTATTCACCAAGGCTGCAATTATTTGATAAAAAAATACAAAAAACAGTAATATTGTGAAATATTATTACAATTTAAAACAGTGGTTTTCTATGTGAATATATAGTGAAGTGTAATTTATTCCTGTGATCAAAGCTGAATTTACAGCATCATTACTCCAGTCTTCAGTGTCACATGATCCTACAGAAATTATTATAATATGATGCTCAAGAAACATTTATGATTATTATCCATGTTGAAAACAGTTTTTACATTTTTATTTCAGGATTCTTTGATGAATAGAAAGTTCAAAAGAACAGAATTGATCTGAAATGGAAAGCTTTTTGTAACATTAATCACTACCATTCAAAAGTTTGGGGTCAGTAAGAATTTATTTTTTATTTTGGGGGAAAGAAATTAGAAAATACTTTTAATCATCAAGGATGAGTTAAATTGATCAAAAGTTACAGTAAAAGCATTTATAATGTTAGAAAAGATAATATTTTAAATAAATGCTATTCTTTTGAACTTTCTATTCATCATAGAATTTGGGGGGGAAATTATACACAACTGTTTTCAACATTGAAAATAATAATTCATGTTTTTTGAGCATAAAATCAGCAAATTAGAATGATTTCTGAAGGATCATGTGACACTGAAAACTGATGTGTAATCAGCAACAGTAATGTTGAAAATTCAGCTTTCAAATTACATTTTAAAATATATTAAAATAGAAAACAGTCATTTTAAATTGTCATAATATTTCACAATATTACTGTTTGTCATTTTGTTTTTCATCAAATAAAGCAGCCTTGGTGAGCAGAAGTGACTTCATTTAAAAACAAAAAAAAATCTTAATGATCAAAAACTTTTGACCGGTAGTGTGTGTGTGTGTATATATTTATATATATCATATTGCCTAAAATGACTTATTTGCTATAAAAGCCAAATATACCAGACTTTTGTGTTGTGGAAGTAGATCGTTATATACACACATTTTTCTTGTCAATGTCAAACAGCACCACGATAGATTTCAAACAGGTGTCCGTTTCATGAGTAAAACAAGGAACAATCTGAGCCAATATGATGAACTTGGACCCCTCACAATCCTACAAAAACACAAATGCAAAAGTTGACTTTTATAAGGATTTTACATATTCCTAATGGATAAAAGCATGGATGCAAACAAAATGAGAAGACGTAATCAGTAACTACAACACGCTTACTTTTGAGAGCACATAGTTGCAGTCTCCATGGAAAGTGAATTCTTTCCCGTCGTAGGTGGTGAAGTGAGATCCTTCCTCTACTGCGCACAGGCCAGGGTGAGGAATACTCGTACAGATCCAGTTTCCCTCCTCACATACACTGAATCACACAATATAATTACTTTGTACAAACAGACACAGTAAACAACAAGCTTCAGATGCCAACATGGTAAACCACACTTTTCCTTTTTTATACATTTATACATTTTTACCATTGGTCCAGTGTCATCATAATTTAGCATTTAGTCAGGCATATGCATTTAAAAATAATATTAACAAATATGTCTATATATGAGTAGTAAAATACATGAGATGTAAAAAGAGTCACAAAATGCACTAGGATTAAAAAAAAAAGTGCTACACACATTTTACTTAGTTATCTTCATATTCCTATTACAGATATATTTCATTACCATTCTTCCTCGTCTTTGCGAAGAATCTCTCCTGTGTTGTAGACGCGGTCATGCTTGCACTGACACTTTTCTGCTGGGATGCAGCCCGTATTTGAAATGTCATCAAACACAGTTCCTATTACAAAGACAGAGCATTAATATCAAGTTTATGTGGTTCTTAATTTTTTTTAAGACAACAACATACATTTCCATTCAAACGTTTGGGTTTTTAAGATGGGTTTTCAAATGTTTTTTTGCTCACCAAGGCTACATTATTTAATTAAAAATACAGTAAAAACAGTAATATTGTGAAATTACTCCATTCTTCGGTGTCACATGACCCTTCAGAAATCATTCTAATATTCTGATTTGCTGCTCAAGAAATATTTCTTATCATGATCAATGAAAACAGTTGTGCTGCTTCATTTTTTACAGAAATCGTGAAAGAAAATCTGGATTCTTTAATACATAGAGCTCAAAAGACCAGCATTTATTTGAAATAGAATTTTTGTAACATAAATGCCTTGTCTCTTTTGATCAATTTAGGGAAAAAAAAAAAAAGGATTTCTAAACACTTTTTTATAATACTCATACTGACCTGGTGGGCAGAAGCAGCCATCGATGTTGTGTTCCTCACACAGTGTGTTTGTGTCTTTGTGTGAGCATGTGGCCATACAGGGGGAGCCACTTTCAGAATGTACCATATTGTAGGGGCACGTCACAGCTGCATGGAAAAACAAGTCATAAAGAGACTTACAATGCGTCTACACCGGACGCAACAGTTGTCTTGAGGCATCTTGCAGCATCCAGTGTAGACAGCATCTGATTATAATGGGAACTGTTTGCTTTTGTACTGTCATGTCGCAACACTCGCATCTGGTGTTGTCACGGTGTTACAAAATTAAGATAAACACTTTTATTCTATTCTTTCAATCTTTGGTCTATCTCTATTTTATTTAAACATTAATTTAAAGAGGAAAATTGCCTGGATTCCTCTTACCGTAGCCATGTAAACAATCAAAAAGAATTATATACAAAAGGAAACAAACCAAAGAAAACACTCAAGATCGAACAATCCTATAATTTACACAAGAAGTCTGTGGTTTTTCTTACCACAGAACTTTGCTGTTCTCCAGTTCGGCGGAGATCCTCCAGCATGCGAACACTGACGTGAATATTCAGACAAAGTCGCGCAGAGTGCGGTGGTGTCTCTATCTTCGTTTTCTTCATCTTCAGGTTGACGTGAACAGATATCATTTGTACAGGCCTTGATATATGGCTCAGGGTTCAAAACCCAGCTACAAGAAGACCACTTTTCATCCTCCAAAAGGTCTGCACAATCTGCCCGCTGTTGTGAAAAGGACATGGAGGGTCCATATTAACAATACTGGAATTCAGATTTGCTAGTTTAATAGTTTAGTTTGGAATAAACAACTTTTTTCTGTATCTTACATATTTTTCACATTGGTCCACCACATTTTGCTCATCGATGTTTTCAAAAGGATCTTCACAGTTATGAGTTGGGTTGGGAACTCTGTGATTATTTCCAAACTCAGTATATCCAACCCTCCGTCCTGTATTAAATAAGATAAGATATAGACACTTGATCTTCTTAGATCTTCTTAAACCGCTTGGATTTTTCATCAGATGAGCATTAGTCATTGCTGAATTTGGTAATCATTATTGGGGGTCAGTTATGAACAGTTAAGTAAGAAATCAGACTGTGAAAGTAACTTACCGGATTCAATGAACTCATTATAAACTGGAACTCCATTAAAATCGCCACACAGTCCACAAGTCCGATTGGAATATTTGGAGTCAAGTTCCACCTAACAATAGCACACAAAACTTCTTGGTTAGATCATTTTTGACTTGGTATTTTTGGCCATTTGGACATCAAGTCAGTACTAGTGATAGTTGATGAACAAACACTGGAATATGGAATAGGCATCACTTGTATTCAGTCTTTTGATAAAAAAAAAGCCAATTCAAGCCATTGGAACCAGTAACATGATGGCCTCAGTTAATAATACTATGTTACGAAATTATTACCACATACATATACCATGGTATTTGCATGGTACTCCTTTTTGTAGGTATACACCAGTGAATATTGCAAACTTGCAGGCTGAAATTCACTGTTGGTAACCATGTTCATAAGGAAACAAAATGCAGATATTTCAATGTGTAACAGAAAATTGCCTTATATAGCATTTCACTTCACATGCTGCAGTGTTTGCACAATATGCTAAATCATTTACTGGTTAAGTACTCCCTTGAAAGGTCTGCTAGCAGTTTCCTGTGGCCTAAACAAGTTTTTCCCTAGTTAAACACTGTCATGTTGTATTAATTCTGCTCCCACAACTATTTAAAAAAGTGCTTTATGAATATAATTTACCAAATCAAAAACTGTATTATTAGAATATATGAAACATGGTTATAAACATAACATTAATTTAATCATTGCCCGCCTATTTGAGCATCAGAGAATTATGCAAATTAGTGTAAGCCTACCGTTTGATTAATCTACAGCACCACATCTAAATAAATCTTATTTTTCCCAAGTTTATGCTAGTTTACTGTCTGATCGGATAACATGAACCACAAATTAGTGGGAAGAAACCGTCTTTCGACTGAATTGTTTTTGTGGCCAACACGCTAAAACAAGCATATAGCGTGATCACAAAGCTGATTCTTTTATATTGAATCATTGAGCGCAAGAAGTGTAGTCCGATTCACTAACAAATTACTCATGTGAGACAGTTATATTTAGAAAAATCAAAAACATCAGCAGCAGTGTCTGATTCAATAACAGATTACTTGTATTGTTGTAACCAGATTCATTCATCAATCGTTCAAGGTTTAGTGTGTTTTAGGTTTGTAAAACTTAAATCAGACTAATATCCTTATAAGAATCTGTAGTTAAATTTGTTTTCAACTCATATCGAGCCACATAACCTTACCATAACTGCATCCTCTTTGTTCCATGTGACAGTGATGCCCATTTTGGAATAGAGTCTGGTGTAAATGGTGTTTTCTTCCACAAGGATCCCTGTGATATGCACAGGCAGTGTTACTCTGAAAAATGAGAAAAGATTCAAATGAAAACTTGACCGAACCGGACTCATTTCTAAGCCTTTGCTGTGGGAGCAAATAAGCAGTTGGGTTCCCCAGAATCTTACTTTTGTTCATTGATCATGACCTCTTTCTCAGTCAACTCAATGATGATGTCATTGATACTGACTGACACCCTGCTGATCTTCGGGTCATTGGTGTCTTCTGTTCTCCTCACATGAACCGAGAACTGGCGAATGAGGCTTTGGCAGTCAGACACCAGGTTATACTCGCACATGCCAGGGAACTGATAAACGTCCCCATCGAACGTCTTGAAGTGGAAGTTTCCCCACATGCTGCAGATGCTGTTGACATGGTTACTGGGATAGACTGCAAAAAAAAGGGAGAAAACAAAGATTTGTAATTCAAAGAAATGTGATTTTTTAATATAGAGGTAGAGAACATGTGTATGAGAAAGAATATGCTTTACAATAGTTACATGACTGATTTCCATTTTTATGTCCTTAAACACTAATTTGAATTACAATAATGATTTCTGTTTGCAAAACATAATTCAAACTGATTTGTTAACTTTTACATTAATGCTAAAAAAAAATATATCAATCCGTGAAATTTCACAAAGATGATCAAACTAAATTTCGAGTTATCCAGAAGGAAAGTAACTTTTGACATTTGAACTTTTGACATTTTTCACAACTGAGAATATTTAGTAACTTCTAAAGCAAGTCATCAATGGAGCTGATAGCATCAGGTTCAAGTGATGATACTATGACGTTCACAAATGTTATCAGGTGGTTGGTTCCTGTTTTCACCCCAGATGCGGACACTGATGCTGTTTCTAACCACAACATCATGCTATGTGACAAGATCATTTCAGGTTTAATTGATTTTAAAACACATTTCAGATATTGGATCTTGAGTATAAAAGCTTACAAATGGGATATCGACTGCCAATACTACTTATTAATTAAAAAAAAGAAACTAAAATAAAGAAATCTTATTATGAGGGCACCAAACGGCAACTCATATTTTTTTAATGTGATTAAGTATCAAGTCATTTGTGATTGTTGTTTAGTTGCAAAAACATTAAATTCATAAGAACAGGATTTAGACCAAAAAAACATTCAATATTTTACATGAAATAGAATATTAAAATAAAATGAGAAATGAATGAATGAATTATATATATATATATATATATATAGGGAAATAATTAATCAAAAATGTTAATAAAAATAATTAAACCCATTTTAATAACGCCCTAAAGAACTCAAGAATACTTAAACTCTTACCGTTCTTTGAATGCACCTGAATGCCGGTAAGCGCCAGAAGTAGTATGCAGACTGCAGATGTTTTCCACTCCATGGTGGGAGGTGAGAAAGGTCTACAGGTAGAGCTTCAGTACTGTTTGATTCCTTTTATATCATTTCTCATTTACCACCCTGCAGGGAGGGTCTACCAGCCTTCGCATGACGCAGAAAAAAAAGCTGACCTGGTATTACAAAAGTCCAGTGATGGCATTGTGTGTGTGTGTGTGTGTGTGTGTGTGTGTGTGTGTGTGTGTGTGTGTGTGTGTGTGTGTGTGTGTTCAGGCGGGCGGCAGTCCCTCGGCCTCTCTGAACGATGTTTGACGAAAATGTATCAAATGAATTTCATATTTACAGCAGGGTGTGATAATTTACAGCTTCTGTGTACATGTATGAGGAGGATTAGTAAAAATAACATTCACTACTAAAACCTGCAAAATAAATATACAATACATGATTAATAAACTATTTAGCAGCTGATTTGTGGAATGAAATGAAGACTAATGGTTAAAATGATTGTCTTGTGTAAACACTTAAGAGTCTTTAGCGTCCTGATCCTGAATTAGGATATGATCATAAATGACATGAATCAAATTTTCCATCAAGCTGTTTCTTGACAAGGTGCAGCCAAACGCCAGTACATTTCAAGTGACAACGTATGATTGCGTGTGAGCTTTGAACATCCTGTCTGTGATGCAGACAATTTGACGTTCAGCATCCTTGCAGGTACACAGGTGTGTCTCAAGCTCCTGAATGCCACCTGTGCTTTCGTGAATTAAAACAAACTAATCACTGACCATCTGGCAGCAGTCATATCCTGATCATTTCTAGTTAAAGATTTTTGCCTTGTGAGAAATGTCATGTCATTCATTACTATTATTCATGGGTAATTTTTACTAATAATGCTTGACCCTGTGGACCTTTAGAAATATGATACATTCAAATATTAAACTATTTGTCATCAAAAGGCTTTACAGTACTTTTACAGTAGTAGATGAGTCAAAAGTTCTGAAAATTTGTGAAAAACTAAAAGCAATTAAACAAATGAAAAAAATAAACTAATTCTATATGGATTTTAAAGGTTCATTCACTGGATAACATTTAAATAAACAAAACTGCATTAATTTTGAGGAAGAACATTGTTTTGGTTGTTTCTGTGTGACTGTGCAGATTAATGTTTTTTTGTCTCTCATTAAATAAATGTCAGAGCGTTTAACCTACAACTGCTACACATTTGACTAACTTACTAGATGGAAAGAATCTTAGCTGACTAACGTTAGCTGAACACATTATGTTACTGTCTGTAGCTAAACCCATTAACGTAGACACAATACTTCCTTTAAAATAAATTCCAGCACAGCACAACAACTCATAATGAAATGACCCTTTGCAGTAACTTAGGTAATGCTTCACAGAGTTATAATTTATCTGTTCACAGTAAAATTACCTACCTTAACGTTACCTGTTGAGTAACCGTAATCTCCGGATCCTTTATTCAACATTTCAAGAGCCTCAGTTCGCGCCATCTCCGAAAAGCCAAGCAACCGTTGATTCTCGTTTTATTGTTAGCTCTGTATCCTCTGTTTGGTTTCCTTTCAACAGGTGATTGGAAGTACAAGATTTAACAAGTTCCTTGTCAACCTTTATTGCATGTTGTGACGACTAACCTAGCCTAAAATCAAACACCAAACATTAAGTCAGTCAAACTTTTTCTGAAGGCTAGCGTACGATAAAACACTGTCAGCCAATCAGAATCCACCCGAATTTAAAGGGCTCATCGCGCATTTAAAATGCAGACGACACTGCTGAAAAGTTAATCGCTGAGGTACAGAAAAAAACATTGTTTGACTAGTCAAACCCACTTTTAAATGATATGTTAAAAATGGATATGAAAACCAATCGGTCGTATCCTTGGAATAAATAACGATGAGATAGTAGGTTAGCAAATCGTGTAACAAAATTACCTCAGATTTCCACAACATGAATTGCTTCCTTTAAGTTGCAGTGAGTTGTATATAAAGGTGTTGTTTTTATTCCACTATTGACTTGGTCAGCTAAATTCACTCTTATTAGATTGATTATACTAGACTAGCTAGATTCACTATTTAGATGTGCCCGAAATGTAGCATGCTGAGCTGTCAATGCCGTTAAAATGTTGCAATCTGATAGGCTATTGATTCATTCAAAAGTACGAAAAATAGTCTTCATGACATCTTTCTAATCAGAGTGATGGATTCTCACAACTCTTTTAAAGGGGTGGTATGCCCATTTCACATGATGTAAAATTAGTCTGATGTCCCCTGAGTGTGTGAAAACTTTTATAGAGCTCGTCCTTTTACCTCACACAGACATGCACTGGAAATTTCAAAAACTTTTACCCCGATATTTTCAAACTGAAGTCAGAAAGATGGAGAGACTGAAGAAGAAGTGAAAACATGTGAACATAATAGTTAGTTAATGAATTTCTGTAGCTTATGTGTGTTATCCGAGGCGGGTTTATGTAAATGAGCTGGGAGGAAGCCATTTGTTGTAGTCCTTAAAAGCAATTTTTTTTCAAAGAAAATATCTCTCTTTGCTTTGAACTTTGAGCGTTGAGGGTCCAATTTCTTACTAGACACAGTAGATAGGCCTATAGGAGGACAGGCCATCAGACAGAAAGTAAATTTAGGTACTCCTTTGTAAATCATTGTTCAATCAACAGCAAATATCATAATTTGCTGATATTGAGAGCTGCCCAAACATTCAAATAACTTCTCTCAGTAGCACAAAAGTTCCTCCAAAGGCAAACATCGGCTTTTGATGTGCATGTAAAGTGAAATGATGGCTCCACCTCTTTGTGGCACCGCAAACGCAAGTGTTGACAATGTAGAAGAAACAGCTGTTCTTCAGAAATACCCTTACATGAAACAGGGCACAGTGTTGGCAAAGGGAGGGAACAACCATGTAGAACATTGATTAGATAAACCAACACTGCTGTAGTGCTGTGAGTTTCTGTTGACACTGCCTCATTTGACATGAATGTTATGTATGTACAGTATAAGTCAATGCAGTACATCGACTCGTTGATCAGAAATGCTGAGTTTAAGTCAGTTCAAGAGGTCTGCTGAAAAAAAATCCTAGGAAAGTATCAAATCTGACCATTGAGTTGAGGACAAAATTTTAGATTTGACCAGTTTACTATATTCGTGATTCATATCAAATTCTGAATCATTTGTAGACTACAGTAATGTGTTGAACATTACACATATGGTCCAAAACTCTGAGACAACGCTGAAACATGAAAGCATGAAATAAAATGAGAAATATAGGAAATATGTTGTGCATTTGTTTTAGATCATTGATCAATTGATCATTGATAAAAAGCTCAAAGACAGTGTTGTTAAAGGGATTTTGTCGTAATTTAGTCACCCTCAAGTTGTTCCAAACCTGTATAAATTCCATTCTTCTGCTGAACACTAAACAATATATTCTGAAGAATGTGCCTACTAGGCTTTTCACACTAGAACTACTTAACCAAGGTTCATTCTCAGGAGCTCTGACTGGGATTGTGTGCAGTCCCTTTGAAGCTGCATTGAAACTGAAATTTAGATCTTCAGACCATTTGACCCCATTGAAGTAGCCTAGCCTACGAGAAAAATCCTTAAACGTTTTCCTCAAAAACATTAATTTCTTTTCGACTGAAGAAAGGAAGACATTAATATTTTGGATGACATGGGGGTGAGTAAATTATCAGGAAATTTGAATTCTGGAGTGAACTCATCCTTTAAGCTCTCGCAACGTATTCCCCCATCGTATTCCAAGCAAGAGCAAGAGCAAAAGACGACAGAGTTTTCATTTTTGGGTGAACTAGCCGTTTAATCTAGACAGCAGTCAAAGGAAGGAAGAAAGAACCTTTGAAAAAAAAGAAGAAGCTGTTTTTAGAAAGACAATAAGGATTCTTCCTGTAGGGGGCGAACGGAGGCCCAGAAACCCATTTACTCGCATTCATATAATGTTTAATTTTTATTTATTTATTTTTTGCTAACTTATTTATTTTTTACTCAATTAAATGGAGATTAAAATTGAATTTAATCCATTTGAGAATTGTTAACTGACATACAAGTTAAAATCCTGCAAAAAAAACAAAACAAAAAAAAAAACACGTAAAAGCCCCTCGTCAACTCATTCAACTATAGAGGTTCAGGAGAATGACTACAGCTGAATTACTCTGAAACTCTTGAGTCTCTATTTACCCATTGAATTTCAAATTTGTGTTGCGGAGTAAAATATTTACTTGACAAACCGTGACACCCATTTATTTGAAGACGTTATTTCGTACAAATGCCTTTCTACCCACTTTATTTTTTATTCTTTCCCATCATGCTTTGTAGAGTTGTGAGCGGAAGTACTACACTTCTATGCGCTTATTCAAAACGTCCAAACAAACCATGAAGCTCAAAATTCATTTTTCGCATTCTTAATATTCCTGAGCATCTAGCGTTATTTGTGGAAAGTCGTTATTAATGGGTAAGTCAGGACATTTGGGTTAGATAATAAACTAGTGTTGCTCCTCTCTACAGTAAATGTTTATTTAATTAAATCAATATTTGCCACGTTGTTTAACCGGTATTATTATAAAAAAAAAATAAGCCGGCAAAACCTTTCGAGCGTTAAACATACACCACAAATAGTTTTTCTAAGATAGCATTTCACACTTATTTTTCTGAAGCGTGGTGGACCCGTGTCTTGACTCGAATTATTATACGCGTTATTACTGTAAACGCTCACTCATTTATGTTTTGATCTCGACTGGAGAGTTGTTCTTGCATTTATGTCAGGCATTAAAAGTATTTATTTTGCATGTATGAGAAGTTAATGCATATGTAGTAATCTACTGTAAGTTTTGCATGCATTGGAGGTTTGTGCACATGGTTAGATACTTACAAAAATGTGCTTGCATGCTTTATGCTGCGTATTAGTGGGTTATGCATGCATCCTTTAGATAATTGTTCATGCATTTATGTCATATATTGATTTGTTCATCAGAGCACAATGACAGATGCTCTCAGGAGGTGGATGGAGACAGTTGTGGATCCTCCACCGCAGCTTCACCGGAGATGGACCGAAACCCGTCGCCTCCACCTGAGGAAGATGAGACTGAGGCCGGTGAAGAGGCGGACGCCATCGGGGAAACGGTGTACAGCAAACACTGGCTCTTCAGCACCTTGACCCGCCTTATTCAGGTATCTTAGTCATTGGCCTGCATAATAATGGCTATTAAAAATTACATTTTATGTCAAATAAAACCACACATACAATATATTACAAAAATAAAACATAACAAAAGTAATTTTTAAAAAAACAAATGACACCTGCTCCTTCATTTTTTTTCTTAATATGTGCTTTAATCACATTATAGATGGTGACAGAACAAGAAAGTGGCCAGAGTGATTCTTCCATGGAACTGACGGATGATCTGGAAGAGGATTTGTGTAAAGTATGGGACATGGCAATGGATAAGGTAAACTGTTACACACTGCATTCAACATCCTCCTACATAGCCATCATCATCATCATCATCTATATACACCTTACATGCTTTTTCTCTCCAGGACGTGGCTATCTTTCTTCAAGAGTTCAAGGCTCCAGACATCTTGTTGGGTGTGATCGCAAAGTCACGCAGTCCACGGCTCACTGTACATTGTTTTACCACTGTTCTGTTACTTCCCTACATGCTGTTTTATATATCATATTTTCCTTGCTGCTTGCTTATGACTTCATATAATTACACAGATCATTTGTTACAGGAAATCTGTGTTGGAATTCTGGGTAATATGGCCTGTTTCCATGACTCATGTGTCTTTCTCAGCCAGAACTCTGACTTGGGGTGAGATGTATACACACACACGCACGCACACACACACACACACAGAGAGAGAGAGAGCAACTTTTTCCCTTTCAGTTTCTCTTCAGATTAATTAAATATTTATAAAACTAGTTTTGTGAATAGCCTACAGTATTTCTAACTACAGTAGGCTATGTTAAATGAAACCATGTCTGACATGTTCTCTGTATATCTCAGCGCTGTGTTACTTCTGCTTCTCGGAAACAATGACCCACCTACACTCTTGGAAACTTGCAGGTCAGTTTTGATGAAGCCCTGTTTGCACATTTCTCAATACTTGACGCATTAGACTTTCTCTGAATGGCGGTGTGTGTGTCTTTTTCAGGCTTCTGCTAACATGCATGTCTCAGCCTGATGTCTCCCCGCTGTGGCTAGAGAGGATACGGCAGCAGCCCGCAGTGTGTGGCAGTCTGTGTTTCATCATGAGCAGCTCCACCAATGGTCAGTGATGATTAATGACGTTGCTAATGGTGCTTTCAATGAATAGGGCAACAAAAAGGGTTTCATTTTGTTTTTTAGTTTTTTCAGTTTTTTTTCTATTGCAGTAAACATCAAATAAACATGTTAAACGTATCGTATATTATATATTTATGTTAATTTACATGTGTGTGTTTTGTATGGTTTTTAGCAATAAACATTAAATATGTTTTCATTTGTTTTTACGTAATTTAAAATTAATTAAAATTTTTAGCTGCCATTTCTCAACTCGAGTGTCACATGGTCCTTCAGAAGAGATCATGCAATAAACTTGTTGCAAAAAACATTTTAAAATATTATTATTATTATTATTATTTTTCGTTTAAGCATTACACTTTAAATAAACATATTAAATTATGAGCTTGTTTTATGAACTATTATTTATTTTCTTATTTTTGTCAGGTTTTTTTTTAGAAATAAACATTTAAAATAATAACTATAATTAACTTTTTATTTATTTAAATGTGTGTTTTTTTATTTTTGTTTGTTTTTAAGCAATAAAAATGAAATAAACCTATTAAATTATTAACTAACATATATATATATTTTTTTCCTGAACTTTTTTCACTTACTAGTCTGGGACTTAACATTTATATTTTCTACAAATTTAAGGAAATAATTGTTTGATTCTTTTTCTTACTATAACTTAATATAACTAATTAATATATTTTGCCCATTTTTAAATTGTTCATATTTAATATATGAAATAATATATAATAAAGTTAATATTTAAAAAAAATTGATTACCACTAAAGTATCTCTCTCTCTCTCTGCAGTGGATTTGCTGGTTAAGGTTGGGGAGCTGGTGGATAAGCTCTTCGATGAGGATGAGGAGATAATGAAGAGTTGGGTGTCCACCCCACCCAGCGAGAGTGACCCAAACAAGGACATACAGCAGGACATCGCGTCCTCTCTGCTTGAGGCCGCCACGCAGCTTAGGTGAGGCATATTAATTAAAGTCATGTGACCTTCTGCTCATCTGCCTGTCTGTCGGAGGTGTTTACCAACCTATTCATTCCTCTGTCTGCTGTTCCCCTTGGATTCACATCAATGTTCATTTTCAAAATATGAGTTAAGGGTTATTCAAATGTTTGTGTTGTAGGTCAGAGAGTCCAGATGCTCTTGAAGTGTATCTTCATTCTCTCCAGCTTCTCACTACAGTAGAAGAGGGCATGCAGGCTCTGGGTGAGACACACACACACACACACACACACACACATAAATTGTCCCCAAGAAAATACACATGCTAAAAACTACACAATATTTTCAGGAATCATCATAAAGATGTTCATATATTTTTTAGATAAACTTAGATGTTCCTTCTCTAATAGTCTCTTATGCTAAAGGCTGCATTTATATTTGATCAAAAATACAGTAACAACAGTACTATTTGAAATCTTATTACAATTTTAAATAACTATTTCTATTTGAATATATTTTGAAATGGTAAATAGTAATTGATTACTATAATCAAAGCTGATTTTTCAGCATTATTACTCTTTATTTAAAAAAAATAAGAATAAATCGCGGGTAGATATGGAAGGTATGGTAATGATACGGGAAATATATATATATGGTAAAGATATGGTAAGAAATGGAGTTAAATATACAAAAATAAAAATAAAAGAATAGTGAGAAAATAATGGAAAGGAAAAAGGTACAAAAAGCTGCTACTTTTTTCAGGATTTGATGAATTGAAAGTTATAAATAACAGCATTTATTTGAAACAAATCTTTTGTGACAATTTAATGCATGCTTATTTACTAAAAGTTTTAATTTTTTTTTTACATTATTATTAAGTTATATGTGAATAATGAAAAGTAATACAATTGATAAAAATGGATGTTTCTTTCTATTAAAAGATCTCACTTTAATTTTCGACTGCCGACGTAAAAGGTATATGAAATTTGTGGCAATGTTTTAAAAGAAAATTCTTTGTCCTCAGTATCAGATGGAGCGTGTGGTCGTGCGGTGTGGACGTTTGTGTGTAAGATCGTGTGTGAGGATTTCTGTCAAGCGGACGACCCTCCTCTGATCCTGCAGGAGCAGAAAGCTCTCCTGGCCCCGGCACTAGCCCTGCTGTCTGCGTTACACTCCAGTCTGCAGATGGAGATCAGTACGAAACACACACTGAATAAATAACACATTGAATTCAAATTCATGGTAGGCAGTGTTGTTTGTTTAAGGTTTGTTATTTCAGGTTCAACGTCTGTTTATTCATCACAGGTGCAGAATTATTAGGAAGTCTTATCCGCATTCTGCAATTCAACACTGAATGCCTTCAGAGCCGGACAGCTGGAAACTCTGAATCAGAAGAGAGACAGAAAGAAGAGGAGAAACTAGTGGACGATGTGCAGCTCAAAGCTTTAGTCGAAACCACAGCGGAGTTCCTCTCAGTCGTCCTCATGGAACTGACTAAGGTGAAATTGCCAGCCATCCAGTTCTCATATATATTAATAAATGATTCAAATCTAACCTAAGATATATGTTACAGTATATAACCTTATAATATACTATATTACAGGGTTCTTTATGATCAAACTCACGCGAACCCTGATCTAACTCACTTACATGTCATATTCTAGTAACTCTGAAGACTTTGAGAAGCTTGTTCAGGGGCGGGAACTAAACTATGCGGGACAATGGCCCTCCAGGACCGGATTTGAGGAACCTTGTTAATAAACTATAATAGAAGATAAATTAAATAAAAAAAATATTCTATATTACTATATAACATTGGATTTATTTTAAAAATAAATTACATAATATTATAAAAGTGGTGTACAAAATATTAATAAATGATTAAATTTTTAATGTAAAGTATAAATTTCATTTCAAAATACTGCATGATATAAAGTAAATTTAAGAAATGAAATTTAAAGTGTAAGATGCATTGTGTCACACACTACATTACATTTTTGGAATGTAATTTCTACATTTGTAATTTGGAATAATATAATGAGGTACATGATGTAATATTAGCATTAGAATTTAATAACTTATTATTTTGTAAACTTGACATCTTTAAAAACTACTATATAGTAAAATCATTTTTGGAAAGAAATGATAATGAAAATAAATTATACTGCAACATATATATGTATATATATATTTAATTTATATATGTTAAATATATATATATATATATATATATATATATATATATATATATATATATATATATACATACATACAAATATATACTATGTAAACACAAACTTTTATTTTGGGTGCGATTAATCGTTTGACAGCCCTGATTATATCATATAAAAATATTAAAATTGTGAAAATTCTCTTAAATCTTCAGGATCTTTTATCGTTGGTAGTCAAAGAAGGGCATCTGACCGAGAGAAGCTGCGTGTCTGCTGTTGCCACGCTTGTACCTCAACATATAACAGCTGTACGTTCTGCTCTTTCCTTTTTCATATTTGTCCTTTTCACTGCTCCCTAATGGCTCTGATCAGTCGTCTTTTCTCTTTCTACAGGTCCGGCGCCTGGTTGGCTTGTTGTCAGAGGTGGAACCGAAACTGGCAGACATTATAACAAAGGACTTTTCCATTTCATCCAACGTGTCGAGCTGAACTCGGCTGGACAAATCCAAAGAGTTCTTTAGCTCCAAGTTCTCAGACCCAAAAGACTGGAGACGATTCTTATCTCCTTGTGAACGGACTTATCCATGGTTTAGATATTCATAGTAAAATGTTTAAATTGTGTATATTATTGTTTTGTTTGTATACACGGACATCTCGATTTAGTAAACATAACCTGTTTTGTACGTGTCCTGAAATAATCATTTTTATTACATTTTTTTATTTTAGTGAATTTCCATTCAATTCACACTAAAAGATTTCACATATTCCCGAAAGCTCACTCAAAGCTTTTAACACTAACTTCCAGCACACGATAGCGATCATGACGTGTTTTTTTACGCACACTCGTCTCCGTACGCTCGTGTTTACTGATGTTCCCTGCTCAAAACCCCCTTCAGGTGGCCCTCAAACGTGCGCGGTTGTGATCGCCTCCCTCATTTGCTTTCCAAATAGCCAGTGCCATCAGAACGAGGAGAAAGGGACTACTGCGCACTTCCCGCGTGTGTGTGACGCCAGCAGGAATATAGCAGCTCTTTAATTAAGAGTTGGGATTGATATGCAGAGCGCGCCGCATTCTTATGGAAATGTGGCGTGTAGGAGGAGGACCTGAGCTGCGATCTCGACATGGACTGAATGGAAAGGAGACGGAGGGCTAATTTTAACCATGTATGCGTGATTCCGAGCCCCTGGCTTTTGTTGTTTTTGAGGGAATCTTAAGTTGGCCTGAAAAGGCCAGATGCACTGATATACAAGGACTTTTGATTGACATGTCTGTTTCGAGCTTCACCTGAGGCAGATCTGACAAACCTCGGGGTGAAGAAGCACTTGGGTTGGTTTGATCCAGACCGCTGCATGTATGAGTGAACGCTCAACTTATACGAGTTGACGGAGGGCTGGTTGAGATGGAAGCGGTGCTGTTCAAGTAGAAGTGAAAACGTAAAAGATGATTGACAATCATCAAAGTTTTGATGACATGCAAAATGACCTAAAATGGCAAAACTGCTTCCACAGTGCACACTAACTACCGGTAGCCTACTATGAGTAGATGTGTGTAATGGCCTGTGAAAATATACATTTGGGCCCAGTTTAAACCTCGTATTAAAATGCGTTTTGGTTAAACGAGGAAGACATTCCCGTTTACACCTGGTGTTTTAATGTGTCTCTTTTGTCCACTTTTGACCACTTCCGTCCTGATTTCTTGAGGGGAGGGTCTATGGGTGGGTAAATGTATGGGTTTTCGATAGAGCCCGAACGATTTATCGGCAGGCCGATATTGGGCATTTTCCAAACTATCGGTATCGGCAGTTATAATGGCCGATAAATGAATATTTCAAAAATAAAATAAAATGTTCCTCTGTTGTGACAAAAAAAATGCATTATCATCATTATTTTAGTTAAAACTCATAAATAACTACAATTAACTAATGTTAGGGAAATCTGTCAATGTTTTGTTGCCCGTTTCTGGAAAAAAAAAATATCGGCCGATAATATCGGATTTTAAAACCAACAAATATTTGTATCGGTATCGGCCTTCAAAATCTTTTAGCTCTAGTTTTCGATCTAAGTAAGCTTGCACAATTTACATGTAAACGCGAAAAGAGATGGCGGAAAAACATACGGAGAGTCGCAGATTTTGTTTCTGCTCTGACAGTCGCAAGACCAGCTGAATGCTGTGAGTGTGTGTTAGAAATCAGGAATGGTGAGAGAACATTGTGCTTGGTACATTTTTCATCTTTAAACCAAGATTTGAAGACTGAAAGTGGACATGCTCAAATAATTTACACCGCTTGTGATCGGATTGATGCAAACGCTTCTTAATACCAAGTAAAAATGGCTTTTTTATGGCTCTCTTTAAATGCGCACAAAACCCGAACCTCAAATGTGTCGCATTCAACAACTGAGGAATTTTTTTTATGCATCAAGCAGAAACACACTTTTAAGGGGGTGGAAAAGGAGTTTTAAATAAAATAATTTGGGGGGAAAATAATAATTTGGAGAAAAAGTCGACATCATTTACTGTGCCGTTTCGTGTGATCATTTTTTTTTATTTGCTATTTTATTGTTCAAAAGTTTGGGGGTTAGTATGATTTTTGTTCTTTGGATGCTTGGATGCATAAAATTGATCAAAAGTGACAGTAAAGACAAAATATATTCTCTATTTCAAGTAAATATTGTTACAATAATTTTACTTCAGCATAAGAGAATCAATTCAAAGACATTAATTAAACATCTTTAAAAGCCCAAACTTTTGAAAGGTAGTATACATTTTTACAGTGAACATGACATCATTCATTGGTGCATGTTTTTCCATTTTGTTGTCTTTATGACCTTTCATCAAAAAACCACTATCAAACAGAATCACTATCAAACATTTTGGCACGTAACCTGTTTTAATTTGGTTGCAGAGGTGGGGACAAGTCACACATGGTCAAGTCCAAGCAAGTCTCAAGTCTTAACCATCAAGTCTCGAGTCAAGTCTCAAGTCGCAGTTCAGATAAATCAAGCAAGTCAAGTCAAGTCAAGGGTTCACCCTAAGCAAGTCAAGTCAAGTCCTGATAAGTTTCAAGTAAAGTCAAGTCACACTACTAAAATAAATAGAGGTAAATTTTTTCGATACATATTTATTTTTGCACAGAAAAGATGAACTTTTATACATATATTATGTATCTTACATTTGCTATATTAATCATATGCATATCTGTGCTACATTAATATCTGAAAATAAAATAAAATTGTGTTGTTTACACAAAACGTTCAGAGTCTAAGATGTATCGATTCTAAGATGTATAATCCAATCTGTCTAATTCAATTTAATTGAAACGGTCTAAAATGTATGAAATCTAAAATGTAATATCTTATATCTTATATAAATGTAAAATATAAAATGTATGAAATGTATGAGAATATAAAATGCCATTTTTTTTTAATTCAGTAGTTTTTCTTATCATAGCCAACAAATGTCTTCGGAAACTCCTTTTCCTCGATTTACTGAAACCTATATGTAAAACGCATTTGCAGCTGCATAGCCGTGTATATATCTATGCTGCATATACAGACATCCCAACCTACAAGAATTCATTTCAGGGAGGTATATCTCAATGAATGTAATGTTAGGGGGGGGGGGGGGGTAATATATGTTATATTAACATATTTAAAATATCTTTAAAATAAATATAAAATACAAATAGTAATATGTTATATTAACATATTTTATATTTAATAAATATTACATATTAAATAATATTATGTATATTATATATTAGATTTACATAAATATTAACAAATGATTGTTTTAATTATGGAATTCTCCATAATTAACTCCTAAACTTCAGTAGAGAACAATTCTTTGTAAGGAAGGAGGGGTTTCTTTATTGTACATTTATTTGCATGTAGTATGTAGCATATGGTTTGCGTTGCTTTAAATTGGTCAGTACAGCGCTGACTATTGAGTGTCGCTAGGAAACACATCCGCGCTGCGCTGACGAATCGGCTGCGCGGCTCGGATCATTGAACCGTGCAGATGACATGTCTGCGCGGCACGAGCTCTGTAAAGCCCCGCTGTCTCGTCCCACTTTTGGTTTGTTTGGCTTCCCATATCTCTGCCGTGCACACGCCGCACGCTATGTATGTTATACGCGCAGTATCTCGCTCTAGATTCCGGGAGATTTTAACTCATTTGCGGGCATCAGGGAGACGCTATCAATATGCGTGAGACTCCCGGAACTTCTGTTTGGCGCGGTTTGAATTGAGCAGCGTAAAGGCACAGATGCCGATATATTGATGCTGACGTCATATATATTTTAATTAACTGTATTGCTGTTTGTTTATTATATGTTCAAGTCATTGTCGAGTCTTCCACTTCAAGTCAAGTCAAGTCTCAAGTAACTTGTTCTCAAGTCAAAGTCAAGTCAAGTCATTTTTGTACTTTAATCAAGCAAGTCACAAGTCCTGAAAATTGTGACTCGAGTCAGACTCGAGTCAAGTCATGTGACTCGAGTCCCCCACCTCTGTTTGGTTGTATAAAAAATCTATTTTGTAATTTGATTGGGGCAACTGCATAAATACAGCTAACATCACTGATCGCAAAGAACCCTAGTCAAGCATGGTCATTATTTAGTGGTAGCCGCTTTATTATGGTTCATATAAATTCAGTGGCGTCTTTACGATTGATTACCTCAGAAATTCCGTGTGATGAATAGACAACTGCATTAGGTGAGAACTCGACAAAGCATGTCATTAAACATGAATGAGAGTCACGTGACCAACCAAACGTCGCCATTGTGCACTCTGGCACGTATACGTCTCATTTTTCACTCGTTCGTCCAGCTGCGTGTGCGTTCAGAGCCTCTCATCTGAGCCTCCTTCAGCTGCTGTTTATCTCTCCTGTCAACAGCAGCACAATGAAACTTTCTTTCGGTTCACTCTGGTTTTCCCAAAATAACTCTGATGCCGTCTCATAGGCTACTTGATGGTCTGTCCCAACTGTCTAAAGATACATTCTGTTATTATTTACTTACCCTCGTGTCGTTCCAAACCTATATGATGCTTTAGAATATATTTTGAGGAATGTTTTCCTTTCTTTCCATACAAGGACCACAAGGTTATAGAGAGAACAGCTTTCAAACTCCAAAAATAATTGAAAAAAAACGACTTAAAAGTATCATAACCGTAGTCCATTGTCGACTCATATGCTAAATTCCAAATCTTTTAAAGCCATTTATGTGTGAAGAGCAAAAAAATTAATTAAACTATATTATAATTAATATAAATAATGAATATATAATTAATAATAATTATTTATTAAATTAATTATAAGTTATTAAAAATTAATTATTGTTATTCACTGCTAATCTCAATTGTTTTTTGCATTCGGATTAAGAAATGATGTATTGACGTCTCACACCCAGCACTAAACTAAATTTTGGTTTAAACTCAATTAAACCAACCCTCTTTTATGTTTTTTAAGGTGTTTTTTAAAAATGTATTCTTTTATATATATATATATATATATATATATATATATACACACACACATAGTTGTGTTTAGTATTAGTGTTACATTTTACTAATATATTATATCACTGAAGCATATGTTGATGTACTGTGATAGATTGAACTTTATATTTAGACAAAATGTAAAAACCTATTTTAATCGTTCTTTTTTAATCTCTTTCTTGCCATGAATATAGCTGGGGTAGCTAGCATGGTGTTAAACTATAAATAAACAATGTGATACATTATTTAGATATTTATTAAATTAATTACTTAAGTTTCCAACTAAATAATGACATAACTTGTTTTGTCGTGTTTGAAGTGGTTGCTTTAACACCATCCTCCCATTTCTATCTTTCTGTTTGCCTTTAAACTTGTTTATCTTGTACCTGACATGATAAGAAGTGTACAGAGGGAAGTGTCTTTTCAGTGTAAGGAAGCATTCAGGAACATTTTGATGTCTATCAGTAATGACAGCCCGTCTGCAAGAACGGAAACAGGGTCTGGTGAACTTGCGACCCTTCTAGCCTTTGAAATGTCAGAGTTGAGTGATTTCTCAGCCAGAACTTGACAGCCATTTAAAAGAAAAGTTCACACTGAATTTGCAGGCATGTTTGTGTGTGTATGATGTAACTCATGTCAGCCGATAGCATATGTTTTGTGTTTGTTCTGTCAAAGGTGGAGCTCTTCAAAATTATACTCTTCCAACACCAATGACGCACAAATGACTCGGTGTACGTGAATATAACTTGCTTGTGTACACATGATTTTGTTTGTCCTGAAAGTGCACTAGTAAAACTTTCAGTCATGGTGCTCAGTGCAAGCGCATTTATAATGTCCTGAATATTCTTGCTTCACAATTGTTGATTTAACTCATGTTCCTATTGTCAATGCCATACAGCAGGCCACTGGCAACTCATTTATAATGCAAAGCAGCTTTTCAAATAGAGCAGATGCCGTGGTCCAGTTCCTGGTGGAATCGCTTGGGAGTTTGCTTACCAGCTCAAGTCAAAACAGTTGTAATGTTGTTCATGAGAATTAATGGTTCTTTATAGGCATCAATGAAGAACAAAATATTTTTATAGTGGAAAAGGGATCTTTAGATTCTTAGAATGTTCTTCAAATTAAAAAAAAATAAAAATGAACTCTTCAGTGAAAGGTTTTTAAGAAAACAAACCAACAATGGTTCTTCAATGGAATCACTTCTAAAACCTCCGTTTGGAATCTTTTTTTTTTTGTGAGGAAAATCCAATGATTACCACGCTCCAGTAATGTGTTTGTGTGTGTATTGTGTCCTCATGTGCACCGTGGAGTTGGTATCATAATTAAGATTAAGGCGGATCGCCAAGCTCAGGTATCACAAGTGTAAATCCCTTGATTGAATTGAACAGATGGGCCAGGTTATCAGTGAGGGGTCTGTTTAGGACGGACATGTTCTCTGTGCCACCTGCTAAGAGTACTCACCCACTTTTACTTCTCTACGCCTTCCTCTCTCTCTCACACACACTGTTGTGAAGTGGATTCTAATGATCTGCCTCGTCAAGGGATCCCAGAACATTTTCTGCAAACATTGTAAATGTATAATTGAATAAATTATATATTTATAATGAAATAAAAACATTTATAATGGTTGTTTACATTTGTTATTGTTGAAATGTTATGCGCTTTGTGAGTTGATGTAATTTAACGCCATCTATCTTGACGCTTGTAGATCTGCTCTGGCTGTTCAGACTTGCTCTAAACTTATATTCTGAATTATTTTCAAGGAAATGCACAGTTAAAGTAGTTCCAGGCAGGTCTTGACCGCATTACAGTTCCAATATCACTTCGCCAAATTACTTCAGTTATTTCAACAGATTACAACACCTGAAAAAAACAAAAAACCCACAATGGGATTGACCAAGCAAATAAGTATAGTAAACAATGGGATACAATTTTTGCCACAAAAGTAAAAGCACCCACTCACCCACTCAAGCCCACACACATACAGCACGGACACACACTTGCACAGAAACGTGACAATGTGTAGTCAGCGCTGCTTTGACGACTTTTTCAGTAAAATAGTAGCGTTATACCAACGTAAAACTACATGAAATTGCTCCCTAGCGAGTTAACGGCTACAGGTTACAGTTGGTTACAGTTTTTCTATTTATATAGACTGCTGTTGAACACTTTTGAGAGACTGAGGTAACGTTAATGGGTGATTCTTCAACTATGGTACTCTTTGAGCTAGACAGTTTCAGAAAATAAAAACATGTCTACAAACAGTTTTTTAGTATCAGTTGGTTTCTCAATCTGTCTCGAAACCTTCCCTTAAGTTGGCTGCGATGATTTGTTTTGAATAATAAATATATATTGGCATTTTTATCTGACAGCCCAAGAAAACGGTAATTTCCATCACAAAGTAAAAACGTGTTTTGAAGGGAAACTAATTAAATATCTTCTGTAATAAATATATTTGATTAAATAGCTCACACATCTCTGATCAAATTTGCAATTTATTTATTTTTCAGAAATGTAACTGTAAAGATTTTACATTGTTGTTTACACTAAAAACACCTAAAACCAGATCGCTGGAACATTTATTTTACTTATCATAGCTCAAAATCATGTATTTCTTAAAGTGTATACATATATCTTATACCATAACTGCTCAATTACCAACACCACCGAATATAGTTGGTTTGATTGTATGTTTTTTATATAAGTTTTACTTTAAAATATGTGTTGTGGTGGAAATGACACGTGGCGGAAGAGACAGCGTGTGGCGGAAATGACATAGATAGGCAACTTCCAATTAAAAACTCTTTTTCTACTGCTCTATGTGGTGAACCAAAGCAAATCAATAAGCAACAGTATTGGTAAACAAAAACATATAAATATTTTTAAATGAAAAATAATCCAAAAAATTAAAAAAAAACATGAATATGTGTTAAAAAATCTTATCAAACTTATCTATTGTTCGCTTATTTACCCACAATATTGTAGCAATAATAAATAATAAAATATTTCTTACTACCTTAACTTAATTAATTGTATGTTTTTTGTTTTTACATTAACCTTTTAGTATCATAGCTCAAAATAATTTGTTGTTTAGCACGAACAATGTCATTTCCACCACAACCTGTCTTTACCACCACAATGAACACCGTGGTGGAAATGACATTTTCCCCCTTTCCTTCTAAACTATCATGAAATGTTAGCCTGTTAATATTAGTTTTACAGTTAGCATTAAATATACACAAATTACACATTATTAAATTGATTTTATCCAGTTATTTTGTGAAATATGAGCCATTTGGAAATGACGGCCAATAAACATATTCTCAGTTTTAGTCATATTTACCTTGATTTTTCTTCTTTTCGTTACCCCCTAAAGAGGTCACCAGTTCACCCAGCCATGTGTTCACTGTGGAGTTTCTATTGCTATGGTTACTAAGTATTCAAACCTAAAACAATGATCCCAGGATTCTATTTTGTACAGTGTGGCGGAAATGACAGTGAACCCGAGGGACAAGGGTTCTACATATTAATAAATATAAGAAACTGTGAATAAATATTGCAATATATAATATGTATAATTGAAATAGACATTATTTTATAATTTATACTTAAAATCTACATTATTTAATTATTTGATTTAGAATTAAGCGAGGTTGAAGGTACAAAGTCTGGCTTAGGGACAGGGGGAAAACAGTAAAAATCATGCATAAAAGGCCTCATATTATATAATAAAAAGAATGATTGAGCCATGATAAATTTTTTATAAGTTCCCCTCAGGGTGAAGTAAGTCTGACAAAAACAAAAAAGAAGAAATGTTTTTTTTAGACTTTATTATTTCATCCAGGGACAAGAAAACTACCATAGTTAAAGAATTACCCTAATTCACACGCTTAATCTCTCTCTCTCTCTCTCTCTCTCTCTCTCTCAAAAGACAAAAGACTCTCTCTGTCTTCAAATACAACATCTGCATTATGTCTTAAGGTGTGGTAAGCAGTAAAAAATAACTCTGGTCCCTTGAATTATTGGAAAATAATGCACACACGAGGTAATGTAATGTTAAACCTGCATTTTCAACGACCTGTTGTCAATTAATCCTTACATATGGTCATTTCCGAGTGAGCTTTAATGAGATGTGTGAGTACCGTTGAGCATTCGTTCTCCATTGCTGCTAAGAGTCTCTTCAGAACAAACATCACAAAAGAGAGGCTGCATAATGTAAGCCAACTGCTTCCTTTAATTAACCCGAGCTCGCTTTGTGTAGGGAGAGTGAGAGAGAGACTGACTCATCATGTTTAAATATCAATTCTTACATGAATATACTTCATCTAACTAATCTACTCCAAACCAATATGGCCAGACAGAACATCTCCAGCACGGATCTTTAAAACTCTCTGCCTACTTGAGCTCTTGTTTCAGTCCCACACGTGCCCTGAATAGACGTCACCTTCTCTTATTATCTCATAAATTAAGTGTTACCACTGAAAAGACTGTACAAAGATTCCCTTTTATGTTCCTAATGTTCACATTTCTGGCCATAATGTCAAGGGAACAGACTAAAAGATGTTCAAAGGCTCCTGGGACTCCTGGCCGTGACAGTATCTGTGTCGTCTCCAGATCTCTGAGCTCAGGCTTTGATCCACCAGCGCTCCTCAACTCCCTCCCTCCCCAACCCCTGCCAAACGCCTGTGCTGTTGATAGGAGTTTGTTTGTCTTCCGCCAGGTGGGTTTTCCTCAATTTACACACTGTCTACACCTCAAACTCTGACATGTGAGACATCACAGCTTAGATGCAAGAACACTGAGTGAGGAATTATGTAATAATTATTTTTAACCTACCCATGAACAGAAACATGTTTGTGTCAAGGTGTGGTTACACTACTTGGGTCTCCCATCCATAAATCCATCTTTTCTTCCATCCACATACATAAAATCCATCTTTCCATCCATCCACATACATGAAATCTATCCATCCATCCTTCTTTCCTTCCATCCATCCACAATCATAAAATCCATCCATCCTTCCATCCATCGATCGATCCACAAACATATAATCCATCTTTCCATCCATCCACATACATGAAATCTATCCATCCATCCTTCTTTCCTTCCATCCATCCATCCATCCATATAAAATCCATCTTTCCATCCATCCATCCACATACATGAAATCTATCCATCCATTCTTCTTTCCTTTCATCCATCCACAATCATAAAATCCATCCATCCACATACATAAAATCCATTCATCCTTCCATCCATCGATCGATCCACATACATATAATCCATCTTTCCATCCATCCACATACATGAAATCCATCCATCCTTCCATCCATCGATCGATCCACATACATATAATCCATCTTTCCATCCATCCACATACATGAAATCTATCCATCCATCCTTCTTTCCTTCCATCCATCCATCCATCCATATAAAATCCATCTTTCCATCCATCCACATACATGAAATCTATCCATCCATTCTTCTTTCCTTTCATCCATCCACAATCATAAAATCCATCCATCCATCCACATACATAAAATCCATCCATCCTTCCATCCATCCATCAATCCACATTGCCAACCCGATCTCACGACCAAGTCGTACGAATTCGACGAATGATTAAAAAGTGGCTAAATTGTAACAATTCATACGACCTCACTCGTACGAATAAGTACGATTTTGCTAAATTGTACATATTTTACGAATTGGCCAACTCGTATGAATTCATACTAACCATGAACGCCCCTAACCTAACCATCACGTGGGTTTAGACAAATCGTACGAATTCGTACGAGTGAGGTCGTACGAATTAGTACGAATTAGACACTTTTTAATCATTCGTCGAATTCGTATGAATTGGTCGTGAGATAGTGTTGCAACACATGCATAAAATCCATCCATCCATCCATCCATCCATCCATCCACATATATAAAATCATTCCATCCATCCATATACACAACACAAGAATTAAAAACAAATAGCTGGATATCATATCATGTTGTCCACATTTGTTCCAGAAACCAAAGTTATTTCACATACATAAAGCCTAGTGTGAACGCACCTCACAATGTTGATTTGACAAAATGTAAAGATTTCCTGCATTTCATAAGTCAATATTTGTTGTATTGTCATAGTCAAGTCACCTTTATACAGCGCTTTATTCAGTACAGATTGTTTCAAAGCAGCTTTACAGTGATAACAGGATAACAATGGCCAAGTATGCAAACTGAATTCAATTCTGCTATAGTTTCATTATTGATCATTCAGTCTCATAAATCATATATAATAATATATAATATATATATAATATAAATAATAATAAATGATATAAATAATATAAATAAAAACATTATTACAAGCATACCGCTTTGAATCGAGCTAAGGCAAGCAGATAGTGTTTAACACTGGCTGGTTATGTATTTTCTCAAATATGTATTTTGCATAATTTTTAACCCAAACAAAGCTTTCAAGTAAGGTTAACTTATTCGATTTTTCTCGCGCAGCAAATCAGCCTATTGTGATTTGAGAAGGATCACGTGACACTGAAGACTGGAGTAACGATGCTGAAAATTCAGCTTTACCATTACAAGATAAATTACATTTTAACATTTGTTCAAATTAGAAAATAGTTATTTGAAACTGTAATAATATTTCACAATATTGCTGTTTTTGCTGTATTTCTGATCAAATAAATGCAATCTTGGTGAACATGAGACTTCTTACTGACTGCAAACGTTTAAACAGTTATTCTGCTGAAATGCTTGGTGTTTTTGTTTGAATGAAAAACATCAAATATTATGTATTCAGAATTCAGAATTCAATATTGTTGCTATTTTAATATGGTGCTGAAAATGACCCAGTTCAGGAGTTATTGTATAAGAAAAATGCATTGACTGTGGTGTATGTTAAAAGTATAATAATTTACAATTTTACAATATTTATTAAATGGTTTAATATGAATTAAAAACCACTAACTAGCACATGCTTTATATGTGTTGTCTAAATTTTAGATATTAGATAAATAAACGGTTGTTTGGTGTAGTATCATAATGTGCATCCGTTAAATTGACAGGCTTATGCTCTTATAATATTTGCTTTTTCAGATTTCAGGACAGACTTTTTGCTCTCCTGTAGACGTTTTTGTTCCAGTGAGGCGGTATCTCCTCACAAACAGATCTTTTTTAGTGTGTGCAGAACGTCAAAGAGAATATGAAAAGGTACATCTCTCGTATGAATATCCCCATGACGTGAGAAGCTGCTCATTTTCCATTTGCTGTCAGGAGGACGATTAACTCTCCACCCCTCCTCTCCCTTTTCAGGTCCTCATAAATACCAAATCGCACAGTCTCAATGCAGTACAACACTCGTGGCACATACGACTGACAAGCTCGTTTAAATAATAAAAAAACACCAGCATGTACTCAACTAAAAGCGAGGGACCGCGCAGAGGAAGATCTTTTGACTCCATGAACCTTGGTCTGACTTTGGAAGAGAAGCAACTTAACAATGAGGTAAGTGCTTTTTCCTCATCAATTGGTCAATTTGCATACTTTTTAAAATGATATTATCTACTCGGGTGAGAATTCAAGTTCTCAACAGGTGAGGGACAGCAGTTTCTACACAAAAAAACGATAAATTTAGATTTCTAGGAAGCATAGAGCATGGAGGAAACCGTGATGCGACTAAGCTCTCCGATTAGTTTTATGCCTAACATATCCATGTTTGACGCTGTTACCAATGACTCTATCCAATCATCCATGCATCAAATTAAGTACACTTAACAGAGATGTGCGTGGAAGAGTGATTAATTGCAGCCTAATCCCAGTGTTAGATTAAAACAAGAGGGCGCTAATAATAGGCTTCCTCGCTCTCCAAATGAGATTGTTTTAAGACGACAGACACTGGTTTGTCTTTGTTGAAGCGAGACGGTGAATCGCAAGACTCTGAGCCCTGCCACGGTCAATGCACTAATGCTGTCTGGGATCCTGCTGACGGGAAGACGAGGACAGGGGCGATTACTCTGCCACATGCGTGATAAAAGAAACATGGTCAGTAGATGACTGGCTTTGGGGGTCGCTTAAAACTGCTAGTTTGTAGGTTAAAATTAGTAACACTTTAGGTAATATTAGTTCATTTATTTACTAACATGAAGTAACAATGAGCAATACATTTGTTACAGTATTTATTCATCTTTGTTAATGTTAGCTCATTAAAAACAGCCGTTTATTGTGTGTTCATGTTAGTTCAGAGCGCATTCACTAATGTTAACAAATACAACCTTTGATTTTAATAATGTATTAGTTAATGACATGAATATTATAAGAGGAATAAATGCTGACAAAATATTGTACATTCTTAGTTCATGTTAATAAGGTAGTTAACTAATGACTAAATAAATTAAAATATAATGAAATAAAAATATATTTAAATTATGCATTTTATTATATTAAATTCAGCATTCTTAAAATGCAATGATGAATTAATAAATGATTAATTTATTTAATACCGTTTAATACTATTTATTTATTTAATAAATATTTTTCTGGATACTTTTGGCATTTATGTTTTTATATATTTATGTATTATGTATTTACTCTGTTGCCATTGAAGGAGCTTGTTTTCTCATGGTGTTAAAATAAACAAAAGAAATTATTAAAAATAAATAAATAAACTAGTGTATACCAAAAAAAAAAAGAATTTGGTTCATTTGTTTGCATGTGTTTCATACTTCATGGCCTCGATTGATTAACATTTAAGTTTTTGCCTAAAATTTACCTTTTTTAAGTTTGTCTGGATCCTTTTCTTTTTTCATTGTATCTTGTTGGATTGATGCCACCTGTACACTGTAAAAAAAAATATTGTTGGGTTAACTTAAAAAAGTAAGTTTGCCTTAAAATTTGTTGATTGAACTGAAAAAAGTGAGTTAATACAATGATGGAGATTAATTTAATCATCAGAAACTCAAAATAATAAGTTATCTCAACTAAATAAATTATTTAAGTTGATTTGACAAAAGAAAAAATGTTTTGATAACAAATCTTGAAAATATTTTGCGTACTGGTGTTTGGTGCTACATTGTCTTCTTATACATTATAAATATTTTCAGTTATTAATACTCACAGTTATCGGTATGATTTCTTGAACCTAATCCCAAGTCTGCAACCTTGGGGAAGGTCTCGTGCGGCGTCCCTCTGTTAGCGCTTATGTTAAGCAGGTCATGACGACGGGCGCTGTCCACGGTGCTGAACGACGCAGGAACCAGCACCTTTAATCCTGTTTGCAGGACTTTATAGTAGTTTAGGATTAAAAACAAACCCCTCAGCTGACTGAGTAAGCAATGTCTACATTGGTGATTGTGCTTTAAAACGTCAGCAATAGGATGCGGCATCAGTTTACTGTCAGGAATTTGTTGTCACGTCGCACCCTATCTAGTGTAGACAACATCATTGATTGCAATGAATTTTATTTGCTTTTTTCGCGTCACGTCACGCCAGGACAAGAACAAAAAAATCTAATAAAATGTACAAAATTGTAAAAACTAATACAATTAAAGCTGAGATTTAATTTTTGCCTTTATAAAAATAACATCCTGCAGTGATAAATTCATTGTTGATTGAGTTGAAACTTAGTCAACTCACTGTATTAAAAAGTGCAAACACTGTAAAATAATCCATTTTCCATCATGATGGAAAATGTATTATTTTACAGTGTTTGCACTTTTTAATAGGAATATTCAAAACGTTTAAATACAAGGAAAGTTGTATGTGTGCCCTTAACCGTATAGGCCTTCGGGGTCTGACCCCAACAATTGATTAATTGTACAAAAAATATAAATTTTTAATCATACAAATAATATATCATTTTTGTTGTTTACTTCTCATCTATTCATTAATGCTGTGTTTTTGGAGATGAAGAAGTACTTTTGTATCCATATACCACACAATTCCTCAACTACACCATTAGCTTGCATATTAAATAATATTTGTTATGATACATTGCATTTGCTCTAGTACTAGGCCTTCATTTCTGTGTAAAAAAATTTCAGATTTATGCCGGATAAATTTTTTTGACACATGAAGAAAATATATTTAGTTTTTTTCACATTTCCCATTCATTTCAATGTGGGGTCATATTGACCCCGAAGACCAGAATTGTAAACATTTTTTTTTACATACCTTCAGAACAACCGAATCAAGCCCAGTTTTTTGTGTGTGTGTGTGTGTGTATAGATAGATAATGTATGAAAAGTCATAAAATCTTATTCCACTGAGATGAAGGGAACCATTTTTTTTATTAAGTAAAAGTCGATTGGGGTCGTGTAGACCCCATGACCCGATTGAGGGTTAAGATATTGAGTGTTGTTTATGACACTCTTTCTTTAATCCATATGACCTCATTGACAAGATTTAAAGTAGGCGGATGTTGTTGATGCTACAAATAAACATCAAATCATGTAAAGCAATACATGATTTTGATGACCTATTTCTACCTGACCTAACCAATCTGTTTCACACATGTTTTACAGATGAACAAATCTGCTTTTCCAAAGATCGAGGAGAATAAAGACAACAAAACGGCTTCTACTGAGAGGGGTCGGGCTGCTGTTGTGTTCTCTCTGAAAAATGAAGTCGGTGGGCTCGTCAAGGCACTAAAACTTTTCCAGGTGAAGAGCAGATCGATTTGTTAGGATTTTCTCGCATTCCTTTATTTGATTAAAAACCTTATCCTGTTGTACAATTAACCATCAGTTATAAATCAACAGGAAAACCACGTCAACCTTGTGCACATTGAGTCCAGAAAATCCAAAAGGCGCAACTCTGAGTTTGAGATCTTCGTAGACTGCGATAGTAACCGCGAGCAGCTGCACGAGATCATTCAGTTGCTGAGGAAACACGTGAACGTGCTCGAGATGGACGCTCATGACAACCGCCTGCCAGAAGAAAGCGGTACATGAATTAAATTAATGACACTGTGACTTTTTTTATAACTATAAAAATACTCAATATTTAAATGTTTGTTTGTTTTTTTCAGAGATGGAGAATGTGCCGTGGTTCCCGAAGAAGATTTCAGATCTGGATAAATGTGCGAATCGAGTGCTGATGTACGGATCAGACCTGGACGCGGATCACCCGGTGAGTGCGGCAACGCTAATGTAACGCTAACGCTAATGTAATCATGTCGCTTACTGTTTTGCTTCTGTTTCAAAAGGGATTCAAGGACAATGTATATCGCAAAAGGAGAAAGTACTTTGCAGACTTGGCGATGAGCTACAAATAGTGAGTTTTTAGTAGCTTATTAAAATGTAGTAATATATATATATATATATATATATATATATATATATATATATATATATATATATATTAGGGCTGTCAAACGATTAATTGCAATTAATCGCATCCAAAATAAAAGTTTGTGTTTACATAATATATGTGGGTGCACTGTGTATAATTATTTTATATATATAAATACACACACATGATTGTATATACACTCACCGGCCACTTTATTAGGTACCCCATGCTAGTAACGGGTTGGAACCCCTTTTGCCTTCAGAACTGCCTCAATTCTTCGTGGCATAGATTCAACAAGGTGCTGGAAGCATTCCTCAGGGAGTTTGGTCCATATTGACATGATGGCATCACACAGTTGCCGCAGATTTGTCGGCTGCACATCCATGATGCAAATCTCCCGTTCCACCACATCCCAAAGATGCTCTATTGGATTGAGATCTGGTGACTGTGGAGGCCATTTGAGTACAGCGAACTCATTGTCATGTTCAAGAAACCAGTCTGAGATGATTCCAGCTTTATGACATGGCGCATTATCCTGCTGAAAGTAGCCATCAGAAGTTGGGTACATTGTGGTCATAAAGGGATGGACATGGTCAGCAACAATACTCAGGTAGGCTGTGGCGTTGCAACGATGCTCAATTGGTACCAAGGGGCCCAAAGAGTGCCAAGAAAATATTCCCCACACCATGACACCACCACCACCAGCCTGAACCGTTGATACAAGGCAGGATGGATCCATGCTTTCATGTTGTAGACGCCAAATTCTGACCCTACCATCCGAATGTCGCAGCAGAAATCGAGACTCATCAGACCAGGCAACGTTTTTCCAATCTTCTATTGTCCAATTTCGATGAGCTTGTGCAAATTGTAGCCTCAGTTTCCTTTTCTTAGCTGAAAGGAGTGGCACCCGGTGTGGTCTTCTGCTGCTGTAGCCCATCTGCCTCAAAGTTCGACGTACTGTGCGTTCAGAGATGCTCTTCTGCCCACCTTGGTTGTAACGGGTGGTTATTTGAGTCACTGTTGCCCTTCTATCAGCTCGAACCAGTCTGGCCATTCTCCTCTGACCTCTGGCATCAACAAGGCATTTCCGCCCACAGAACTGCCGCTCACTGGATGTTTTTTTCTTTTTCGGACCATTCTCTGTAAACCCTAGAGATGGTTGTGCATGAAAATCCCAGTAGATTAGCAGTTTCTGAAAT
Organism: Pimephales promelas; assembly: GCF_016745375.1. Next base: position 355,921 of record NW_024121129.1, read on the forward strand.
ACTCAGACCAGCCCTTCTGGCACCAACAATCATGCCACGTTCAAAGTCACTCAAATCACCTTTCTTCCCCATACTGATGCTCGGTTTGAACTGCAGGAGATTGTCTTGACCATGTCTACATGCCTAAATGCACTGAGTTGCCGCCATGTGATTGGCTGCTTAGAAATTAGGGGTTAACGAGCAGTTGGACAGGTGTACCTAATAAAGTGGCCGGTGAGTGTATTTAAGAAATATTTTCTTGTATATACTGTATATAGATTTCTATATAATTTATATTATATATAAATAAAAATATTTTATATATAAATAATATTTTTTTCTTAAATATACATGCATGTGTGTGTATTTATATATATACAAAATAATTATACACAGTGCACCCACATATATTATGTAAACACAAACTTTTATTTTGGATGCGATTAATCGCGATTAATCGTTTGTTCAGCCCTAATATATATGTGTGTATGTGTGAGTGTAAACATATATATATATATATGATAGATAGATACACATATTATATAAACACAAACTTTTATTTTAGAATCGATTAATCAGTTTAGAATCGATTAATCGATTAAGAACCGGTTAATCAATTTAGAGTCGATTAATTGATTTGCCGGTGTTCTGTCGATTTTTGCTGCCTTGTCGAAAAATGCTACCGTAGCGCGAATTGATCACAGAATGCCGATTAAAGTCGTATGAAATACAATTATAATACAATTCTAGGTTATGAGTAGCTACTGTATACTGTAGAAGACTATTTTTACTTTTAAAACGGTGTGAAAAGTAAAAATTATCATAAAATATATTCATCTTTGACTTGTCAAAGTACACCTTTCCTCATAGTAACTGAAAATTTCAGTTATTCTTTTTCAGCTGGCTGACCGTACAAATATTCATATGGTAGTAAGCATTTTTTAAAGGGAAATTATATATTATAACAGGAAAATGTACCTTTTGTAAAAAAAGAAAAAAAAATCTGAGTCTGCACATGCGCAGAACCGGTAAGTAGCAAATCTCGATGGGTAGCATGAATTGTCAGGACACCGGCACTAATTTATTTACAGTATATATATATATATATATATATATATATATATAATCTATCTATCTATCTATCTATCTATCTATCTATCTATCTATCTATCTATCTATCTATCTAGTCTGTCTAAAATACTATGTTTCCACATGAAGTCTAATGTAAGTTTTCCTCTTCCATCAGTGGAGATCCCATTCCCCGTATTGAGTTCACTCAGGAGGAGGTGAAAACATGGGGAGTTGTGTTCAGGGAGCTGAATAAACTCTACCCCTCACACGCCTGCCGTGAGTACCTGAAGAACCTGCCCTTGCTCATCACACACTGTGACTTCCGTGAGGACAACATCCCACAGCTGGAGGACGTCTCGCGCTTCCTCAAAGGTGAGAGAAAGGGATGTCAGTTTAGTCTGCTGGGTTTGTTTAGGAATTATAGACTACTATAACGTTGCTTGATGAACCGTTTTAGAGCGTACTGGCTTCACCATCAGGCCTGTGGCTGGGTATCTCTCCCCACGAGACTTCCTGGCAGGTCTCGCCTTCCGCGTGTTTCACTGCACTCAATATGTCCGACACAGCTCAGACCCCCTCTACACACCCGAGCCGTGAGTACACCAATTATCAAATTGTTTGATAAATACACGCAGGGCCTATAAATGATGATGATATCACCATCACTATAATAAATTCACAGAAAAACTGTGTTATATATTTTTATATTTTAATATATGTATTTACTTATATTTTTTAAGTATAATTTAATGTATATATTATTTATTTTTATGTATATATACAATATTTTATAATGTGAATGCTTGTGTGTAAATAAATTTAAGAACATTTTTATATAATGCCAACACTTAATTTCTATGGTCCACTTTAGACATTGTACTAACTAGGGCTGGGTATCGTAACAAAATTTTCGATACCGATACCGATACCTTGACTTCGATACAAGTTCCTGAACGATACCTTTTTCGATACCAATTTTATGTAACCAGTTTTAACAATATAATATTACCTACATTTTTATTTTATTTTTCAGTTTGTTGACTTTTTCACACTCATATTTTGAGTATAACGCGTAAACTAGCGTTTTACGCCACAGCCAATCATGCTGCATGCTTATTGTCTCACTGACGTTGACGAGATTAACCACTTAGGTACCGAAATTTGGTACCGAAAAACAAGACGTTTCCATACTCGGTAGTACCGAGGCAATTCGGTCGGTACCTAAAAAGTACCAGCCCTAGTACTAACTATAGGTAACTTTGCAACTACAAGTCAACTAACTCTCATTAGAGAACACATAATACACATAACATATAACACATAACACGACTAATATTCATAAGGTTACTTATAGTCAATAGATTTTCTGAAGGGGACCATCAAAACAAAGTATAAAGTATATATACTTATATAAGTATATATATATAGTATATTCAAAATAATGTATATCTTTGTATATATATATATATATATATATATATATATATAAACTAACACTTTAGTTTAGGGTCCAGTTCTCACTACTAACTAGTTGCTTATTAGCATGCAAATTACTAGGATATTGACTGTTTATTGGTTCTCATAAAGCACATATTAATGATTTATTTTGCATGACCATATTTTACATCCCGCAATCCTTAACATCCACCTTACTAAATATTAATAAGCAGTAATTAGGAGTTTATCGAGGCAAAAGAGGTGGTTCATAGATGGTTAATCGTGAGAATTGGACCCTAATCTAAAGTGTGACCACATATGTATTGTTATATTGAATATGTTTGTCTGTTTTAGAGACACATGCCACGAGCTGCTTGGACACGTTCCTCTATTGGCCGAGCCCAGCTTTGCTCAATTCAGTCAGGAGATTGGTCTCGCGTCACTGGGTGCATCGGATGACTCCATACAGAAACTTGCTACTGTAAGTAATAACAGGCCTTGAGATTTGACCTTTAACCTTTTAGTGAGAGGTGTTTTGATGTGAGTACATATTTAATAATGCAAAATGAGTATTCATCACTGCCATATTGTGTTTCAGTGTTATTTCTTCACTGTGGAGTTTGGCCTCTGTAAACAGGAAGGGAAACTAAGAGCGTATGGGGCCGGTTTGCTGTCCTCCATCAGCGAGCTAAAGGTAATGAAACACAAAAGCTTTCTCTACATGATGTGAAGAGCATGATTTTTACCTTATAGAGAGATGACCTATTCCCTTTTCTTCCAGCATGCACTGTCAGGAAATGCCAGGATCTTGCCCTTTGACCCCAACGTGACAAGCAAACAGGAGTGTATCATCACCACCTTTCAGGATGTCTACTTTGTTTCGGACACCTTTGAGGAAGCAAAAGTCAAAATGAGGTGAGTGGGCAATCATAAACAATGAATAATACATTTAAAAGTAAGTATTAACTGCTTATCTCATCTGAGTATTTAACCCTGTGCTTTTGAAATGAATCTTTTAGAGAGTTTGCAAAGACCATCAAGCGGCCATTCTCGGTACGCTACAACCCGTACACGCAGAGCGTAGACGTTCTGAAGGACACGGCCAGCATCAACAACGTGGTGGAGGAACTAAGACACGAGTTGGACATCATTGGAGATGCACTAAGCAGGCTAAACAAACAGCTAGGAGTCTGAAAAACTACATTTCCAAGCAAATCATCCATTACTTCATGCTCACTTGTTTTGTATACTCTCCAAATAATGTATGGCATGAATTTGTCATGCTGTATATGTCTCTACCAAACGAAGTCAAATCCTCATGTGTCTATTTATATTATTAGTTTGACTCTTGTTTGATTAAATATTTGGCTCAACAAAAGCTGAAGCTCAATGCTTCCAATTGGACTTCTTGTGTTATAAGTGAGATTTCTACTTGATATTTATGCAAGGCGACCACGATGGTTATGGTTGTGCAAAGTTGATGTCGGCTGATTTCAATTTGGCACCTAATGTGTATTTATGAAGAGATATTGTCTGATAAATATTTTAGTATACTGATTTACTTTATGTTTCATTTGTGCACAATATATAGTTGTTTTTTATCATTGTGAGTCTACGAAATATTCAGCATTTTTAGTGTTATTGACAGATGTTTCTTGATATAAAATGGATGTCTACGTGGAGTAGGTCCTGAGGGTTTATGTTTATTTATTAAAAATGCATGTAAATGTTGCATTGGAAATCAAATGAAAGAATATTTTTTACAAATGAACATTAAGTTAATTAACAAGAATGCTTAGCGAATGTCAAGTTTGTCAGTATGAGTATCAGTTCCAAGTTTAAATATAGAGAAATGTATTGCTAAAGATTATATATTCATATGCTTATAACAAAAAAATAAATCATTGTTTTTTACCGTTTCTTCTTTTCTTTCTAGGTTTGTTCTAATGTACGAACAACGCGCGTTGTCGATTCACAACTTAGTTTACTATGTTTCAAAAGCCGAAATCTCGAGCGAGTGTTATTCAAATCTCAGGACATTATTTGTCTTATTGGAGACATAAGTAAAATCCCTCATTGCTGTAAATTAATTATATGAGTGCAGTTTACCTAATAAACAAATGGAAAGCGGGCCCAGTAGTATCCGTAAACTTCTTTTTTTTTAATCAAGCGATTGTGATTGGTTCATCTTGACAAGAGCTGAGAAAAGTAACGGCCGTCACGTGACCTCTACGTCTTTTTGCTGTTTGGCCTTTACCCACAAAGATGATGAGTATACTTGGAATATTTGCACAAAGTTGGGTGTTGTTATATGCTATTATTATTATTAACTTTTTAAAATGATTTTTGTAGGATTCATATGTTTTTTTTTTGTTTCTTCAGAAGTAGGCTATCTTTGTTATTGTCCCGTTTTTTATATGGTCTGACAGAGTGAGTCATTTTAGCACTCTATTATGGTCTATCTATGGTTTTCTGTTATATTATTGTACTTATTAATTTCCTTGCCTTTGAATAATCCATTTTGCTACTTGGTTATGACTTGTTTTTTTATTTGTATTTACACAATATATAAAATAAATATAAAATGTTTGTTTTAGAAATAAAATTGTATAATTGTATTATTGAATTACTTGTATTAATATGTAGGCTATATTTAATATGTATTTTTTTAAATTTTATATTAAATGTAAAAAGTATATCATAATAATATTATAATATCATAATTAAAAATATAATCATAGAATATTCATATAATAATTTTAATTGAATTATTACAATTATTATAGTTTAACTGTGATCAAATTTAATGATTTTACTTAGTGTGTATATGTGTTTATTTGTTTTAAATATCGAACTTGAATTTAGTTTTTCATATCAAATATAAAACATATTAGTATTTTCATACAAACTCGGGTGGCCGGGACATTTGCAATATTTGCAAAGCCAGATATGGTGATGAAAAATATCCTATAAACACAGAGGATTGGATTATGTGCATTGTTTGTGAGGACTATTTCCAAGAGAAGTGTGGCGAGGAGAATGGCCTCATTGAAGACGGGCTGTATTGACATGTAGACTGTACAAAAAAGAAATTAAATTTAGTCTGTGTGGAATAAATAATTCTATACGAAGAAGTGTTCATGAAGATTCCTGTTTTTTTAAATGAAATAAATCAATCCTAATAATTGTGGATAGGTAAGGAAGGGAGGGAGGGGGTGGAAAAATGTTATGTATTATTTTAATTATTATTATAATTTAAATATCATAATATATAGATAAAAATAGATAAAAATAAATAAATGATAAAAAAACATATATTATTATCATTCGATTCAAAAGTAGAATAATATTTTAATAAAATGTGTGACTTATGTGTGCAAAAGTAACTTCCGATCCGATAAACCCCGCCCACTTAGGCTACCCACTGACGTTTCATGATGTCATCAATGTGCGGGTAAATCTGATGGAAGGAACTCAGCTGTCAAAATGTGTACTTTACACGTGGGTAAGTTTTATTTAGCCTACTTTTGAAAACGCAAAGCTTGCAAACAAGTATTGGTACCAGTCTACAATCCTTATATCCACGAGAATACGCGAACATGTAACAGTATAAATTAAAATAAGCAGTCTCAAATAATTATAGCTCACAAAAACAGCGCTTCCTGAGCAATAAATCGTGATTCTGTATCACAGGGAGCGAACAGTTCCGGGCAGCTGGGGCAGGGACACACGGAAGATCAAGCCGAGCCGCGGCGCGCACACGGCGGACTGCAGGCAGAGCAGGTCCGCTGCATAACCGGAGGAGGCGGGCATTCGGCTGTCATCACTGGTTAGCTGGCCTATAACACTATTAAAAATAATAGATATTAATGCTAACACTCTGAAAGGACACGTCGTTCGAATTAGTAAAATAATCCTTTAACTGTTTCAGTATTTGCTGACATTGACATTATATATTTATGGATCAATGGCGCACTCTAGTGGACACTTTGAAGTATGACAACAACATTTCTCCATCCAGAGTCAGGTGACCTGCTGATGTGTGGACACAACAACAAAGGTCAGTTAGGGCTCAGTCACACTTCAGAGGTCATAACCTTTCAACCCTGCCCTTTGTCTGGGTGGGGAAGAGTTCAGCAGGTGTCCTGCGGTTGGGACTTCTCTATTATCCTGACAGGTGAGTGGTTGGGTCGTCAATTCCATACTCGTATTCATATCCTGGAAAAATAAACGAGCATGCGGATATTGCAGACATCAGTATTATTGAGTTTTTTTAGAGGTTTGAGTTGATCAAGTGCACTTAGTTGAGCCTGTTGAACCTGCCTGTTGAGACTTCCTCTTGTTGAATTCAGTGCTGAATAACTGTGTCTGTCAGGTGACGGTCAGGTCTTGGTGTGCGGCTCCAATGCTTTTGGACAGCTGGGTGTCTCACCAAGGATATCACACTCAGCAGAACCTTTACATGTGAAGGTGGGAACTGAAAAACATAATGAGACTCTTACTTAACAGTTTTTTTTATGTGTGAGGATTGTAATAAAGTCGTGCTATGTTCTGCTTACAGACACTGAATGAACCTGTGACTAGTGTCGCTGCTGGCCTCAGACATGCTTTAGCAAGCACAGGTATTACTTGTGACTATATCAAATAAATATCAGATCTATGCATTTGTTTCAAGTAAATGTTATAATTAATATGATATTTTTCTAATTATTATAATTTAAATGTTATACTACTGTAAAAAAAAAAAATACTAAAAATAAATATAGATTGTTTTTTATTAAATGTAAGAAATAATTTTATATTTAATTGTAACTTTTATTATTGAATTATTTATATTTACTTATTTTGCTTAGTTGGTATATATATATGTATACTTGTTTTAAATACTGAAAAAAGCTAAATACTTTAATTATTTAACTTTACTTTTAATTATTTAAAATTCAAATTATTTTGTAATATTATTATGTGTTTAAAATATTGAAAAATATTATTGTTATTATATAATATAATATGTAATGATATGTACATGTATGTAAAATGTTTAAATATTTGATTTATATTTGTTTTAAATATTGAAAATAAATATAGGTTTTATATATTAAATATAATAAATTATATATAATTAAATTCATTCTATAATTATCATAAAAATAATATTTAATTATTTGTCTTGCCTGGTATATGTATATATTTGTTTTGAATACTAATCATTGAAAAAAAAAGCGAAAAAATGTTACATTTAAAATTCTAGTTGCATATTAAATATATTTTAATATTTTTATTTGTTTAAAATATTGAAAAATATTATTATTATATAATTTAATATGTACATGTATATAAAATATGTTTAATTATTTGATTTATATTTGTTTTAAATATTGAAAATAAATATAGTTTTTTATATAACATTTAAAAAATGATGAAAATTTAAATTAAATCAATAATTATCATTTAAAAATAATATTTATATTACTGGTATATGTATATATTTGTTTTGAATATTAAACATTGAAAAAAATGAAAACATTTTACATTTAAAATTCTAATTACATATGAAATATATTTTAATATTATACTTTTAAATGTATAAAACAAATAAATATAAGTGTTTAATTATTTATGTAATAATATAATTAGCTATTAAATAAATTTTAGTACTATAATCAACATTTAATTGTGTGTTTTTTTGTGTGTGTATAAAGCTTCAGGTTGTGTTTATCAGTGGGGGACGGGCCTGTTGAGCCACACTAAGAGAATGTTGAGTCCACAACCTGTTCCTGCTCATCTGTCCTCTAAAGAGCCCTGCCTTGTCCCGGGTAACATTCACACACACACACACACACACACACACACACACACACACACAGTTGCTCTTAAACTGTTAAAGCTAAATGAGCCTCACAACACATGATACACAAGATCTTACTCCTATTTAATTATTGTCTGTTAAATGATATATTTAATTAATTTACAGCACTTTCTGATCTGCAGGGTTAGATCATGTGACCCCACAGAAGGTAGTTGCAGGCTCCACCCACTGCATTTGTTTGACAGGTGAGAGGATTTTTCAAACAAATCAAATCAAGCCCTCTGATTAGTCAGGACAGAGATCGTAGAGTTCCACCAAAGCATTTGACTCCCATATCTCCACAGCGAAGGGTGACGTGTTCCTCTGGGGCAGCAATAAACACGGTCAGCTGGTCAGCGAGAGTCTCTTCCTGACACTTCCTGTGGCGCTGGATCGTTCTCTGCTGCGGGGCGAGAGAGTGACCACCGTTCACAGCGGCTGGACGCACCTCGTCACAAAAACAGGCGAGCCGCACTACACAAGTCTCACACAAATCTTTATTTTCTTGTGATATTGTTTTCAATATATGATCTGTTTACAGAGAGTGGGCGGGTCTTCACATGGGGCAGATCCAATTACGGACAGCTAGGACAGACCAATCAGGATACGAAAAAAAAAGAGTCTGACGATTCAACCAGCTCTGGGAAAACTATAAGCCGCCCCGTCGAGATTAAAGCTTTATTTGGAGCAACACAGGTATGTTGTCAGCCATATACTGCAAAGTAGCCATGATTTTACCACAAATAATAATTCAAAGTTAATTGACTACTAGAGCCCAACCAATAAAGGATTTTGAAGGCCGGTACCGATACAAATGTTTTTCGGTTTTAAAATCCGATATTCCGATATATCGGCCGATATTTTATTTATTTATTTTAAACTGGACATGATAGTCACAAATTTTGTCATGCTTATTTGAGTTAAGAGAACTGATGGGGATGTTCTTTTAATTGTTATTCAAGCAATGTATGTCTCGTGCCCAACTCAACAAGTGTTGCCAACAGGGACTGTGTAAAGTGCCCTCTGGTGGACAAACTATACAACTCCAACACTCATGACATGGTTCAAGCGTGTTTCGTCTGTTTTTATTTTATTTTTGAAATATTCATTTAACGGCCATTATAACTGCTGTCCGATAGTTTAGAAAATGGAAAATGCCTAATATCGGCCGATAATATCGGCCTGCCGATATATCGGTCTGGCTCTATCGTTAACTGTGGGAAAATCACTGCACTGCTTTTCGTGGCTTATTGTGAAGTGGTAATAAATACAGTAGGGGTGCACGATATATCGGCCACCATATCGGTATCGGTCGATATTTGCTAATTTTTGTTATCTTTATCGGCCCGATAATAAAATTTGACTGATATATTAAAGCTGATAAATTATGAATTATTTCCTTCAACACTTGACACCTGAGACACTTAAGATGCGCACTGTTCAACATGATTGATCTTAATTGCTTGAAATATGATTGGAATCAAAAAGGAAAATATAGTTAAGTGCAAAATGTGCTGTCATATCATATGTCATAATTGTGTTACGGGACGGATTTTAATTGTGAAACTTTTGTTTTTTCAATCAGGCTTTCAAAAATTCTATAAAAATTGGATTTAGATTTATCGGCCGATATATCGGTTATCGGCTTTCAAATATAAAGAAATGTCGGCCATTTCAATTTCTCCCACATACGAAAATCATGCTTTTGGTAAATCGTAATTTTGAGATGTGTAAATCGTAATTATGGCACAAAAAGTCAGAATTATTAGATAAGTCAAAATGATGATTTCATCATAATTATAATAAAAAGGGGAAATTATGAGGGGAAAATTCAAAATTATGAGACAAGAAGTTGAAATTATGAGATCAAAATTGTGATATATTAACTCATATTTAGAGATAAAGTCAAAATTTATTCAAAATATATATAAATTTAGTCAAAATTAAAAATGTAAATTATGAGATAAATCGAAGTTATGTCATATTATAAGATTAAAAAATATATATTATGAGAGTCAATATTATGAAATAAAAAATGTAATTATGAGGTAAAAAGTTGTAATTATGAAAAGTCAAAATGATGGCAAACTAAATCATAATTATTATTAGATACAAAGTTGATATTATGATATACTAGTAAACCATATTATGAGATTAAGAATTAAAACAAAATATACATTATAATAATAATATTATAGTAAATTATAATATACATGGAATTGTGAGATAAAAAGTCAAAATGATGGCATACTACATTTTAATTATGAGATAAAATGTTAAACTATGAGATCAAGAGATAATCAGAATTTTGATGTCATAATTTTAACTTTTGACTTAGTATGTAACAATTTCGACTTTTTATCTAATAATTATGATTATGAATCATGTCAAAATGATGATTTACCAAAGCGTGATTTTTCTTCTGTTGTGGAAACACACTTGCACTCATAGGCAAGAGAAAGCAGTATGTATAGTCGTCCAGTAGGGGGTGAAAACACACTGTACATCCCCACAGTCCTTCCTCACATCTGCCCAGAGACACACACTGATTTGATCTGAAGGTCATCACTTGTCTTACACCATAGAAAATGCAGCATCTGTGCGCGTATTATTGAAGAGAATGACTCGATGACAGTGTTTTATGCTCAATCTCAGGTTTTACGTGTATGATGAGTCACCGAACCTTGAAATTAAAGATCGGCCTTCAGATACTGTGAGCGAGAGAAAAGAGACATTTGGCATTTACATCTTTTTGCATTGGTTCTTCAAGTTCAAGAACAGGGACGTGTTGTCCAGACTGCGAAACATATTTCTCTCCTTGCGTGACTTTGCTTTGCACGCTCACCACTTTCTGCCAGGTCGATAGACTTCATGTCATTTTTAATCCTCAAAAGTTGCTTACGCTACAACGTCCTGCCATGTCGATGAGAGGAACTGAGGACGGGACAGGGGACGTTATCCTCTGTAAGGGTCTGGGGACACATTTAGCCTTCAATGACTAATCGAGTATAAAGTTTTCCTGCTAAATTGTTAAGCTGAGGCTTAAAGGGATGGATCTGTTATCATTAAAGGGATAGTTCACTTTGAAATTAATTTTTGGTATGTTTTAGCTTACCTCAAGTGTCTTTGTTTCCGCAGTATTTTCAATTTTGATATTTTTAGGTCAAACCGTACTTGTCTGTCAGTCATATAATGGAGGTCTATGGTCACCACCTCAAAGAGCATGCAAGTCCAAATTATGATTTAATTATTATCATGATTTAATGACTCTGAATGTAAGTACACATTGATGGCCTAAGACACGAAACGAGCGGTTTGTGTGAGAAAACGAACAGTATTTATATTGTTTTTACCTCTTGTTACCACAGCCACGTCCAACTGATCTGAGGGCGCGGGCGTTTTGTGGCTGTGGTTACAAGAGGTAAAAAATATGAATATGAATACCCGTGGCTCCTGGCGATTCAGTTTCTTGCACAGACCGATCGTTTGGCTTCATAAGACCTTCATGAATCATCAGGAGTCACAGGTATTCATTTTGTTTTGCCTGTTTCTTTTTGTTTTGTTTTTTGACTCTCAAAGTGATGGCAGCCATTAACTCAACCTAAAAAAATAAGTGTGTAATGTTGGCATCTGACTCTGATGATGAATAACAAATAAACTTTTCATACAGTAGGCTGCACTGTTGAATACAGTGTATAGTGCGTCATTTGGGACACAACTTCACTAAGCCTTTAAAACCATAAATTGTAGTATGTTTTTTAGCACCAGTGACAGTCTATATTGTGTCTAAACTGTTGTTTAGACTTCAGATCAATTGTTTCCACCCCCAAAAGGCATAGTGGCCAATCAGGGGGGAGTTAGCATCCTCACTGGCTCCAGACTGTGAGATTTCCTATCAGTAGATGAAACATAATACTGCGTTCTATAAATGACGGCGTTCCTTCCTGGATACGGAGCTGAACTCCCAGTAATGGGTGGTGTAATTTCTTAATGAGTTTGTTCACACGTGAAGGTGCAGCCGACAGTCAGTTTCACACATGCATCCGGAGCGCTGGAGTCCTGCGGTGTGTGTGTGTGTGTGTGTGTGTGTGTGTGTGTGTGTTCCCACAGTGAGGCTTCATCACAGTGCCTGAACATGTCTGTGTGGGACACCTCGCCCTGTTCTTCTTTATCAATGGCATGGGTACAACATATTATGTTATATATGATATATAGGTTATTTTAAAATATAAAGTTTATATAGATTTAATAGTGTGTGTGTGTGTGTGTTTTAAAATAAAACTAAATATAATAAAGAAAATATAATATTAATAAAATATTAAAGAAATATTGATATTTCACTTTTATACTTTATAATATAATTAGGGCTGTCAAACGATTAATCGTGATTAATCGCATCCAAAATAAAAGTTTGTGTTTACATAATATATTTGGGTGCACTGTGTATAATTATTTTGCATATATATAAATACACACACACATGCATGTATATTTAAGAAAAAAATATTTTTTATATGTAAAATATTTACATTTATATATAATATACCGGTAAATTATATATAAATCTATATACAGTATATACATGAAAATATTTCTTAAATATATACAAGCGTGTGTGTGTGTGTGTGTGTGTGTGTGTGTATATATATATATATATATATAATTATACACAGTGCACTCAAATATATTATGTAAACACAAACTTTTATTTTGGATGCGATTAATCGTTTGACAGCCCTAAATATAATATACAGTCATATATGGTATTAAATAATTCATAATTAATTAAATATGTATAAACTGTATTTACTTTACATTTATATTTTATGATATTAATTTTAAAGAAAATATAATTATATAAATTATTTATATATTGTATTAAATTATTAATGGATAATTACATAAAATATACTATTAATTATGTTACATAATATTAATTGTGTGTTTGTACTGTATTTTAAAATAATACAAAATATAATTATATATATATATATATATATATTACTAATATAATTAAAAATTATATCATTATTTATTTATATTTATCATTCTAAGTGCAAAATATACTTATAGATAGATAGATATTTAGATTGTATATCAATATTTTTGGTTAATTTTATATTAAATATTTTTATTTAATAATATAATTTGATGGGAATGAGATTTGGTTGGTCGCTACACTTGTCGGTTCAAGAGTTCATTTCTTGGCCATCTGCGTGTTTTAGCGCTCGCTGCCAATGATCTGACAGCAGTTCTCAGTGGTTTGGACAGTCCCTGTCCTCTGTCTGAAAGCTGTTTTGACTGGCTGTGTGTGTTTGTGTTGCGTGGGGTCAGCTGGGGACGCTGGCTGGACGGGGTTGTTTTGTTGGTGATGGCGGGAGAAGCAGAATACATCAGGACAGATCATGGTTGTGGAGTCTGACAGGAGGCAAAGACGTCGCTTTGTTCTTTCACTATCAGTTGACACAAAGTCCACAGCGGAGGCGAGCAGAACGTCCTTGTGCTTCACCCAGAACAGGCAACATTGCTATTTAATGCTAATATATATACATATATATAATTTATATATATATATATATATATATATATATATACAGAATTTAAGTGCAAATAATTCTTAAATATATACATGCATGCATAGGTATTTATATATACAAAATAATTAAATACAGCACACACAAATATATTATGTAAACACAGACTTTTATTTTGGATGTGATTAATCGCAATTAATTTTTGCACAGCCCTAAAATTTTATATAATTTGAGAAATATTCTGTAAATGCTTCTAAATTAATAAATAAATAATTTCTAAATAAATAAAAGGAAGTATTCTAATATCATACTATATATAATATAAATTTAGAAACATTTATAGATTATTCTAAATTAATAAAAATAATTACATATTCCATATATTATTACAAATGAATTATAGCAAATTAATAAATTGTTTTTCTCATGCTTACAGCAGTGTTATGTCTTCCAAAGTCAAATACCGAAAGATTAGCTTTAGGTTTATATATATTTGATTGGTCGTTAAACAAAAGAAGTTTCAAGCTTCTTTCAGGCCCACCAGCCATTTACCATGATGCACCAGTATAATTTCCATTAATACGAGTGTGTTTGTGTGGACGGCATCCTCTCAGCTCCGGCAGACAGTATTAGCGATGTGTTTTTATCCACTAGCAGCCCATTTCCTCTGCGTAATGAGCTCTGATCACCAAACATTAATAAGCCAACCAGAGACGCCCGGTCACCCACTCACATCCTCACCGGTTGTCATGGTAATGGACATATGACTCCAGCATTGGGGCTGGTTGTGTGTTAATCACTCTCCTCGTACCCGCTTCCCAGTAGGGAATGTTCGATTCAGACATCCCGACTTTTGTTACATGTGATCCTATGTGTGACCTGAGTCAAACTCAGTTTGTCGTCTGTCTGCGGTTATTGCGTTTGGACTGTGAGCATGTAAGAGCATGTGATGAGTGTTTCTCACAAATTTCTCCCTGTTTTTTTTTTTTTTTTTTTTTTGCAGATCGCTTGCGGATCTGAACACAACTTGGCTGTTGTGGGTGAGTACAGTGAGAAATTGAGGATTTGATTTGATTTCGTAAGCATGCATGACTCTTTGCACAGAATACTCTGGGATTATGTTAGGAATGTTTGCAGTATGTAGTCTCCATGGCAACACCTGTTGTCTTCATGGCCCATAACAGTCATTGGAAAGAAAGCTGCCAAGGCCTCCGTCACGCACTCTTAGACCTGAGTACCGAGAGTCAATCTTTGCCGCCCATCGGAGAAACAAACGTTATGAGATGTGCATTAGATGCACGCAGTCGGGGTTTTCTGTGAGCATTGTCGAGTGAATCTCTCAAAGAACATGTTCAGGTCATAGTTCACCCCCCCAAAAAGTCAATTAAATTGATTAATCGTGATTAATCACGATTAATCACATTTCGCATAAAGATATGCTTTTGTAAAAATTAAGCCATTATTATCATGACAATAAAAAAACATTTCCCTCAAAATGTCTTAAGTGTAATGCATCTGAATGTTTTACTTTACTGATGTTTGTCATCATCCTTAATGATGTAATATTTATTTATTGCTCGATTTTGTATAAAATGAAGCCATATTATCTTATATATTATTTTAAGCCATATATTATTTTATTGACAATCAAGCACATTTCCCTTAAATTCTTTTTACTGTATTTACATTTGAATGTTTTACTTTTGTGTGTGTCATAATCTTAAATTATCATATTTATTATCTTTTAATACAAATATTTTTTATAAAATTATTACATTTACATTTTTTATTTATTTAGCTAACATAAAACATACATAGGATGATGACAAGCACTAAGGTACAAACACTGTGTGTGTGTGTGTGTGTGTGTGTGTGTGTGTGTATATATATATATATATAGAGAGAGAGAGAGAGAGAGGGCTGTCAAACGATTAATCGCGATTAATCGCATCCAAAATAAAAGTTTGTGTTTACATAATATATATGTGGGTGCACTGTGTATAATTATTTTGTATATATAAATACACACACATGCATGTATATTTAAGAAATATTTCCATGTATATACTGTATATAGATTTATATATAATTTATATTATATATAAATATAAGTATTTTATATATTAATAATATTTTTTTCTTAAATATATGCATGTGTGTGTATTTATATATATATATATACAAAATAATTATACACAGTGCACCCACATATATTATGAAAACACAAACTTTTATTTTGGATGCAATTAATCGCGATTAATCGTTTGACAGCCCTAATATATATATATATATATATATATATATATATACATACATACACACACACATACTGTATATACAGTATTCTTTATAGGTTTCCTGACTTGCATCAGATTCTCTCTTGCATTGAGGTTCATCACTTATACAGTTGCCATGGCAATCATTCTACAGTATCTTTAGGTGTGAAGTATCTTATTATGGGATGTGACTGCTCTAACATTGAGCCGGGGGAGAAAAGAGACAGAATTAAAGGAGAGTAAGCCAGAGATTCCACTAAGCCTGATGGCCAGAATTAACTCTGGAACCAGCTCTGGCTTCTGTACTTTTGAGACTTCAGACAGTGTCTGGATTTCAGTAATAGGACATTTTCAGCACTACGTCTTTAGCATTAGTTAGAGATGAGTATCTGTTGCTGGAGTAATTAAGCCGCCGCTCCACGCTGTGATCTTTAGCATATCATAGAAGGATGCTGGGAATTAGTCCCTGTGCCTTTGTGCAAGGGCATCAGAGGGAAATGAGCAATCACTGAAAAGAAAATGAAGGCAGTTTTAAATATAAGAGAAGCTATTTCTATTTCTTTTATTTGTTAATTCAACAAAGTAACTCCATTGACTAATTGCAGTTCATGCAGTGTTTAAAACTTATGCCTTCTTGCTGTCTTTGCCTCAAGTTACTGTAACATTACTCTGTTGTATTTTGTCCCAAAATCAAAAGGAAAGATGAAAATTAATATTTTGCATAAAACAACAATGCCTTCTTAGACCATTAAGACTTTTTTTGCATTATTATTATTATTATTATTATTACAAATTCTCATTACCATCATGCAGAAATATATATTTGTACATTGTAGTGCCTTCCCTGTCTAAGGGCAATGGTATCCTCTCTTAAATTTTTAGACCATTGTTTTGACTTAGCCATATTTTTAACATAGTCAAACGTGACACTCAACAAACCTAGCCAGTTCAGGTATGTCATGTGTTCTAGCTCAAGCACACCTGATGCAACTAATGAAGCCCTTGATTAGTTGCATTCAGTCAACAGCTGTTGCAGATTGTGCTGTTGTGAGGGGGTTGAATCTTGCCAATAAAACTGATTTGCAATGGGGTTTGAATAATATCAGTTACAATTATTTATTTATTATATTATTATTTTTCATAGTAATGGTAATACAGTATTTATTGTGGTTTAATTTGTATATATATAATTATTTAATGGTACATTTTATTTAAATTATGAAATATATTTAAATCTTTAAACTTTAAATGAGATTAAATGAGTTTAGGGACTGTGTGCATCATACACCACTGAGCAGTGGGCATGTTCAACCATCTTTTGTTTGAAACGAATCACACAGCCATGTCTTTTTTATTTCATTATTTCTCTTGTCTAGATTAGTATGCTGTCCTATATGTTTCTATGGTCTGTAAGTGTGTTGCTATGGGAACAGTTTAGCTGTGCATCTGTGACTGAACACTAGAGGAATACACATCATCCACACTCAAATACAATGATTTGGTAAACAAAACAAAAATCCTCATGTTTTTATGTTCACAATGTTATTGTCATGCACAAGTGTCCTACTTTTATTTTTTTATTTATAATTCTGCATAATTGTAGCCCGCTTATAGAGAAAAAAAGAATGAATTTATAAAGACTTTAAAGTGTTACGGTGTATAGGGAAGTGTGGGGAGAGAGAAAAAAAGGGCGGGAGGGTGACAAAACGAGTTACCCTTGAGAAAGCATCCTCGCTCATGGTTGCCGTGGTGACAGGACCTGTTATGTAACCATGTTGCCGTGGCACGTGCTTCCATGGCGATGAGGGCTTGACCACACCCACCAGCTGGACGTGTTCAGTTAGACTGCAGGACGGTCTGAATGATTCACAGGTGTGATGTGTGCAAGAAACCTGCTTCATGGAGCTTTTTTTCATTCTGAATCATTTTAACATCCCAGTGACATTTCTTACTTTTCATTATTAATTTTGTGAATGCTTTTACCAAAACTACTTAAACATTTCAGTATGTATGTTTGCTGTGAATCGAACCTTTGATGTTGCAAGCTTGATAGTCAGTCAGTCTGTCTATATACCTGTCTGTCTATCTATCTATATACCTGTCTATCTGTTTATCTGTCTGTCTATCTATCTATACACCTGTCTGTGTGTCTGCCTGTCTATCTGTCTATTATCTATACGCCTGTCTGTCTGTTTATCTGTGTGTCTATACACCTGTCTGTCTGTCTGTCTATCTATATACCTGTCTGTCTGTCTGCCTCTCTATACGCCTGTCTGTCTTTCTGTCTGTCTATCTATCTATACGCCTGTCTGTCTGTCTGTCTGTCTGTCTGTCTGTCTGTCTGTCTATCTATCTATATACTTGTCTGTCTGTCTGCCTCTCTATACGCCTGTCTGTTTTTCTGTCTGTCTATCTATACGCCTGTCTGTCGGCCTGTTTGTTTATCTATCTGTCTATTATCTATACACCTGTCTGTCTGTTTATCTGTCTGTATATCTATTCGCCTGTTTATCTGTCTGTCTGTCTGTCTATCTATACACCTGTCTGTCTGTCTGTCTGCCTCTCTATATGCCTGTCTGTCTTTCTGTCTGTCTATCTAAACGCCTGTCTGTCTTTCTTTCTGTCCTGTCTGTCTGATTATCCGTGTCAATCTATACGCCTGTCTGGCTGTTTATCTGTCTGTCTGTCTATCTATCTATATACCTGTCTGTATGCCTCTCTATATGCCTGTCTGTCTTTCTGTCAGTCTATCTATACACCTGTCTGTCTGTTTATCTGTCTATATACCTGTCCGTCTATCTATCTATATACCTGTCTGTCTCTCTACCTCTCTATATGCCTGTCTGTCTTTCTGTCTGTCTATCTATACTCCTGTCTGTCTGTCTGCCTGTCTGTTTATCTATCTGTCTATTGTCTATACGCCTGTCTGGCTGTTTACCTGTCTGTCTATCTATACACCTATCTGTTTATCTGTCTGTCTATACTGTATATACGCCCGTCTGTCTGTCTCTCTGCCTGCCTGTCTATGTGTATTTCTGTTTATCTGTCTATCTGCTTGTCTGTTTATCTGTATATCTGCCTGCCTGTCTATCTATATGCTTGTCTTTCTGTCTGCCTTCCTATCTTGCCTGTCTGTATGTCTATCTATAAGTCTATCTGCCTATCTGTCTATTTACATACCTGTCTGTCTGTCTGTCTGTCTGTCTATCTATTGTTGTGAATCAAGTTGCAGCAACATTGTCATGGAATATATTTCACTGTCTCTCTTCAGGGGGTCGGATATTCTCCTGGGGCTGGAACGAACACGGAATGTGTGGAGACGGTTCCCTTTGTGACATCAGGCAACCACGGCCAGTCCCTGGTCTCGCAGACGCTACGGCTCTTCTGATTGGCTGTGGAGCAGGACATTCAATGGCACTATGCAGTTTGAAGAGCAACAAGGATTCTGCAAGCTAAACAGGTTTCAGCATTTGTCTCTCTCTCCGTTTGCTTTCGTTACGTTTTAATGAATTATTCAGAAAGACATGTTTAAGCCTTTAAAGGACAGATTTATGATCAAAGTCTCAGAGATGCAAATACTACCTACGGATGATCACATTATGCTAATGACATCAGGAAATAAACAGGCACAAGAACACTAGGCCCAATCATGCAAATATTCATAGCTTAAAGGAGAGACCTTAGGTTTTGTTTTTAAAATTATAATGACATTTATATGGCTTTTTTTTCTCCAATTAAATACCCAAAAAAGTACATCTTTATGCAATCAGTGATGTATTTCGGCGTGTATATGCTGTCCTTGTGCCTTCACAACCATTCAGAAAGACATTCACGCTTCCTTTGCTGTGATCGACGGTCAAGGATCATTTCCTCTGACTTTTCACCCCAGGGACAGAGAAGACCTTTAAATAACCTTCACCGTAAATACACTGTAAAACCGATTTACTGCTAAGAAAAGACCTGTCTGAAAACAATCAATCTCACAGAATACCCAATGATGGAGTAATAATCTACTGAAGATACTCCATAAAGCTTGAAAAACCCACACAACACACAAAATCTGTTTTAGTGTTTTTTATTATCATTGGGGTATTTTTTCTTGTTTTTTTTTCTCTCTTCAGAAAGACACAAAATTGCCTTAACAATGTCAACTCAAACCATCAATGAAAACACCACCTGGTTTTAAATAACTATCCATACTATGCACTGCAGTGAGCTGAAAAACACAAGGAACGTCTCACAGCACAAACGTTTTTGCCTGGGAGTTTGCAAAACTATTCAGTCCCAGTGACTGTACACATCTTGAGTTTTATTTATATGTATAATATATATATATATATTTATTACTCATTGATGTTTGTGCTCTGATGTTGTCGGGTCTTTAAACAGTCCAGCATATTGTAAGGAAACGACCCAATGTTGACATTCCTGTGATGCAACTGGCAGTGCGCTAGTTTGGTCCCAAAGAACTGGGTTTACTTCACATTTTCACAACAATGAAAAATAAACGTTGAAAAAATAAACATAACAGTATCGGTTCCTTTCATATTTTCCATCATAAACCCTGTATGTTCTTGTTCTCTATAAAGAGTCGTGTTGTTATACAGTGCAGGATTGTCTCTTGTGATGGTTTTTATGAAAACCGCTATAATAATGTGTCTTCCAAAATTGCTTGTATATTCACATTGAATTTTCAAATGCAAACTAAGCGTTTATTAAACATATTCCTCACAAAACTCAATGATGGTGTCATTCCTTCAAAAATTTTGAGTTTGGTCCCAGTGATAAGCTTATAAGCCTTGGTATTTCACCTTCAAATCCAACACCACATTCTAACCAGGCGCGACACTCCATTTTTTTTTTTTTTTTACGCTCAGTGAAAATGCTATGCAACACGCCAATCACAGCCACTGACAATGTATATTAAACATCAAATATGAGTGAAATTTTGGACCAATGCGATTCAATTCGGGGCGGAGCTTCCCAGCATGTTATGGTGCGTTCTATTATTCATCCGAATCGGACGACAGATGTTGCCTAGCAACACGCCAACTTTCCTCGGATTTCTCCTCTCGGACGTCGGACAACCGTGAGGACATTCATCCGTTTCGGAATTCAAGATGGCTGCGCCCTGTGACTTGTAAGAATGAATTGTTTTCGTTGTTTTTGAACCGCTTTGGTATTTTAAATGACGATTATAATCACTCGTATTACTGCGTCCCCTGTAGGTATGGGAATCGGTTGTTGTGAGTGCAATTACTAACGTTGCTAGCGTTGCTAACAGAAGATTAACATGAAAAACATTAAATAAAGTGAACATTTTCAAGTTCCAATGGCTGCGTTTTGATAAGTTCTAGTCATAATATATATTTTTTAATGTAAGTGCCTGGTACTCGGGCAGTGCTACCATTATAACAGCTTTCCGGGTGGTGTCCATTTTTTTCTCCGACTTGGACACGCAAAATGTGACGTCAAATCTGAGGTCCGAGTCGGTTCGTTGGCTATAATAGAACGCACAATTAGGTTGCGCATAAGCCCTGAAAAGTGAAGCCAAAACATCTTGATCGCCCCCGGTGGCCGGTCCTAGTATAGGTCATAAACCCCGCCTCCCCATGTTATTCAACGGCACGTGAGACCAACTAAACCATTTAATTACACTTCAGATATCGTTTTTCCAAATATGGTTTCTTTCATTTACTGTAGTTATCACGCTGATGTAATTTCAAGTGTTTGTTTTTAGTTAGTTATTTGATTGACAGCTGTGATTGACAGGTTCTCTGAGCGTAGTAGTCACTGAAGCACCAACACTTTTTTCGGGATCTTCGGAGGACTGAGGAAATTGGGGCTTTAAATTTAATATCTAAATTTCTATAATTAATTTTAAAAAAAAGTGCATGAGCGTGTTCTTGCGATTGATTCTGCGAGAGTGAGGGCGGGGCCTTGATTTCGTGGCTCACTATTGCGCATGTCTGGTCCCGAAATCGCTTCTGCGCAGACTCAAGTTCCAAGATGTCAGCGCCATATCAGGACACTCGCGGCTTCACTTCTGACCAATGGGAGAGAGCGAAGGGGCGTCGTCCATCTTTTTTTAAAGTCTATGGTCACGCCTGATTAGGACACGGTGCATCTCGAAAGAGACCAGCCAAACATGTGAGCTACAAAATATATCAAATCCGTCGTTTGTTTTACAGAAAGGAATGTAAAAGTGAACGGTGCAAACAGTGCAAAAGGCATTTCTACATGGTAACTACAGTAGTACAAAATACAGGAAAACTATTGCTTTTTTTTCCTCCCTACTCACACATGATCACAGAGCACATGTTTTCACTGTTTTCTTTTTTCCCACTGAAATGATTAGCGACTGGAGTAACATTTTTACAACATTTAAACCACCAAAAACAAACACTTCAACAAGATAAAAGAAAGATTTACTCAACACCAGCACATACAAGCACCATGTACAACACTGACACTCACGAACAGAAAAACAACAGGCACTTCGCACAGCACGACAAACCAAACCGCGCTACAGTACATACGGCTGAACAACTAGCTTCTGTGCTACATCTACGCTGAATTATTCTGTCACACCTCAAAGAAAAGTGCTAATCTACAACAAACACACAGCACACGCTCTCTCTCTCTCTCACTCACTCGCACACACACGCGGAAAATACGGTACTATCAGGTGGGGGATGTGGCTTTATGGTTGACACACATAGTGGTTGGTACACCATGGTTCATTACACACACTGACTCGGTTGGTTGTCTGCTTCGGTTGGCACGCCGGGTCTCTAAAAAAACACAAAGAGAAAACAACAACAACAAACAACAAGGAAAATCATATTAATACACCAAACGGACGGCACAGAAACATGGGGGAGGGGGGGTGGGCGGATGGAGAAGGCTGGCGGGATTGTTGTCCCTCGAACCGTGCAAGCAAACAGTGCGACTATGACCTCCTTTACAGGCTCATGGTAAACTTGGGCTTTTACCATGCGCTCTCCCATGCTCCAAACTACATTCATTCAGATCCAGTGTAAGTCTACAGTTAATTGTTAAAGGAACAGTTCCCCCAAAAATGAATATTTCCGGATTATTTTATCACCCCAGTGCCATCCAAGATGAGTATGACTTTCTATCCGCAGCCGAAGAGAAATGAAGGATTTGGGGGAAAACATTCCAGGATTTTTCTCCATCTAATGCCAGTGAATGATGCCCAAAAGAGACCATATTTGGCGGTTTAGCTTAAAAGTTCTCCACATGACAAATAAGGGCAAAATAATCAAATTATATACTTTTATCTACACATTTTCTGCCTTGGTCCAGCTCTGCGAAGTTGAAACGGTTGAGTTCACGACCTCTAGCACATTGGAAAGGTTACGCATGATGTAGGCGGCAAGAACCACACCATTTTCTACAAGAAGAGTTTACGTCAATGATACACACACAAACGCACCATTAACAGTAAACTGAGTAAAAAAAAATCATGGAATGTTTTCCGCCAAAACCTCCAAAATTTCTCTTCGGCTGAGAAATATATCCATATACATCTTGGAAAAAATAAATTTTTAGGTGAGCTGTTCCTTTAATATGAATAACTCAGGTCATGCTGTGTTTGGGTTTGTACGCAGTGGGACGGTATGACATGCTTGGTTAATGACTTGTGGCATGCTACCGGAGTGTGAAACAGGGCACGGTCACCGCTAGTCCTGCCTCGGCTCTCCTGTTTCAATCGCTTTACCGGGAGGTCACACACTTTCTCTTTGACCTTTCCCACCTTTCATGATCCAAGTGTGCTTGTGCATCCTTTTAACAGAACTGAATTATGAGGTGCATAATTTTTAAATGTGGACTGTAAAGTCCAAAAATAGCTGAGGGAAAAGCAGCTTGGTGATAAAGACGGGGTGAAAGATCAAAGAGACATCACAATACAGGCACATCTTATTGCCAAGCAACCGGGGAGTTATGTATGCATGTTCTGTCAAAGAAAACCAGAGTCTATATACAGATTGGATACAAAATTTATTTCATGCAAGGTTCATATTTACAGTTTTGTCATTCGCATATGTATTTTTGCATAAAAGTCCATGCATTTACCTCTCCCCAAGAAATCCCAAAAGTACATCGATTATTTTCTTTTTAAAAGACGCTTTTTTTCTGTTGACTGCACGATACATCAATATTATATATTTTCTGTGATTGCGTGTGATTTGCTACATTGTTAAATGTTTACAAATGTGATATACACATGTATTTACTCCATATTAATCACATTTGAAGCTGAATTTATGAAAAATATGGGTTTTGTGAAAATAAAGCTTCTTTATACAATAGCTGGTATTGTAATTGGAATTCTGCTATTTAAATTTGCCTGCTCTGGTTGAGAAAAAAATGAGTTAAAGTGCATCTTTTTCACTATTTGCATCTTAATACATTAGGCAAAAAGTCCGATGGTCAACTCGATTGCTGCTACTAACAGATATAGGGTGTTTAAAACACACCAGCGATCATAGTTTGGGGAAAGGCAAAAAAAAGAAAATGTCAGGAAAAATAAAATAACAGTTGCTACATATATTGTATGTCATCATAAATGATATCATACTCTGCATCAGGTATATTTAAAGAAGCTTTGGGTGAAAAAAAAAACATTTTTTCTTACATATTTTCAATATGCTTACATCGTTTTCTCAGATAGTTTCCCATGCAAAGCATGCAAATGCAAATGAAGTTTCTCCAGTCAACTTTTTTTTGGTGACGTGTGCAGAATCATGATTGTTTGGTGTTTCTTCAAACTAAGTTTATCTTATATATGAAAGAGCCATTGTCTCGTCTGTTTTCCTTTTAAATGGTGTCCATAAGCACCTAATGAAAACCACAGCTTTAAACACTCAGGGTTTAGGAGAAAGGAGTGATGAAGGAGAGATGAGGAAGAATGAAAGTGCAGAAATTTGAAAGTGAGGAAAGAAATGAGACTGCAAAGAGAAGGAAAGGTAGATGACACCACTGCAAGAGTAGAGTAGAGTAGAGTAGAGTAGAGAAGAGTACTGAAGAGTAGAGTAGACTCTAGAGTAGAGTAGAGTAGAGTAGAGTACTCTACTCTAGAGTAGAGAAGAGTGCTCTACTCTACTGTAGAGAAGAGGAGTAGAGTAGAGTAGACTAGAGTTGAGAAGAGAAGAGAACTCTACTGTAGAGAAGAGTTGAGAAGAGTACTCTACTGTAGAGAAGAGTTGAGAAGAGTACTCTACTGTAGAGAATAGTAGAGTAGAGAATACTCTACTGTAGAGTAGAGAAGAGTAGAGAAGAATACTCTACTGTAGAGTAGAGTAGACTCTAGAGTAGAGTAGAGTACTCTACTGTAGAGTAAAGTAGAGCAGACTCTAGAGTAGAGAAGAGTAGAGTAGAATACTCTACTGTAGAGTAGAGTAGACTCTAGAGTAGAGTAGAGTACTCTACTGTAGAGTAAAGTAGAGCAGACTCTAGAGTAGAGAAGAGTAGAGAAGAATACTCTACTGTAGAGTAGAGTAGACTCTAGAGTAGAGTAGAGTACTCTACTGTAGAGAAAGTAGAGCAGACTCTAGAGTAGAGAAGAGTAGAGTAGAGTACTCAACAGTAGAGTAGAGTAGAGAAGAGTAGAGTAGAGTACTCAACAGTAGAGAAGAGTAGAGAAGAGTACTCTACTGTAGAGTAGAGTAGACTCTAGAGTAGAGGAGTACAGTACTCTACTGTAGAGTAGAGTAGACTCTAGAGTAGAGTACAGTACTCTACTGTAGAGTAGAGAAGAGTACTCTACTGTAGAGAAGAGTAGAGAAGAGTACTCTACTGTAGAGTAGAGTAGACTCTAGAGTAGAGTACAGTACTCTACTGTAGAGTAGAGAAGAGTAGAGTAGAGTAGAGTAGAGAAGAGTAGAGAAGAGTACTCTACTGTAGAGTAGAGTAGACTAGAGTAGAGTACAGTACTCTAGAGTAGAGAAGAGTACTCTACTGTTGAGTAGAGTAGAGTAGAGAAGAGTAGAGAACAGTTCTCTACTCTACTGTAGAGAAAAGAAGAGATGAGTACTCTACTGTAGAGTAGAGCAGAGAATGGAGAAAAGAAGAGGAAGAAACAAGGATATACATGTGAAGGGAGGAGGAAGGAAGTAACAGAAGAAAGGCGGAAGGGAAGAGAAAATAAAGGAGAAGGGTGATGGAGAAAAGCAGAAAGAACAGAAAATCTTAGATAAGAGGAGAAGAATGGAGAAGATGGAGGATGAGGAAGGAGGGGTAATTAAGAAGATAAAGGAGAAGGGAAGAGCAGAGAAAGGAAAGGGGAGGAATAGGATGGGACATTGTGAAAGCGAAAACTAAAAAAGATTAGATAGGAGAAAAGAGAATATGGAGGTGGAGGAAGAAAGGACAATCTAGAAGAAGATAAAGGAGAAGAGCAGAAAGGGAGAGGAAGGTGAAGGACAGAGGATGAGGAAGGAAAAAAAATAAGGAGTGGAAGAGGAAGTGGGGAAGGAAGCAAAAGGAAAGGGAAGTTTCAAAATGGGGAGGAGGAAGAATAAGGGAAAAGAATAGGAAAACTGATAAAAGAAGGGGAAGCAGAAACAGAAGCAAAGATGGTGAAGATCAGGGATAAGAGAAAGTTTGAAATGAAGGAGAGTTTAATGAGAGACGGATGGATGGTACACAGTGTGAGCAGGCGTCCCAGCGCAGCACTGCGGAACGAGGGCCTCTGATTGGTTAGTTTTGTTGTCCATGCTACAGGATGGATGGGATGGGAGAGTGGACCTGCTGCATGAGACAGGACGGGCTGCAGGGCAGGGCCGACACTGAGGCCACGCCTCCAGACATGCTGCTGTGGCTCCATGGCTTTTCATAACCTTCATTTGAAGAGAAAAAGGGCTTTCAGTAAAACCTCAGAGCAGCCTTCAACTTTAGACAAAGACTCTCCTCCAAGGCTTGCTTGTGAATAAATATGATCATTGGACAGATAAGATGAGGTGTGTACTTGTATGTGGTGTTTGCACAGATTAGATTTGGTTACTGTTGCCCTGTCATGTACTTATGTTCATGATTAGCCAGTTGACATTGACTTGTTGCCAAGTCAACTGCATCATCCTCCATGCGTTCTATGTTTCGAACTGTCTACTGCATGCATGGAGTGGTTTCACAGTGCTTTACAGCACAACACAGGTTCAGAGAGACATCAAAGAACTCAGCCAGACACGTCAGCCCGACAAGCGACAACCAGACGTGTTTAACCGTTACAAGATAATGCTAGTTCTGTTAAATAAGGGGCAAACTACAAGGCTAACAGAAGTATTTCATTCGTTTCTTAATTCTTTCTTATCCTAAAGTATTGTTTAAAGGAGAACTCCGGTGCAAAATGAACCTGTGGTCTAATTACACATCTGTACCTAGTCGACCGTTCTCTGAGATTTGTTTTCATCATAATCGAATGTAAAGAGTTTTATCTCTAAAAACTGTTTAGCGCATACGCTAGTTTATGGGGGCATATAATAAGTAAAAAGAAATCGATAGTTAATACCACTAACAAGGCTCAAAATAGCCCCACACTCACACAGTAACATAAAACGAAGCATTGAGAAGTTTGTAAGTGTACAGACCGTTTAATAAGAAGATACTTTATGAAGACAGTTCACTTCGTGTATACAAACAGGAGTCATCTTAGAAAATAGTCTCGACTAGTCAAACCACGAACAAGGTGCTAAGTGAGCTGAACTGTATGAAGTTCAGCGAACTTCTGAACTGTATGAACGGCGTTCGTGGTTTGACTTGTCGAGACTTTTTTCCAAAGATGGCGCCGCCTGTATACACAAAGTGCACTGTCTTGATAAAATATCTTCTTATTAAACGGTCTGTACACTTACAAAGTTCTCAATGCTTCGTTTTGCATGTAGGGACCCTCATTATGTTACTGTGTTAGTGTGGGGCTATTTTGAGCCTTGTTAGTGGTATAAACTAGCGATTTCTTTTTACTTATTAAATGCCCCCATATACTAGCGTTATACGCTAAACAGTTTTTAGAGATAAAACTCTTTACATTCGATTATCATGAAAACAAATCTCAGAGAACGGTCGACTAGGTACCGATGTGTAATTAGACCACAGGTTCATTTTGCACCGGAGTTCTCCTTTAAGGTCTTACCTTAAAGAATTTGATTCTTAATAGCCCTGGCCAAGTCTTATCTTGACTACCCTGTTGAAAAGACCAGCATTGTTGTTTGTATTACGCATGCTAGTCCGAATAAAACTTCTTAACTAACCTACCCAGCAAGACTTCCTCAATCATCCAGCATCGAGGAGAAAGACCAGCACCTAAAGCCAAGTTCACACTACAGGATTTTAAGCCCGATTTGCACATCCTTGAGCTCGCCGACGGGTCAGGGTGTTATCGCGGGGGATTAGCGGGCGATGAACGCTCGCCAATCTGTTAGTATGAAAGAGCCAACAACGCATCAAAGACGCTCGCAGATGCGTCGCTGAGCCTAGAAAAATATCTAGCATGCTAGATATCCAGAGCTGTCGCACGACTCAACTTCAGTGATGTCATGAGCTATAGCCAATCAGAGCAAGGCATGGGTTGAGGTCACTGGATAAATCTTGTTTTTCCTTTCTTCAAATCATTGCGCAAACAGTTTGCAGCAATACTATCTGTCTGAAGTCTATATTCGTGTGTTGCGTTCTTCGTCTTCTTCGCTGGGTATTGTCGCGCGTGCTGTTTCGCGTCATTTCCGGTTTGTTTTATCGTGTGATTTTTCGAAAACTAGGTTTGTAGACAAGATAGAATCGTTGGGTGACAGAGTTGTTGTCAACTCGTGCAGTGCGTTACCTCCTGTTGCGGATCAATCACATTGTGTCGTGTGGTGTGAACAGCTCAAAAACTTGAACACTCCTGAATTCACAGAGAGCAAGTCATGTAGTGTTAACCGCACAGTTCAGCCCAACGTTTTAAAATCATGTAGTGTGAACTAGGCTTAACCAGCCTGGATGAGCACGGGAATTTATGTTGGTAACCTGGTCTTTTCAGTAGGGTATCATGGACTAGCTAATGGCTCCTGTTTGCTGTCATTTTTAGAAATTACGATCGAGAGCTTCTGACTGGCTGAGTTCTTGTTATGTGACCACATGCCCCATATCCCATGCTGCATCTCTTGTGAGATTCACCACCACCAGGACCACCCGCCATTGTGAATCTGCATGCAAACAAGCACACTGCTAGGCAATATACTGAAGCTTATTTCATTTACTGTACAAAACCATTTTTTCCCCCATCATTCACTTTTTCATTTAAAATTGGACCATTAAATAATGGTCCACTGAATCTGCCTGAAATACGTACGCATATGACGTATGAACACAATAAGAAAAACTGGCACTGCTTCTCAAAGATCTTGTTCTGACTGAGCTAAAAAATCAAGAGGCCCGTTGACGGCTCACTTGGATATGTTATTTCTGTCGCAGCTTTTCCTGTCAACCTTGGGGTAACGGCAGACCTGAGGAGCTATCAGACTGCGAAAAAGAAGGCTGAGTGACAGTCGGTCGATTTGCACCGAAAGAGCATCTTTGATTGACAGCTGCTCCACTTTAAGACACAGCCCTGGCAGTGCGCTGATGGGTAGCAGTGATTGGCTGGTTACGTACCCTTCCTGACTCTCCCCCCAGTGTGATTGGCCCGTTCTCCTCCGGAAGTGAGCAGGAAGCAGGGTCTCTCACGGTCCACGGGGCTGAAGACTTCCTCTGGCGACACCGCCTGGTCGATGTGAGGACAATCCTCATTGGCCAGGGCAGCTTTAGATGGCTCCCCGTTCACTTTAAAATCTCCAGTCACAGGCAAAGAGAGATGACTCATTACAGATTGATGCAATGTGACATGCAGGATTTATAACACGCCGATACATCCTGAAAGCCAAACCGCTCACAGAGTTCAGACCTGATGATGTTTAAATGACATTTCGGCCAGAAAGACTTGTGCTTTTTCAACCATGCATGATTTTATACCTAATCAAATGGATATGATCCAGCATTTACAAACACTAGGAAACCATATTTACATGCAATATCATGACCTAGATCACAGGTAATCAACCCTGCTCCTGGAGACCCATTGCCCTTCCGAGTTTAGCTACAACCGTAATCAAACACTCTTGAACCAGCTAATCCTTTTCAGTATTATCTGAACATTGTTGGAGCAGGGTTGACATTTTAAATTCCGTCTAGAAG
Source organism: Pimephales promelas (assembly GCF_016745375.1). The sequence continues at coordinate 386,295 of NW_024121129.1, forward strand.
CATAAATAAATAATCCTGACCTAGATTTAAGAAATTTGACTTGTGTTGTATTGTATTACTGCATTAGAATATATCAAATTGGATGCCCGAAAGTAGAACTGGACTTGTCTCTCTGAAAATCTCTTCAGTCAACGGATCACTTCATAAAAGTGCATTGCGTCAAAAGTCATTTTTCAAACAATTTAGCGTCATTCACAAACCCTTTCCCCTCTACATCCTTAATAGATACCATGCCCTTTCATGTAAATGTACAGTACACAAACAAGAATAATAAATCTTAATCCCGTTTCTTGTTTAAAAACCTAACAGTAAGTAGAAGCATTATTCAGATGCATCCAACTCAATTCCGTCTAGCTAAACATCCAGGGCTCAGCATATCAAAATCATTATCTTTTCAAGTAAAAGCCTTCCTCTAGTCTATTTAAACATAGAACTGAACTAAAACACTTTGTCTCCTTGTCCAAAAGTCCATAAGCTGCAAAAACATGACCACCCGTTACATTAACTCATCCGTGTTCACCAAACTGACTCATTAACTTGTTGCTAAGTAACAAGGAAGTACTAAAGAGATTGTTTGTTTTGAGACACCAAGCCGAAGTCAAAGAACTAGCGGCGACAAAAGCCGTTTATGTTGTTGCCTTTCAACCAAAAAGCTGCGCTTGAACACACCAATTAGACTAAAAGCGACTGTCAGCTAGCATGTGTGTTCTGTGCCTGTGTGTAACTAAATATCTGTCTATTTCAGCAGGTATCAATAGTCTAAAATGAACCGTACTGAACCGTACACAAATCAGCGCTTGCTTACCATTTTGAATATCAACCACGCCACTTCCTTCGATCTAATTGTCTCATGTTATTATGACAATATTAAAATTTGAATGCTCAGTAAAGATGACGAAAAATTATAACAGCCATCTGTCTGTACCGTCTTGACTTCTTAGCTTGCTTTCATCACAACCAATCAGAGTTCTCTCTAATCAACATGCTGAATCAGCCCAAAAACCCCAGAGAGCGGTCAGAAATAGGTTATATAATGGTAAAACCTAATCAGTGACGCTCTAGGAAAACAAATTTATGATATGACTCCTTTAAGGTTAACAAACAGTAACACTGACAAATTTGACAGATTCTAAAATAGTAATTCCTACCTTGGTATCTGATCTCGGAAACCTCTTCCTGTGCCAGGGGGCATGCTTCGCTGTGCGTGCTGGGTCGTGGGGAGTTAATGGCTGACTTGCAGTAGTTAGGAGACCCCAGTTGAGGTGCCCGTGGGATATGCTTGTTTTTTTTCTTTGGTAGTTTTTGTTTCGCCATGGCTAGGGAGTAGTACATGCCGAAGTTGTTGACAATGACAGGGACAGGCATGGCAATCGTCAGCACACCTGAAAGTGCGCACAGCGCGCCCACCAGCATACCAGACGTCGTCTGAGGGTACATATCGCCATAGCCGAGGGTTGTCATTGTTACCACAGCCCACCAGAAGCCAATGGGGATGTTCTTGAAGTGTGTGTCGTTACTAGCGTCGGGATCATTGGGGTTTCTTCCGATACGTTCAGCATAGTAGATCATAGTAGCAAAGATCAAGACTCCGAGTGCCAGGAAAATGATGAGGAGGATAAATTCATTGGTACTGGCGCGGAGTGTGTGCCCCAGTACCCGCAAACCCACAAAGTGTCGTGTCAACTTGAAGATACGGAGAATTCGAACGAAGCGCACCACACGGAGGAAACCCAACACGTCTTTCGCTGCTTTGGAGGAGAGTCCGCTCAGCCCCACCTCAAGGTAGAAGGGGAGGATGGCCACAAAGTCAATGATGTTGAGGGTGTTTCTGACAAACTTTAATTTGTTAGGACAGGTAGTCACTCGGATCAGAAACTCAATAGTGAACCACACGACGCAGACACCCTCAACGTAGGTTAACTGCACCATGGTCTCCGTCTCAAGGATGACTTGCTCCCGAGTTTCATTGCCGACCGTGTAGATATAAGTGTGGTTGACGATGGGATTGAAGGCCTCATGAGTCTCCAAACAGAATGTGGTGATGGATAACAAAATGAAGAACAAAGATGCAAAAGCTACCCACTGTGAGAAAAAAGAGAGAGGGAGACATTGTGTAAGACCTTAAAGAAATAGTTGACAATTCTTTCAATATTTAATCATCCTAATGTCATTCCAAAGCTGTATGACTCTTTCATCCGTGGAACACAACAGGGGAAATTTTGGAGGAATGAACTGGTCTGTTGTCTAATGTCTATTCTGATAGCTTTTATAGAATATATGATACGTTGATGGTGCTTTCAACCTCATTCCCTTTTCATTGTAACTGCATGGATCAAAGAGCGATCAATACAATACTTCAAAATCCTCCTTTAGTGTTCCACCAAAGAAAAAGGTTATACAGGAACAACGCTAGGGTGAGAATTAGCGCTTTTCCATTACCAGTACCAGCTCGGCTCGACTCGACTCAGCTCGCATTTCGCTCCGTTTTCCTTTGCAGACTGTACCGCAACAAATAGCACCCTGTCGTCATAGCGACGCCTTTCGTTCCTCGTTGCCCTATCAAGCTCTCGCTGGATCCTCTCTTCGGCAACCAACCAAAGGAAAGTCTGCACCTCCTCATTTGACCACGGCGTATTCTTCCGAGTTCCCATAATAATAGTAGTAAGTTTAGTAACTATTTCTGGCCAAACTATTTAAAAATGGCGCAGTGAATGGTGACGATGCTCTCTGACCAATCAGCAGTCGGCATTGTTTTCACGTCACATTTTAGTACCGCCTTAGCTCGCTCAGAACCTCGCCGGATGTGGTACTAAAAAAAGTACCCGAAAACAGGTACAGGTACAACTTTTACACAATGGAGAATCAAACAAAGGCGAGCCGAGCTGGTACTGTGTGGTGGAAAAGCGCCATAAGTGCTGAATTCCTCAAATAAAACAGCTGTAACATGTCCGCTATAAATAGGTTTTCCCAACTTCCCAAAAATAAATCCAATTACAACACACCATGAAAACACTAATTTCTCAGCAGAATTTAAGGGAAGTGCACTTGGATGATATCATGTCTTGAGTTTCTCAGTGTGCTACTGAGAAGTGCCACGTCAACAATAGAAGTACAGTGCTGAAACTCAAGGTCATTGTATCAAGAAATTAGTGTTAGGGGGAGTTGTCTACAAACGGGAAGGTTGGTGGTTCAATACTATACTTCAAAATCCCTGGTTCAATTGGTTGGTGGTTCAATCCCCGGTTCCACCTGACCAAGTCTAGAGGTGTCCATGAGCAAGACAACTAACCCCAACTTCTCCCGACGAGCTGGATCGCGCCTTGTATGGTTGACACCATGAATGGGTGAATGTGAGGCAAAATGTAAAGCGCTTTGGTGGCCATTGGGTCTGCGAAAGCGCTATATAAATGCAGTCCATTTATATTGTGCGCTCTCAAGGGCAGCATAGAACGACAGAAAGGCACAGACATAGCTGCCCTCCATCACTCTGGGATAAATTTAGCCATAGTTCCCCTCACTAGGGATTTCTGGTCAGCCTCTGGCAAGGTTACCACACAGATTTGGTGAGATGGTCCCACGAGTGTTTTGAAAGAGGATGGGGAAAGCTTCACCATTTACACTGCAGCTTACAGTAAGAGAGGACAACAAGCATGGACAGATGGAGCTGGATTTCACTAGGGGAGCCCCACCACAGGATGAACGGTGGAATTACATAAGTGCTAGTTGGCCATGTTTTCCCTAGCGTGGGATCTTCTGGCAACTGTGAAAGGCACCATCCATTACGTATATTGATTACTTTGCTGAAATAAAATAGTTAAGACTATGAATCTCAATGGCAAATCATCCATCAGCATATAATAGGGGTGGGATAATGCATTCAATGCAACAAATATGAATTCAGTGCATTCTTGGAATTTAAAATTCATCGTTATCCCTACTATTATATTGTCTGTGGGCAACCAATAACGTTCCGGAGGGAGGCTTTCTACAACTTGCTTCGACAGTTGCATTTTATTCGGCAAAACGAATTAAACATAAACAGCAGTCAACAATAAATCAGGTATATATTAATATATTTTCTTAAATACATTTGAATTATAAAAATAAACTAAAAAAGTATTTTTATCAAACTTGCCTGGGCGGGCCAGTGAGTAGTGTGGGTGGGCCAGTGCCGCCCTGGCCCAATACTGGCTACGCCCCTGTTTGAAAGACCGGTTGACTTCCTGAGTCTATGAAAACACTCCCTCAGAAACAGGCTGTGGGATCAGATTGGTTAGTTTGGGCCAGTGTGTTGTGATTGGCTAAACTGTAGATCACGTTGTCCGGATACTTAACGATCCTTAACCTTTATGAGCGAAAGTTGCATGTGTGTTCCTGTCAAATGTACATAATGGTGTCGATACTGCAGTATCAGTATGAGCCAGAATCAGACCCAGAAAGTGGCGATGAAGAGAGCCTGACGGCACTTACAAAACGTTTCTGAATGGTAATTTGCCTATATTTTTTTTAACTTTATACTAGGGCTGTGCAAAAGTTAATTGCGATTAATCGCATCCAAAATAAAAGTCTGTGTTTACATAGTATATTTGTGTGTGCTGTATATAATTATTTTGTATATATAAATACACACACATGTATGTATATGTTTAAGAAAATGTGTTATTCCTATATAAAATATTTATATTTATAGAATATAGATTATGTATTTATATATATATACAGAATTTAAGCGCAAATAATTCTTAAATATATACATGCATGCATAGATATTTATATATACAAAATAATTATATACAGCACACTCAAATATATTATGTAAAACAGACTTTTATTTTGGATGCGATTAATCGCAATTAACTTTTGCACAGCCCTACTTTATACACGTTTGTTTTACACAATATCATCAAACTAAGTGGCTTCTAACGTTATATACACAAACAGTGTTGGCACTGGTTTACATTCTTGATCAAATCGAAAAATAACGTCATAAAGCATATATACATGAAAATACATTTACAACATTAGTACATTTACAAATTCAGGTCCAAAATGTTTGTACGTGTTTGTCGTAGACACGAAATAGCATAAATAGTAGCCTAGTGGCTATAAAGCCAGTGCTGGCTTTTGATAAATCTAAAACATTACGTCTGAAATTATACATGCAAATACATTTAAAACGATTAAATCTTGTTGTGGCCCAACAACTGCTGCCTCTGGTTTTAAAGTTGGAACTGCTTCATGTTTTAGTAACAGTTTCTTGTTGAATCCGACAATTCGTGGAGATTCTGGAAGCTGTCTTCCGTAAAATGCGCGGCACAGAGAGCTAGATTACGATCGTCATTTTTAGGAACATAATCAAGCATAAATTGTATCCATTGTTGACGAACTACAACGTCCGTGGAAGCTCGAACAAAGAAGACCTGACAGCTGGGTGAACATAACTCACTCAACGAGCCGCAGAAATATGATCATGCCTTTTTTTACATATTCCGGAGGGAGGGTTGATGCAAATGTGTGGGTTAGTGACGTCTAAAACCCAGCTGTAGTCCCAATCGAGTCGTTTTTTTAGGCAATTATACTTCCTGATTTTTAAAAGATATAACAAATAACAGTTGCTCATATACCATGTTTTCATGAAGTTTCAAAGCATTAATACACCTGATCTCCCTCTGGTTGTGGCAGCTGGCAACACCTTTCAGTTCCTCTGTTCATTCTATCACACAAATTCGTTTTCCACAGGCAGTTTATAACTGGGTCAGCCAGTGCTTAGTCTAACAGACACTATTCCCTAGATGTGCTTCATTTCCTGTGTTTGTGGGGAGGAGAAACGGTTTGTCTGAGGAAGCCCTATGAGCACATATACAAAAAAACGCACATAAATAATGGCTTTTCACCAGTCAGGTCAGATCAATTTGACTTGTTGAGTTTTAAAAACCCATTCTGTGCATGCAATGCTTTTTATTTGCCAAAAGTGAACAGTTATCACCTTATACAGTAGATGAGTGCCATTGCACCTGGAACTTGGGATTTTCACAAGTCCGTTCCAGTTTTGTATGCAACATGTATCATGCGGTCAGTGAACGGACCGAGGTGGTAAAAAGCAGTTAATAATTCATCAAGGTAAGATATGGATTACATATTCACCACTGCTTTTCTCTCTCTCCCTCACATAACCCACACTGTAAAAAAAAAATATTGTTGGTTTAACTTAAAAAATGAAGTAACCTGGCTGCCTTAAAATCTTAAGTTGATTGAAATGGAAAAAGTGAGTTAATACATTTTGAGATTGATTTAATCATCAGAAACTCAAAATAATAAGTTATCTGAACTAAATAAATGATTTAATTTGATTTGACAAAAGAAAATATTTTTTTACGTGTCTTTGCATTTCTTTTTTATAAAATAAACAAATGCGACACAAATATTTGAAGAGTTCAGATGCAAAAGCCTCTAAGTGCCATTTGAAATTTTCTTCTAGAATGATCATTTTTATCAAGCTTGTATATTTAAGTTCAGTGATTTCACTTAAATGACAATGATAATTACCTATTAATTGTTATTTAAGTGAAATTACTAAACTTAAATATACAAGTTTGATAAAAATCATCATTAAAGAAGAAAATTTCAAATGGCATTTAGAGGCTTTTGCATCTGAACTCTTCATTTGTATATAAAAAAACTCTTATTTAATTGCTGAATCACTTTTGCTCGGTCGAAAACACATTCTCACGACCTTGCAAATCCCAGAAGGCAAAAAAGTCTGATCCATGAGAATGTTTTATCCTCACTCTCCCATTGATCAAGAACAGCTTGATCCTCTTGATCTCGGGGGACACAACATGATCCGCTTCTCCCCCTCTGCCATCTCATCACACATTGATGACTTGAAGCAACAGTCCATTTTATGTTTCTTTCCTCCACAAAAATGAACAAACACTGCTGGTAAAACATCAAAAGTTATATGCTGCTTTTATTTGATTGAAAATATCGGTAACACTTTACTTGAAGGGGTGTGCATAAGACTGATACCTTCATAACCATGACAATGCATGTCTTGAAAATAGGGTTTATGCATGTTTATGACAAATGTCATTAAGTGTCTTTTGCTCAATAATGGCATTTTTAATGCAAAAATGACATTGTTTAAGATGTCTTGACATAAACCAATACATCCTAACCTGTCAGTGTCTTTGTCATGACAACTTGACATAAAATTAAGTTAAACTGTCACGTGGTTGGCTTTGACATTAAAATGTATGGGTGAACTATCCCTAGTCTTGATCAACTTTCCGGCACTTTATCGTTCAGTGAATCTAGTGCTTTAACACATCCATAGGGATGTTGGCTGCAGACATATCGCGTCGTCATTCGCAGTCATTTAGTATGAGTTTAAGAGCCCATTTTCATTTTACAGAGTATGAAAAAAAAATGTGCGGGCTGCAGAACTGGGAATGTTGAAGCTTAAAGTGCTGCTAACTGAATTAGTTGGTGGGCTGCCTGGCTCTGATTCATTCTGTGAGTGCATGTGTGTGTGAACCGATGTGTTGCTGTGATGCTACAGCTGAGACTCATCTCAACCACGCAGACTAATGAGTGACTCGTGGCTTGATAATTACTGTGAGGAGAAGTCTGGAGAAGTCTACATTCATACGGACAGAGTCTGAACCAATAAGCCTCATCTGTTCACTTCCTGTTCGCTTGTATTTATGGTATCTACTCCGTACAGTTGGCAGTCCTTTCACGAAAGAGTCCCGGGTTCTACACATGGGGTTTAGACAATGACTGAGGTTTAGACTCATGTTGTAAAATAAAATATTATTTTGACCTGAGCAAGTACTTTCCCTTATTTAAAAAGTATGAACATGATGAGCATGAACAACACAGTCGCATGAGTAGGATATATAAATATGAGCAAGACATATTTTTTTACATTCACTCCCTCCCAGGTGGTACTGTTAAAGAATGACACTAAACATTATCCTCAGAGTGGCATCTGTTGTTTGTAAGGCAATGTATAAATTAGCAAACATATGAAAACAGAATGATCCTATTTCCTATTATATTTCCACAAAACATGCAACTGAGAAAGATTCAACCTTTCACCTGATCCCGCATTGAGGTACGGTTCTGTAGCGTCATCATTTTCAGAGAGGTCCTACACCAGGTTTACAACAGTTTTCTCAAGTCTCTCTGCTTTAGTACAAATAAACAGAAAGCATGTGTTTTCACAAAATGAACTTGCTCACTATCTGACAATGCTTGTTAAAGGAGTAGTTCACTTTAAAAAAACACTTTTGGTGATAACTTACTCACCCCCATGTCATTCAAGATGTCCATGTCTTTCTTTCTTCAGTCGAAAAGAAATTAAGGTTTTTGATGAAAACATATCAGGATTTTTCTCCATATAATGGACTTCAATGGTAACCAAACGGTTCAAGGTCCAAAAGACAGTTTCAGTGCAAACTGCAAACTGTTCAAAAGGCTTTAAACGATTCAAGGCGATGAATAAGGGTCTTATCAAGCGAAACGATCGCTCATTTAAAAAAAAAAAAAAATTTAAGTTTAGAAGCTCAAATGGTTGCCTTGCCGATCTTTCAATGTTTTTTTATCATTTCGTTCGTTGAATGAACCAAATGACTTGAAAAAAAGATTCGTTCATTTTGATAAATGAGTTCAAACAGGAGAGTCACGAACGCTCATCACAGAACAGAGCAAGGCGAGCATTTGAGCTTGTAAAATGTAAACTTTGTTATTTATTTTTTTAATGAGCGATCGTTTTGCTTGACAACACCCTTATTCATCGTCTGGAATCGTTTAAAGCCCTTTGAACAGTTTGCAGTTTGCACTGAAAGTGTCTTTTGGACCTTGAACCTTTGGTTCCCATTGAAGTCCATTAAATGGAGAAAATCCTGAAATGTTTTCATCAAAAACCTTAATTTCTTTTCGACTGAAGAAAGAATGACATGGATATCTTGGATGACATGGGGGTGAGTAAATTATCAGCAAAAGTTTTTTTACAAGCGAACTACTCCTTTAACCACCACAACATAACCACGTTTCTACAAAGACAAGAATGCTTGAGGTATTGTTTTTTTTTTTTTTAATAAAATAAAGGCATATGTCATATGCATTTATTTGAAAAACAAAAACTGCACATACTTTTATATATAAAGCTTTTATTATTTAAAAAAGTGAACAAAACCCTTCTTAAGAGTCCATTTCTAACTCTAAAGAAGCCTAAACATTTTCTTATGTACTCATCCTTGCCAGGCTTCTGTGCTTTTAGTTTAGACGAAGATAAAGAAAGATGTCAACTGTGATCACAGCAAGCAACCGAGTTGTCAAGTTCTAATGTAATTAAGATATTCTTCCTGACGGAGACGACCTAAAAATACCTCAATACAATTGACTTGACTTGCCCGAGACAATCTAGTGAGGAAACGCCACATGCAATGCAGTGCACACACAGTCTAGCCATGACTTCAACATCCCAGTTCATTCATCTGAAATGTGCTGTGTGTTCTCCAGCCGCCTCCACTGGACACGCAAAAAATGCATATTTGATGCAGAAACCCAACTTTGCCATCATGCATCAGTGATTACTCAGACTCTTGCAGATTATCTAAGGCTTGGAATTTTTTTATAGTTTTGAAATAAGTCTCTTATGCTCACCAAGGTTGCATTTATTTGATCAATATACAGTAAAAACTAAGAAATATTATAATTTAAAAGAACTGTTTTCGATTTGATTATGCTTTAAAATGTGATTTATTCCTGTGATCAAAGCTGAATTTTCAGCATCATTACTAATGTAATACGTCATTACATTAATTGTGGAAACTGGTACCATTTAAAAGTTTGGACTGGTTAATTATCATTAAAATTAATAATTTACTTCAGAAAAAAAGCTTTCAATTGAAAGGATGCACAATCAAAAGGGCATTTATAATGTTACAAAATGTTTATATTTCAACTTTATTCATCAAATAATTCTGAAAAATAAATGCGCCAAGTTTTCCACACATTTTTTTTGAATTGGTCATTTAAAGGGATAGTTCACTTTGAAAATAATTTTTGATATGTTTTAGCAAGGGCATCCAAGATGTAGGAGTCTTTGTTTCCGCAGTAGTTTCAATTTTGATATTTTTTGGTCAAATCGTTTCTGTCAGTCATATAATGGAGATATATGGTCACCACCTCAAAGAGCATGCACAGAGAAGTCCAAATTAAACATGATTTAATGACTCATAAATGTAAGTACACATTGATTGACTAAGACGCGAAGCGAGCGGTTTGTGTGAGAAAACGAACAGTATTTATATAGTTTTTACCTCTCTCTTTTCTACCGTTTTGATTTCTCTCGTGCATACGTCACTCATTGTTTACACAGAGATTTCAGAAGTGTTACCCTTCACGGTGAAGATCTAAATATCTAAATATCGACGATTTCGATATTTAGATCTTCACAGTGAAAGGTAAAACTTCCGAAATCTCTGTGCAAACATTGAGTGACGTACATGCGCGAGAGAGATCAAAACGGTAAAGAGAGGTAAAAACGATATAAATACTGTTCGTTTTCTCACACAAGCCGCTCGTTTGGTGTCTTAGTCCATCAATGTGTACTTACATTTACGAGTCATTAAATTATATTTAATTTGGACTTCTCTGTGCATGCTCTTTGAGGTGGTGACCATAGACCTCCATTATATGACTGAAAGACAAGAACGATTTGACCTAAAAATATCAAAATTGAAAAACTGTGGAAACAAAGATGCATACATCTTGGATGCCCTTGCTAAAACATATCAAAAACTTATTTCAAAGTGAACTATCTTGCTACCTTTAAGCACTAAATTAGCATATCAGTGATATCATGTGACACTGAAGACTGGAGTAATGATACGGAAAATTCAGCTTTGTCATCACAAGAATACCTTTTAAAACATAATTAAAACTATAATTCTAGTAAATATATTTTACAATATTACAGTTTTTTCAAGCGAGGCCGATTCCAAATTTGGTGTAAATCATAAATCCTAGCTGCAGACTATAGATTCATCAACCCATGACTGCTTGATTTGCTGCGAGGCAGCATGGCTCATGTTTCTCAGTGGTCCTGCCAGGAGCCAGGGCACTTTTCCTGAACTCCGGCGGCTCTCCGCTTCGGCAGACAGAGTCGGACGGCTTGGCTCCTGGCAGAGCGGCACAGAGCCAAATGAATAATACATTTCCTTTTAGAAAACCAGTTTGACCTACTCGTTTAAAAGCATTGCCTGCATTCAAAACCAACCCGAAACTTTCTAGTTCATTCCACAGTCTGCCCGCACTCAGATCTTGGAGGACGTCCATGCCCTGCTCCGTACAGTCAGTAGAGCTGACCCATATTAACCTGGCTGCCAAAACTCGAGGAAATGCTGGGATGGAGCTCATCTCCGATTAAGAGCTTATAGTGTTCTTGCTGAGAGCGGTGATGAGCTGAGAGCTGACTTTTAAAATGAGTTAATGAAATGGCCATACAATCTCAAGGGGAGTGTGTCTTTCACAGCACAAGTGCCCTTAAATACTTTATGGGCATGCATTGGTGTTTGCGTGCCTCTGTGCTTACGTTTGTCTCTAGGGGTGAGGTGTCTGCTTGTCACACATCAAAACATGATCTGTATAGACAAGCAAGGATGCGAGCAGTCTTTATTTCCAAACCCAAAGTCAGTCAGCAGATCACAGACGCTTGATAACTTTCATCGGAAACCAACTAAGCTGCACTGTGGTAAAGAATCACAAGCAAATGGAGTTATTGTATACCAGAGACTATGATGGGTTTTATCTCACGAAAGAGAAGGTATTATTTCAAGGTCACCCAGAGATGTGGGATGTGCTCAGAGATGTGATCACCTAGAGTCTCAGTATCTCACCACAATTCGGGAATTGGGCCATTCCACAAAAAGAGAATCTCACGATCAATATGATACGAGTAGACAAACTGATGCATCTTTTGCTGTGGGTTTTGCACAGCTACAAAAAACAGTACATTTATTTTCATTTATGTAATTAATGAATTTATTTTCCTCTTGCCTTCTCCTCAAGGATGTGTTTTTGGGCTACCAGCCAAAAAAAAAAAAAATTATATATATATATATATATATATATATTGCAATGTATTATAATTTATACATAATACATTTTTATAACACCTATAGAGATATTTTCCTTTGACAGAATGTTTAAAATCTTACAGAAATTTCCTTTGCATCCACTAGTTTACTTATTGATTCATTTACGAAAAATCTCCTTTTTAAATGGCAAAGACCCGTTTTGAGAAATGACCCCGTTGACATGCTTGTATCTATCACTGATTTCACTAATAACGATCAATCAAACTCAAGACTCACTGATGGGCTCATTAGGATCATTTGACCCTCATGGTCTGCAAAATGTATTGGATTATAGGTTTGCGGGTTTGTAGGCTGAATTTAAAGGGGGCCCAGCTGGTTTCCAGCTTTTATTTTTCAGAGAGCATATAATAGCACTTCTCAATGAACTCACCCGTGCGTATTTTGAGGAATACGGGTCTTCAAAGAGCGCCCACGCCTTCTTCTGCCACCTGCTCCAGCGCCCGGACCTGTTATCGGGCGAGTCGCCTTGCGCCAGTCTCCGGGTCATCTCAACACCCTCATCCCCCTCGGCTGCCTCAACGACCGCCTCGGGCTCCGGGTCTTCATGACCGAGGTCGAGAGCACCCCCGGCGAAGCTGTCCAAAGCCTCCTCCGCCTCTCGATGCTGCCGGTAGGTCATCCAACAACACGGTTCCACATCCGTCTCGTCGATCCCCCAAAACGCCAGCTCCTCCTCATACAAGGGTCCGCACACGTCCGCCGGGCAATGCAGCTTGCCAGTGCGGTAATAGTTGAGAATGTGGGCGAAAACGCCCGGGTGACGGTCGAAGAAAAACTCTCCGATGTTCGCATCATAATCGAAGTTGGTCGGCGCGTCGGGCTCCGCCAGCCAGGAAAGTCGAGTGCCGGGCAGGGTGCGCAGGGTGCTCCGGTACGTCTGGTGCTTGATTCCTCCGACGTTGATCACGATGCGATCCTTGTCGTCCCCTTGGCCCATCGCGTCCCTCTCTAGTCATATCTCCTGCCCACTGACCGTCATCATACCACTGGGACCCATATCCAGAAAATTCAAAGAGTGCAAAATATGTTTACGATCGTGCCAGGTGCGCGTCAAAAGTGTCCATGCCACCGTCAGGTCAACAATGAGAATCCAAACCCCCTTTATGCACTTGAATGACTTTTAAGGACACATGCGAACGCGTTTTCCTTCAAATAACCCAATAAACTGACCCCCGGCTCGGGTTGAGGGTGTCAGACAGGTTTTTGTAAGGCTGTCATTGAGCGCGAGCTGGTGCTGAACGGACAGCGCCACTCATCCGTCGAGCCTTCATAACTCCAGTGTTTCTATTGTGTTGAAGCTTCCCCACGACGGAACAAACAGACAAACCATCAGCATCAGATCTCGCCTCCAGCAATTTTAGCGGCTTTCCAAACGCAGAATCGATTGTGCTCCCATTGAGGCAGATCGCTTGAGACGACGGGGTGGAAGAAACAGGCGGCGCAGCAACAAGGGAGGGTCTTTCATTCACAATACAGAGCTCAATCTAAAATGTGTTTCTATGAGAACACAACGCAACACGTTCTCGGGGTGCACCACACTCTGTATGGCAAGCCGTTTTAACAATCTAGTCCTTAAAATAATCTCCATTGTTCTTGTTGTGTTACTAGCTAATACTGAAAATATCACTGTGCAATGCACTCATTGACATTCAAACATTTAAGTTATATTCAACAATTATTTAAACAACTTGAATTTACCAGCAGTGCTGTCAAATCGATTAATTGCATTTAAGATAAAAGTTTGTTTATACACTCTAAAAAATGCTGGGTTGTTTTAACACAAATTTGGGTCAAATATGGACAAACCCATCCTTTGGGTTAAATTTTAAATTACATTTTTAGCCACACGTTTGGGTTTAACCATATCTGACCCAAAATTGGGTATATTTAGTACTATAAATATACTGTGCAAAAGTCTGTGCGAAAAAAAATGGATTTAAAGGAGTAGTTCACTTTTAAAAAAAACTTCTGCTGATAATTTACTCACCCCCATGTCATCCAATATGTCAATGTCTTTCTTTCTTCAGTCGAAAAGAAATTAAGGTTTTTGATGAAAACATTCCAGGATTTTCTCCATATAATGGACTTCATTGGGAACCAAACGGACGGTTCAAGGGCCAAGTGAGAGTTTCAGTGCAGTTTCAAAGGGCTTTAAATGACACCAGACGATGAATGAGGGTCTTATAAAGCGAAACGATCGGTCATTTAAAAAATAAATAAAAAAGTTTCAGTTTTATAAGCTCAAATGCTCGCCTTGCTCTGTTCTGTGATGAGCGTGACTCTCCTGCAAACTCGTTCAACAAAATGAACCAATCTTTTGTCAAGTCATGACTCGAAGGGTTAGATAAGACCCTTATTCATCGTCTGGTGTTGTTTAAAGTCCTTTGAAGCTGCACTGAAACTCTCATTTGGACCTTGAACCGTTTGGTTCCCAATGAAGTCCATTATATGAAAAAAATCCTGGAAGACAGTTGTTTATATCTAATAGAATAGATACCATCAACCAACCCTATTTTTTATTTTTTTTTGAAGTTGTAAATACAACAAAGATTAGACAACAAAATACTGTTTCAGTTTTTCTACTTTAAAATGTTTAATTCAATGGTGTTACTTGCTGTTTCTTTGTAATTATTTGTGAAAATGTCCAGCAGTTTCCAAATGAAAATGGCTTCTTAATCATAATTTTCAGTGCATTGAAACACATATCAAGTCTGAAGTGAATGTTAATATTTGAACCAATAAACATTTTAATAAGGAATAGTGACTGTGTGTGATAAATATCTACTAGTGAATTGAAAAGGGGTCACTTTCTAGTTAAAAAATTGTACTAGTAACATTACATTAGTTTTAAAGCATTAATTTTAAAACAGCTTGTCATGCACACTGTGTCCTATTTGTGTGAGCAGCAGGTAACCTTCTGTTTATGCAGGAACTCAGCTTGCGAACTGCTCCGGGACGACTAAAACCAGAGCACATTTGCCTGGGAGGCATGTATGACCATGTGCGTGAGGATAGTTGTCTGGGGAGGGGGTAATCTGTTAAATTTCGGGAACATTTGTGTGCTGCAATCTCACTGTGCCTTAAAGGCAACTCTGAATTCATAAATTACTGATTGTTTTTTTCATTAGAAAAGCTTTAGGCTGATCAGGGACCAGATACACCAACCTTCAAGTGGAGCCACTGCAAATAGAAGTAGAACTGCCATTAAAATAGATTTTAAGATGTTGATACAGGTCTAAATTGACTAAAATGTAAGTGTAAATCTTTTTTCTGTATTGGTATTTGAGCTGTGACAGCCTGCAATGCTTCCGGTCTGCCTATAGGTGGAACCAAAGTGTTTGTTATTTTAAGTCCACAAATGATAAAATAATCTTTTACAGTTATATTCTTATTAAATATCTAGACACATGAAAAAGGCAAAGATAGATTTTATTCACTATTCCTCTAGGGCCAATTTTACGTTTCAAAAAAGACTGCTGGAAAATATAAAAAGCAGCAAATATAACATTTAACATGTAAACATGTTCTCATTATTGTCTTTAGAATTATCTAAAAAATATTCATTTTAAAACCATATTATTGATTAAATATGCAACAATAAACTGTATTCCTCAAATGAATCAAATTCACAAGAATGTTCAACTGCTAATGCAAAATAATACAGTTTTGTCAGGATATTTATCATGTAAAATGTTTATTTTGTTCTCTTTTTTAACTACTATTATTAAATTGATGTATCCAACAGAATACAGAGATTGGAGATGAGGGACAGCTGAGTTAAAAGCATAATTCTTGAAAATATTGAAAAGGAGGCAACTCGGGTCATGTGACTTGAAAAATACTCGTCATCATAATTCAAAATTAACATGCTACCACGTGACCAGTCTGCTGAGCTTGAGGTAAAAGTTCATTGTAGTGGGAGATATACCTTTTTTACGCAATATTTAGAAGAAAAACTCTATTATTAAATTCTAATAGCAATAAATACAAATTCTTGTGGTGTTCCTGCCATTTTAAAAGTTAATTTTGAAACAAATCTTCCATGTTACCGTATGTTCCAGTAGAAATTTTAATACACAGTTTCACAATAGACACTCTTTCGCCTTTTGCAACGTTTTATATAGATGTTTGTGCAGTTCTTATGAAAGTCAACATCACCAATAAACAAGCTATCTTTGTCATAGATACTGAAAGTGTCCTTAAGTTCTTGGAAACATCTCTCATGTATCTCTCTCTCTCACACACACACACACACCTGTCTGAAAGTTTCTAACATACTACACACATTCTGCAAAGGCATAACCCACGTGACCTATCCAAACCCTCTTACAAACCATTGCATTAATTCCAGCCAATAGACATCGAGTAAATCATCACCTCCCACCTGCCACTGTGCATTACTGAAGCTCAGTCCGAATCATTTTTGCGAATCGGTTCTTTCGAACAGTTCATTTTAAAGCACCTGCTAATAAAATCGTTTGTACTTCTTCATCAAGTGATTACTGACATGACGGCGTGGCATTTATACATGCTCTAAACATCAAAGTCATAGCCTTTAGGTGCATATCACAGTTCATTATGTTTTAGCCGACATTTTATAAAGGCGTGTAAGAAATTATAGTCTGCTCCGATCCAACTTCCACTCCAATATAGATTATATTGAAATGTTCCTTTACTTAAAAGAGTTTATTTATCATAGAATCAATTCCTTACAATCTCAAAAGTATCACAGTCACGTCAGCAGGTATCCAAGAACCATCTTGAGTAGGTAGCTTCTGAGAGATATCATCACCTTAAACATTTGACCGTTTCACACTCTAACACTTGTATCGTTCTCTTCGATTAGAGTTTGGAATAACAAAGACATAGACACGGAGGCACCACTTTTGCATTAACCGTGAGCTTTCCCCAATAAAATAACAATTTGGGCCTTTTACTTACATTCAGACTTTACGTTATCAAAACGTAGCCCAATAGAGTGCATGTAAACGCTACCCTTGTATTTAGTGACTCGAGAACCGCTCTGACAGATTCAATCCGTTTCTTGAACGAGTCGTTCAGACTAGACTGATTCATTGCGAAGATTCGACTCTCAAAAATGATTCATTCACGAATTCGACACCGCTATCGGTTATTATGGCCGCGCTCTAGGATGCGTGGCTCATTGGGGGAACTTTGTGTAGTCCGTTAACGGAGTCTATTTTATTTATTTCTACCATTTCAGCGGGTATAATGCTTATACACCTCCATCGACTTTTGCACCGGTCTTTCGGTGCCAGGCGGCCGTTTCTAGCGAGTTTATACCACACACAGCGGGGAGTGTACGGTTTCAGACCGAGGGAGACTCCGGAGAGAAACGATGGGTTTCCGCAGATCTCAGCGCTTAACCAAGGTGTTTACAGAGTGTAAACTGTAGTTGTTGTCTGTATATGGTTATGCTTTCGGCTTTGGTAGCAGCTTTGACGTTGCATACGTAAACCCATAGTAAGATTAGAGATGTATAGCAAGATCTGCAATAATATAATGTATGGAGCATGTTGATATATTCGCTGGCTGTATTATGTCAACAGATCACGGACTGGCGAGATTGGTGGAGGCCTATCGAGCACATGGGCATAAAGTAGCTAAAATTAACCCTTTACTTCCCCAAACTCCTGTGCTGGACAGTGTGCTGGAGATCAGTCTGCTGAATGGAGCTGTTCATGGAGTCCTCAACACTACTGGTTAGTTTCTGGTTGTTTCCTGTTTTGAAATGGATCTTAATCTACTTAGGTTTTTATTGCAGGATTGTTCCGGGTTCAATCCTCGTTAAAGGGATAGTTCACCCAGAAATGAAAATTCTGTCATCACCCTCAGGTCGTTACAAAACCGTAATTTAGTTCATCTTCGTGGAGAAAAAAAATAATAATAATATTTTTTTTTTGGTTGTCATATGAAAGATTTCACTTCTGTCCCTCCATTGACAGCTATGCAACTATCACTTTGACGCTTCAAAAAGTTAACAAAGAGATGTAAAACTATCAATACAAATTGAGCGGTTAAGTCCAAATTTTCATTTGTGCGTGAAAGGTTTTTGTACATCATATATGGCCTATATTCAAAAGAAATAATTTCCGCATTTCCTTTAATTAAAAAAAGGGATTACAGTATTTTTTACTTAAAGGAGTAGTTCACTTTTAAAAAAAAAACTGCTGATAATTTACTCACCCCCATGTCATCCAAGATGTCCATGTCTTTCTTTCTTCAGTCGAAAAGAAATTAAAGTTTTTGATGATAAACATTCCAGGATTTTTCTCCATATAATGGACTTTACTGGTAACCAAACGGTTCAAGGTCCAAAACACAATTTCATTGCAGCTTCAAAAAGCTTTAAATGATTCCGATCCATAAGGGTCTTATCAAGTGAAACGATCACTCATTTAAAAAAATAAAAAATAACAAAGTTTAAGTTTTATAAGCTCAAATGTTTGCCTTGCTCTGTTCTGTGATGCACATTCGTGACTCTCCTGTTCAAACACGTTCATCAAAATGAACAAATCTTTTTTCGAGTCATTTGGTTCATTCAACGAACGAAATAAATTAATTGACTCGGAAAAAGATTTGTTCATTTTGATGAACGAGGATGACATGGGGGTGAGTAAATTATCAGCAAAAAATGTTTTAAAAGTGAACTACTCCTTTAAAATATTAAAATAATTGTTAATTATTTGTTGTTGCTGTATTTTTCTATTTCTTACAAAAATTCCAGGATTGCGCCATTTTGGGAAAGCCGAGGCGACGGCTGAAGAGGTCATGGCCTACCTGGGGAGAACGTACTGTGGGGGAATCTCAGTGGAAACCGCTCAGCTCCAGACCTTACAGGAAAGAGAATGGTTCGCTGACCGATTTGAAGAGCTCAAGAAAGAGGTGTTTTCGCCGGAGGAGAAGAGACAGCTGGCTAAACTAATGCTTGAATCACAGGTAAGACAACCATTTACATTTACTCACGTTTATTGTACTTTGCATGCCCCATGACATCGGTTACATCTTCCTAGCCTACTTGATTTCAGTGGCATCAGCAATTCTACATCTCCTCTGTTCTCTTTTCAAAGGAATTTGACCACTTTTTAGCCACTAAGTTTGCCACTGTGAAACGATATGGAGGTGAGGGAGCAGAGAGCATGATGGGCTTTTTCTATGAGCTATTCCGCTCTGCGGCGTACAGCGGAGTGACAGACGTGGTCATGGGAATGCCTCACCGTGGACGTCTCAACCTGCTCACCGGACTACTGCAGTTCCCCCCAGAGGTTAATTTATAATTCATATAGTTATGTATGTTCAGTTTAATTCATATAGTTATATATGTATAGTTTATATACGTCTAGACAGGATTCTGCAATGTATAATCACTTATTTTAGCACATATCAAATACTAAGATAGTTCTTCTGATATAAAAAAAAATCCGATATTATACATTTGCAAGCTTTGATTAACCAAACACGTCATTCTTTCTCGCTCTCAGCTCATGTTCCGTAAGATGAGGGGTCTCAGCGAGTTTCCGGAGAACTCTCCGTCTATTGGAGATGTCCTGTCCCATTTAACCTCCTCAGTGGAGCTGGACTTTGGGGCGGGACAACCTCTCCATGTCACTATGCTGCCCAACCCCTCTCACCTGGAGGCCATCAACCCCGTGGCGCAAGGAAAGACTCGTGGCCGTCAGCAAGTCAAACAGGACGGCGATTACTCCACCGACCCTCATTCTCGGCCAGGAGACAAAGTCATCTGCCTGCAGGTCCTGAGAAAAGATTTCAAGTTCACTATCTAAAACATATAACATACTAAAACATGGTAGTTGTGTATGTTATAATCTAATAGCTCTTTATCTGTTCTTAACAGGTTCATGGAGATGCTTCGTTTTCAGGCCAAGGCATAGTACCGGAGACCTTCACCCTGTCAAATCTCCCCCATTTTAGAGTAGGTGGAAGCATCCATCTCATCGTGAACAATCAAGTGGGCTACACCACTCCCTCTGAGAGGGGGCGATCATCTCTGTACTGCAGTGATGTTGGTATGTAGTTGTAAATGTAAATTTGTTTTGCTCTGTATTTATAAGGATTTCTATATTTTCCAAACTGACACGTATGACCAGCGCTGGGTGGATTACTTGCAAAGTGTAGATCATTACTGATTCCAAATTACATGACAAGATGTGGAGTTTAAAATAATATAATCTGACTACTTTTTGATTACTTTCATTTGAATAGGAGAATATTGTACCACATTGATAGAAAAATTCAAGAAGAAAGAAAATACAATTATTTATCAACATTACATTAAATAGTAAATAGATTGCGTCAGGGTTTACCCTGGGGATATTGAAGGAATTAGTGTACAGCCATTACTGGATGCCAGTTCTAGTTTATAAATATTAAAGGGATAGTTCACTTTGAAATTAATTTTTGATATATTTTATCTTACCTCAAGGGCATCCAAGATGTAGGTGTCTTTGTTTCCGCAGTAGTTTCAATTTTGATATTTTTAGGTCAAACCGTTCTTGTCTGTCAGTCATATAATGGAGGTCTATGGTCACCACCTCAAAGAGCATGCACAGAGAAGTCCAAATTAAACATGATTCAATGACTCGTAAATGTAAGTACACATTGATGGCCTAAGACACGAAACGAGCGGTTTGTGTGAGAAAACGAACAGTATTTATATCGTTTTTACCTCTTGTAACCACGTCCAAGTGATCTGAAGGCACGGGCGCAAGTGCCGGAAAGCGCCGGAAGTGATCTCTTGCACGGTTGCGGAATAAAAAAAAAATCAACGTTGTCTGTTGATATATCGAAATCGTCTTCCACGCGCGAGAGATCAGAGTACTTGGACGTGGCTGTGGTTACATGAGGTAAAAACGATATAAATACTGTTCGTTTTCTCACACAAACCACTCGTTTCGTGTCTTAGGCCATCAATGTGTGCATACATTAAATCATGTCATTAAATCATGTTTAATTTGGACTTCTCTGTGCATGCTCTTTGAGGTGGTGACCATAGACCTCCATTATATGACTGACAGACAAGAACGATTTGACCTAAAAATATCAAAATTGAAACTGCTGTGGAAACAAAGACACCTACATCTTGGATGCCCTTGAGGTAAGATAAAACATATCAAAAATTAATTTCGAAGTGAACTATCCCTTTAAAAATATGGATATTTTTTAAATATATGGGTATCGATACGCTTCAGGAGGCCTTTATAACCCCCTTGAGTTGGATGGATTACGTCTAAGATGCACTTTTTTGGGCCTGAAGTTACCATTCACTCCCATTATAAAGCTTGTAAGCCAATGTATTATTTAATATAACTCTAATTATATGTGGCTGAAAGAAGAAAGTCATATACACAGTCATTATCCCATTTTTGGGTGAACTAACCCTTTAACATTTATTTTATTTTTTAAATAACAAAAATGTTTGGGTTTTTTTTTTTTTTTGTTTCGGTAAACTACCCTGTTCTGCCTACAGACGCCATTAAACCTTTCATTATCTAACAATACTTTTGTAATTCCACTTGGTGCTGTTTAGGTAAAATGGTGAATTGTGCTATAATCCATGTGAATGGCGACGATGCCGAGGATGTCCTCAGAGCGACCCGGCTGGCCGTGGAGTACCAGCGACGCTTCAGAAAAGACGTTATCGTGGACCTTCTTTGTTACCGTCAGTGGGGGCACAATGAGCTGGACGAGCCCTTTTTCACAAACCCTGCAATGTATACAATTATTCGGTGGGTATTCTTTTTTGATAGCCTATTGCTAAAATGTTAGGTTACTGGTTTAATTTTCCTTTTCACTGCCATTTTAGGGCGAGAAAAAGTATCCCCGATTCATATGCCGACCAGCTAGTCTCGGAGGGCCTGATGACGGAGGAAGAGCGCGGTCAGATCAAGACCACCTGCTATGCTATGCTCAACGACCGGCTGAACAACATGACCCTCTACAGCCCCCCGCCCACTAACCTCCAGGGGCGCTGGGGAGACCTGGTGGAGCCCCAGAACAGAGTCTCGATGTGGGACACTGGTGTAGCGCTGCCTCTGCTGCAGTTCGTAGGCGCCAAATCAGTGGACATACCTGAGGAGATTCAAGTGCACAGTCACCTGAGAAAGACACATGTGCAGGTAAAGCTTGATCTTTGAACTCTTTTTGTAAATACGCTACATAATAAAGTTGAGAAGTTTAACTTGTACATTTTACAACAGTAGGAACGTCTACTTCAATGATCTATATAGCCATTTTGATGAGCTCCAGTGATAAAACTGCAGTCTGTGTGAATGGCTCTTTAGAGTCAGTAAAGAACTTGTAAACTTTGTCTGAGCGAACGCCTTGATCTGTCGCAGGCTCGACTGCAGAAACTGGAAGAGGGCTTAAAATTGGACTGGTCCACCGCAGAAGCTTTAGCGTTTGGCACAATGCTCTGCCAGGGTGATGTGTTCATTTCTCCTTTCTTGCGCTGTAAAAGCGTTTTAAAAATAATTTCTGCTTTTGTTTGTATCTTTATATGGATTTTCTCCTAATTGATGTTGCCTTTAGGTTGTTCCCTAGTTTGTAAGACAATTTTGGACAATATTCACTGAAAAGTAATATATTTTGAATTTATTTTCTCCATATTAACAGTATTTATTCTGTTCATGTTTATACAAGCTAAATATTTTTCAAATAATATTTTTTTTTTAAATGATAATATAAAAGCTAATACATTTGTTCACAGTTGAAATTAGTTTTTATGCACTCATCATTTTTTTATGTTTTTGAAAAAACACTCTACCGGCCGCTAAGACCGTTTGATTTAAAAAATGCAGTAAAAATGATTAAAAATGAAAATTATGACAATTTAAGATACCTTCCATGTAATTTAAAGTGTAATATATTCCTGTGATTAAAGCTGAATTTTCAGTGTCATTAGTCCAGTCTTCAGTGTCACATGATCCTTCAAATATGCTAATTTGATCAATATTGATTAGGGCTGTCAAACGATTAATCGCGATTAATCACATCCAAAATAAAAGTTTGTGTTTACATAATATATGTGGGTGCACTGTGTGTATAATTATTTTATATATAAAAATACACACACATGCTTTTATGTATTTAAGAAATATTTTTATGTATATACTGTATATAGATTTATGTATAATTTATATTATTTATAAATATTTTATATATATTTTGTTTTCTTAAATATACATGCATGTGTGTGTATTTATATATATAAAATAATTATACACAGTGCACCCACATATAATATGTAAACACAAACTTTTATTTTGGATGCGATTAATCGCGATTAATCATTTGACAGCTCTAATATTAATTAAGTCATGCTGCTTAATATTTTTGTGGAAACCGTGACATTTTTTCCAGGATTCTTTTTCGCAATTTGTAAAAAAAAAAAAAATAAATAAAATTTTATTGACCCCTGAGCTGTTTATATTAGCTGTGTACATTAGCATCAAAATGTACTCATTTGTATATATTTATCTATTTAACGCAGGATTCCATATCCGTATCAGTGGTCAAGATGTTGGCCGTGGTACGTTCAGTCAGCGTCACGCTATGGTTGTGTGTCAGGAGACCAACGACATGTATATCCCCCTCAATCACATCAGCTCCGAACAGAAAGCCAACATAGAGGTAACCAGTTGAACAACATGTAAATGAAATGTATTTATTTATAAATTACGAAGCCTCCTGCAATCATGTATCGCTTTTAATATTATTTGTTCTTATCATTATACTTAAAGACGTGTACAGGATTAGTTTTGTACTTGTAACTCGATATGCCAACTGCTCTTCATTCCTGATTTGGGTTTGGTTTGCACTTTCAATAATCCACAACAATCAAGCATAATTATGTTTGACGTGTGTGTGTGTGTTCTCGCAGGTGTGTAACAGTGCTCTTTCTGAAGAAGCTGTTCTGGGTTTTGAGTATGGAATGAGTATTGCTCAACCTAGGCTGCTGCCCATCTGGGAGGCTCAGTTTGGAGATTTTTTCAACGGCGCCCAGATTATATTTGACACTTTCCTCTCTGGAGGTAAAAAAAAAAAAAAAAAAAAAAATTCAACCGAAAAGCTTCAGGGAGTTCACAAACAGTGCTTGCTGATACTCTATCCACAAGTTTCCTACGCCCCATGAGGCCTTGCGTCAAAAGTGGGCGCGACTTCCGGTTGGAAGTAAACAAAGCGCGACTTGACATGCTTGACACTCGTTCATTCAACAGTTGACAGTCATTCAAGTTATAGCGATCCAAACTAGCTAACGATGCAACCTCAACGAAATTAAAAAGGGTGAAATAACAGTACCTTTAACCTCTGCAGTCGTTGATTGGGAGTATTATAATAACATTATTAATTATCAATACTCATCAAGGCATGGTGACAGACAGATGTGCGAGCTGACAAACAATTCAAATAAAAAAATACACACTTAGTCATTGTGCTTTGGAGTTTATTCAAAATTATAAATGAATGTGCTACTTGGATACATTACTGGCACATTTGGTATTCTGTCAACACAGGCTTTGATCCTGAGTTTAGGTGTAACATCAGTAGCGAACAGCCAATCACATGCTGATAGAGTTTATAAAATATAAAGAATTTAAAAAAAAAATGTACACAGGAAGATTCGTCGTCTTTTGGGAGGTGATGGAAACTAACGTTACAGTCGTTGGCAGGATCAGAGACGGGCTCTGGCAGGATCACTCGTTTTCAGCTTATGTTCAAAACAATCACGTTTAAGCCACTGAATTAGTTTAGTCCGGTTATACATACAACCGCGAGCAGCACATGTTGTCCCTGAGCTCCGTAACGACATCTCTCATAAAGATTTGCGTCTTTAAATAGTAAAATAATTCTCCGAAAAACAGCTAGCATCTTCGCTAACTAACACACAAAATACCATTGGAATGCTACTTCCGCCGCGTCACCGGAAGTTTCACCCACTTTATTTTTTACAGGAGAGCCCCTCGGAAACTTGTGGTTATAGAGAATAACTTCCTTTAGAGTGACTTTGCAGACATTTTTTCCATGCTCAAACAGCAACATTACACACTAAAGCAAGTTGGACATGTTAAAAAAAGAACATAATTATCCTTTCACAAGGTCTTAAATATGAGGCTAGAAACAATATGGCTAAATGTGAAAATCAAGAACCCTGAATATGTATCTTTACGCCACCTTCACACTGGTAGTTGAAATCAGCTCCGATGCGGCTGCGAAACGACCGGAAGTCATTAATTTCCCATGGAGATTCGCAGACCGCATGCGAATGGGTCCGAAACGGGTCCGACCGAGTGCGGTGCGAAGAAAATCGTGTCCGTTGGTCATCCGGATGCGTTAAAAAATTTGAACTCGTGCGAAAAGCTACGGACGGTTCCTATCCGACAATTCCAGCGGAAGTTGAGCGTTGCTATGGTACTGATAAACAAACCTGAATTATTAACTTGTAATAAATTAAATAATGATTTTATAACGATAAGTTGTCATGTCATTTTATATTTTCATGACTTTCTAACGTTTATAAGGGCAGTTAATACAATTAAATTGAAAGTAGACATTGAACTATTGACCATTATATCACATTTTTATTCGACCTGACATGTCAACGTCCTCAGCAACTTTCCTCACGCAGCATAACCCTCATCAGAGAGATCATACAGAACTGACAGAATCAAACTCTCCGCAATTTTTGTTCTACCCGCGTCCGACGCTTTTCACTGTGTGTAGTACGACGTCCATTGGGAACGTATTGCGTATTACGGAGCTGATTTAAAAACTGCCAGTGTGAAGGCGGCGTTAGAGCTTAAAGGAGTAGTTCACTTTTAAAAATAAACTTTTGCTGATAATTTACTCACCCCCATGTCATCCAAGTTATCCATGTCATTCTTTCTTCAGTCAAAAAGAAATTAAGGTTTTTGATGAAAACATTCCAGGATTTTTCTCCATATAATGGACTTCAATGGGCAGTTTCAGTCCAAACTGTTCAAAAGGCTTTAAACGATTCCAGACGATGAATAAGGGTCTTATCAAGCGAAACGATCGCTGATTTAAAAATAGCATCAAAATGAACAAATCTTTTCCAGTCAACTCGTTCAATTCGTTCGTTGATTGCACCAAATGACACGAAAAAGATTTTGATGAACGAGTTCGAATAGGAGAGTCACGAACGCGTGTCACAGAACAGAGCAAGGCGAGCATTTGAGCTTATAAAACTTAAACTTTGTTATTTTTGTATTAAATGAACGATCGTTTCGCTTGATAACACCCTTAATTCATTGTTTTTTTTTTTGTTTGTTTTATTGAAAGGATCCCCATTAGCTACAGCAATGCTGCAGCTATTCTTCCTGGGGTCCTAAAAAAGTATGTACATTAAAAGAAAATACACAAACACATAATACAAATACATATACAATATAAACACATATCCACATACATATGTACCCTCATACAGGTATAAAAATACACACAAATATAAAACCACATTATACACTTACACCTATAAACATACCTACACGCATACATAATCGCACACATATCTAAATAAATATAAACATTCAGTTATAATATTTTGACAAATGTTGTTTTACATATAATTTGTCTGAAATCGTTTAAAGCCCTTTGAACAGTTTGCACTGAAACTGTCTTTTGGACCTTGAACCGTTTGGTTCCCATTGAAGTCCATTATATGGAGAAAAATACAGGAATGTTTTTATCAAAAACCTTAATTTCTTTTCGACTGAAGAAAGAATGACATGGATATCTTGGATGACATGGGGGTGAGTAAATTATCAGCATTTTTTTTTAAAGTGAACTACTCCTTTAAATCCTGGTTTGTGGCATTTCTGATTTAAATTTGATAATAAAACTGTGCAAACACCCTGAATATGTATCTTTAGAGCCTAAGTCCTGGTTTGTGACATTTCTGATTTTTTTAAGGTGAGGCTAAATGGCTCCTGCAGAGTGGATTGGTCATCTTACTGCCACACGGGTACGATGGAGCCGGACCGGAGCATTCATCATGCCGAATCGAGCGTTTCTTACAGGTAAAGTGTAAGCATGCTCAATTACAGGAGTAGTACGGACTAAATGTTCCAGCATAATTTAAATATCCACTCTTTCTTCCTCCGGCAGCTCTGTGACAGTAAAGAGGAAGGTGTGGACGGGGACACGGTGAACATGGGAGTGGTGAATCCAACCCTGCCAGCTCAGTACTTCCACCTTTTGAGGAGACAAATGATTAGAAACTTCCGGAAACCATTGATCGTGGCTTCACCTAAAACTCTGCTGCGCTTTTCGGTGCGTTAGAGATTTGAATTGCTTTCTGTGTTGTTGTTATTGTTTATTAAACAATATTCACCTCTATTTGGCACTAGGGGGCAGTGTCAAGCTTGGCTGATATGGGACCAGGAACTTCCTTTAAAACTGTCATCGGTGATGCTTCTGTAAACCCTGCAAGGTATCTTCATTCGCTTTTTTAATAGATCATTACATTTACTACCATTCAAAAAGTTTGGGGTCGGTTCGATTTTTTTAAATGTTTATGAAGGAAGTCTCTTTTGCTCGGCAAGTTTGCATTTATTTGATTTAAAACTACAGTAAAAATTGTAAAATGATTTACAATGTCATTTATTCCTGTGACCATGAATTTTCAGCATCATTACTCCAGTCTTACATTTATTTCATGATTCTTTGGTGATTAGAAAGTAAAAACCATTTATTTTGTCAATTTATTTAATGCATCCTTGCTGACTAAAAGTATTTTTTCTTCTGAGCTCAAACTTCTGACTATTCATATACAAAATGGACATTCATAAACATTAAAAATGCATCTTCTGCTCCTTTCCTGCAGTGTGCAGCGTGTTCTGTTTTGCTCAGGTAAACATTACTACGCCCTGCTGAAACACAGAGAGACGTTACCAGAGGCAGTAAAAAACACAGCGCTGATCCGGGTCGAGGAACTGTGTCCTTTCCCCACGGAAGCCCTACAACAGGAACTAAATAAATACAAAAACGCCAAAGGTGAGGTTGCTCATATGCATCTTTTATTCATAGGAATCACATAGTTAATTATTACTTTTTTTTCTTTTCTTTTTTGTGTGTTGGGGCAATCGCTCCGGGACTGGCCTTCTTAAGGAATCATAGATGTCCCCATTACAAAATGTTGATGTTCCTAAGAAGACTCATTTTGGCATTCCCAGAATGCACTACACAAATTTAAGCTCCAAGAAAAAATAAATACAAAATTATACTTGCTTTTTGTTTCTGAATGACTCGCATATATATATATAATTAATTATCTCAGAATTACAAGATAATTTTTCATGGAAATTGTTTTGCTCTGTTTTTCTGAATTAATGACTAAAACTTTTTTTTCATGAAAAATTATCTTGTAATTCTGAGATAATTAACTCGTTAATTCGGAAAAAACGGAGTAGATTTTGTTTCCTCAAGTGAATGCAATACGTTTCCGTACATAAGAGAATTTTCCAAAAAGAAATCAAATAAACCAATTATCTTACCAATTATATATATATATATATGCGAGTCATTCAGAAACAAAAAGCAAGTATAATTTTGTATTTATTTTTTCTTGGAGCTTAAATGTGTGTAGTGCATTCTGGGAATGCCAAAATGAGGCTTCTTCAGAATTACAAGATAATTTTTCATGAAAAAAAAGTTTTAGTCATTAATTCAGAAAAACAGAGCAAAACAATTTCCATGAAAAATTATCTTGTAATTCTGAGATAATTAACTCGTAAATTTAGAAAAACAGAGTAAAAAAAAATTCCATTAAAAATTCTCGTAATTCTGAGATAATTAACTCATTAATTCACAAAAACAGAGCATGAAAAATTATCTTGTAATTCTGAGATAATTAACTCGTTCATTCAGAAAAACAGACCAAAAACTTTTTCCATGAAAAATGATCTCGTAATTCTGAGATAATTAACTCGTTAATTCAGAAAAACAGAGTAGATTTTTTTCTTCAAGTGAATGCAATATGCTTCCGTACTTATGCTCACCAAGGCTTACATTATTTGATCACAAATGCTGTAAAAATATAGTAATATTGTGAAATATTTTTACAATTTAAAACAATGGTTTTCTATTTTAATATATTTCAAAATGTAATATATTCCTGTTATGCACAGCTGAGTTTTCAGTTTTCAGTGTCACATGCTAATATGCTGATTTGCTGCTCAAGAAACCATTTCTTAATATCACTGTCATGTCAAACAGTTGTGCTGCTTTATATTTTTTGTGGAAAATGATGCATTGTTTTCTTTTGAAAGTTAATTTAATATTAGCATTTATTTGTAATAATCTTGTGTAACATCATAAATGTCTTTACTGTCACTCTTGATCAATTTGATGCATTTAATTGCTAAATAAAGTATTTTTTAATCTTGCTGACCCCCAAACCTTGAGCAGTAGTGTGTGTACTTAATGCATAAAACATCAAACTCTATTGGAACCCAATGTATTTCTACACAAAACATGGCAAGCTTCTTTCATATAATATCCTCTTCCGTTACAGAGTTCATCTGGAGTCAAGAGGAGCCGCAGAACATGGGATGCTGGTCATTTGTATCACCAAGATTTGAGAAACAGTTAGCCTGCAAGGTCAGATTCACCACTTCACGCTAATAGATGGCCTCTTAGCTAATCCCTTGATCGCCTCTTAGGCTGCATATAGTTTAAGTTAATCAGATTTACACCGATTTATTGCAAGATGATTAATGTTGATCCCATTGTTCCCTCAGTTGAGGTTTGTGGGCAGGCCTGCATTACCCGCTCCTGCTGTGGGCATTGGTACTCTCCACCATCAGCAGCAAGAAGCCATCCTGACCTCGTCTTTCTCCTGAAACCACAGAACTATAAACATGCTGAGCATCTGTTATTACAGCGAACAAGCTGTGACTGGTGCACTGACAACAAAAGCCAAGCTCTGTTTGTAGCCTGAGCGCTAAACGGGCATATTGCAGGTTGACTAATTCAGCGATTCCCAAACTGTGGTCCGTGAGGGTACTGCAGGTGGTCCGTGAAAAGGCAAAATAAAATATAAAATATTTAACCAAGAAATTCCCATTAAAAAAGTAAAAAGAATATGTAGGCCTATATTTATATAAAATGTAAACTAAATTGTCAAGCTATTGTGTGATTACTAAAAACAGGCTAGTGGCGCTCGGCCGTGACTTTCAAGCTCCGTGTCGTCAGAACCACAACACCGGATCGGTGGATAGCAACAGGTTAGGTGAGCATTTATTTAGTTGTTTGTTTTTAATATAGGTCTATATTAGACAGACGATACAAAGAGGAAGGGAAATATGTGGAGGGTGACAAAGGAGGATATTACGTTCATATCGGACTGGCAAATAGACTCCAATGGCTTTTCCTTTTGACAACTTTATTTTTAACCTGGAATAATGTTAGGCCTACTGTGTTTTCTTTTAAATGTGTAACGTTATAGGGCAGAGGCAAATATGTTCTCAATATCAAATCACATGGATAGCCTTTATAGGCAGTTTAGGCCTATATGAAACGAAATGTTTATAAATGGAATGAATAAGGCCTGTTATTATTTTAATTTCCGGTTAACATTAGTCTCTTGATCTCGTTTTTCTGAAATGTTTTGCGGATGTGCTGTTAAGTGGACAAACTCAAGTCTACTTTTTGAGGACTTGTAGAACTCTGAAGATTAACATTAATAATTCCCTAAAATCGCTAAAGGTTTTTTTGATATGCTGACTATATCCAAGTGTTCTTATTACTATATAGATTTCATACTCCATTGCTGTGGAAATAAGCCTGTTGTTCAAATGAACCTGATTATGATATGTAATATATACTATAATGTTATATCATAATATGTGTATTATGAGGTGTTCCGTGAAAATTATTGATTACAAATAGTGGTCCACACACACACACAAAGTTTGAAAACCCATGGACTAATTTATCCCTTGGTTATAACTTGGGTATAAGGGAACATCTGTTCTTGTCGGCTTCCCAATCAGTTGATCATTTCTACACCTTTTAAAAGTATCAGTGATATTTCCTCTCTGTTGGCACAGGAAGTTTGTAATTTTATCAATGAAATGTCGAAAATTGACTAAGTTCTGTATACATTAGTGTTGTTGTGTACAGTTTTTCAAAGCACTTTTAAATTAGATTTAATATTCTAACCGGAGTCAGAAGACTGTGTGGAGGCAAGTAATCGTTGTAGCATTGAAATGTAAATTGTCACGATCAAAACATTGGCTCATTCAATGTTGTGTGCGTCTGAATTAAGGGCAATTGATTATTACCAGATGAATGTAGAACCTGTGCAGAATAACAGAATCTATTGGTGTATGTTTACATTAAAAGTATTAATCTTAAAACGATACCTCTGTCTATTTACGTTGCTATCGTTGTTTTTTTAACATACCCATCCAAACACTGTTTATAATGATAAATTATACAAGTTGTTTTCAATAATGATATTGTTCTTGTGGATGAAACTGAATTTGTACTGAAATGCTTAATCTGGAGATAAAAAAATAAAAGAAAAAATTTAATTATTGGCCATTAACATGTCATCATACAGTATATTTTCATAAGGTAAAGATATTAATAATTAAACTTGTTTGTCTGTCTTTAGGATTCACATTCACCCTAAATATATATGAGAGAGATATTTAGACATACAGTATATATTAAATATTAACATTTCATTTTTTTTGCTTCCACGTCTTTTATATACTAGCCTATATGTATACATACATTAAAGGCATGGTTCACTTTGAAATTATTTTTTGGTATGTTTTAGCTTACCTCAAGGGCATCAAAGATGTAGGTTTCTTTGTTTCCGCGGTAGTTTCAATTTTGATGTTATTAGGTCAAACCGTTCGTGTCTATCAGTCATATAATGGAGGTCTATGGTCACCACCTCAAAGAGCATGCACAGAGAAGTCCAGATTAAACACGATTTAATGACTCGTAAATGTAAGTACACATTGATGGCCTATGACACAAAACGAGCGGTTTGTGTGAAAAAACGAATAGTATTTATATAGTTTTTACCTCTTGTTACCACAGCAAGTAATCAGGGCACGGGCTCTTTGTGGCTGTGGTTACATGAGGTAAAAACAATATAAATACTGTTCGTTTTCTCACACAAACCGATCGATTTGTGTCATAGGCCCTCAATGTGTACTTACATTTATGAGTCATTGAATCATGTTTAATTTGGACTTCTCTGTGCATGCTCTTTGAGGTGGTGACCATATACCTCCATTATATGACTGACAGAAACGATTTGACCAAAAAATATCAAAATTGAAACTACTGCGGAAACAAAGACACCTACATCTTGGATGCCCTTGAGGTAAGCTAAAACATACCAAAAATTAATTTCAAACTGAACTATCCCTTTAAATTTGAACATACAAATATTAATTAAAGCGAGACACTACTACAAGCAAAACAATTTTGAACCTGGCTTTAACCAATGTTCAGGTTTCAATCTTTGCAGAAAATGTAAGCAAATGAGTACATATTTTTTTACATAATGTCTTAATTTTATAGTGGTAATATTCGATTATTACAATGTGTTTTTTCCCCTCATTTGTCATTACTACGAAAAACCCTAATTGGAACCTTTGTTTTTTCAATGTAACAAAATTAAAATCACCTTAATTGCCTGTATTTGTGTCAATAGGGCGTTTTTAGTGAGTAAAGTGTCTTCCTCTCACTACGCTGAGTTTGGATGGCTATAATGAATGCAGTGTTTGCTCTTCATGCAGAAGGTGTACTGTTTCTGACGCAGTCTGTTGCCGTCCCTGACACGCTTACCGGTTATTTACCGGGCAACAGTTGCATCATTTATCAACCGGTGCGTTACAACAGCCTTACTTTGCAATACCTCAAGAATAGGGACTAACGGATTTGCGCGTGGTTGAGCTCGTCGCGCGTCGCGGTGAGTCAGTCAGGAGGATCCGCGGTGAGCTCGCGCGCTGTGCGTCAGTCAGTCCTCGTTCTGTTGACGGTACCGGGCGGCATGGAACGGAATGCAAGAGCCGATTAAATTCTGTCAGACAGTCACAGAGACCGATACCCGCGTCCGCGTCTTTACCTGTGTTTTGTGTTTCCTGTAAGGCTGGAAAGATTGACGCGTTAAGAAGGTTATTCGGAGGCAGCGCTCACCCTGGAAGCACCATGGCCAGGGGAAGCGAGGAATCTGGGAATGGATCGTGGAAAAAGCAAGTGGATGACATCAGGAAGATTTTCGAGTTGAAGGAAATCCTCGGGACGTGAGTATGAATGATGATTTGACATTGTGAATGGCGGGTTTTGAAATCTGCATATGAGTCAGTTTTGGTCTTCAAAGTTTGATCTGTAAGAATATGTTACAGACAGGGGATTTACTTTACCAAATTTCCATTTGACATATTTACTGTTTCATAGGCTAAATGGTTAAAAAGTGAAATCTTGGTCTTCTGGCTGGCTCACTCACAAACATTTCCTATGGCTATATACTTTATAAAGCCTTTATTGTCATTATACCACATTGTAAATATTATACCATGTTAACAAAGTCATAAAACTATTTTATCACGGTCTTATATTTTGTAGGGTTTTTCAGTCAGCACTGTGTCACCATGATTTATCAGAAACATCATCATTCATTCTTTTTCTAATAAGAACTTTATAATGACCTTGAAAGCAAGACTAAATGAACTACGAAACTGTCATTAAGATATACGTGAATGGCAATATTTCCTCACAGTTGCACATTCAATCAGATGTAGAATAGGATGCTTTGGTCTGTGCAATGTGGTCTGTGTCAATGCATAATATGCACTGTAAATCCTTGCTTAACCCACTTGGAATAACAGGTTATAATGTGCAGACCTTCTTCTGTCATGAAGTTTTAATATTTCACACCCGACAACATGGCTTTAACAACTCTTTCCAAATTCCTCTTCTGTTGTAGGAGCATTGAAGTACAGGTTCATGGGTTTTCCCCAGTAATGCCTTGAAATAGACCATGATGTCTATAAGTCTATTTATATGGTGCGCAGGGACCAAAAACAGGGCAGGTATTTTTATGTCCCCTTAGAGAGATTTCGACCATTTGTGGGGGTTTTATTTGTTATTTTAATTTGTCCTGTAATCTGTGACAGGCGATCACCACCATTGTAAAACTATGCTTAATTTCTGAAACACTTTTTCAGAAATCGATTGCATGCTGTGCTGTATTTTGCCATTCGTGCGTTTTGTTTAGCAAAATGAGTTTTGAGTTGGAACAATGTGAATCTTAAAATCAGAAGATGGAATAGGCAGATGAGCTTGGTCAGGCTCTGAAGTGTATGTGTGTTATATTTAGTGCATGTGTGGTCAGGTCATTAACGGTGGAGAGATATGTAAGATTTTAACCATAGCTCATCAAAAGACTCTTACAAAAGGATTAACTAGACTAGAGAGGCTTTATTTAACAGGCCGATCCCGACCTGTAAATGTTTCATATAGGATCTCCAATATTCATGCCAGTTGCGATAGTTTTACAGCGAAGCCTCCATGTCCCAGGCTGTGAAACTCTGTCAGCAGGTGTCACATTGGTGTCTGCACATGTGTGGTGATTGTTTTAATCTGACTGTTTGACTGCTTGTCATTGGAGGTTCAGCACTCCACCCCCAACGCTTTAAACAGTAGACTGTGGATTATATGACTGCAGAAGAAGGGAAAGACTCAGATTATCCTCATTATCCTTTCCTCTTTTTCTGTTTCTCAAGTCTCTCTCTCTCTCTCTCTTTCTCTCGTGCTTTGCGTGTCGAGATTATGATTGTTTTTATTGTGTTGTTCACACACCATGGTAGAAGAGCTTTGAAGTCATTCTGGATGATGTAATTTTTTTCATTGTTGCAGTGCTTTGTGTTCTTCTCATTTTCAAGATGATGGTGATGATGAAGATGTAATGACCATAATTAATCATCAACAGCATGAATTATACTGAGGGTCTTGAAATCTGCTCCTGGAGACCCAATTACTGCAGAGTCCAGCTCCAATTTTGAGATGGTCCTCACTGCAGAACACGAAATCCAGGGGGAGGAGTTGGATCGAGATATACATATATACATATACCTAATCCCTATTCCTTACATAAATGCCCTTACACCTTACATATACCAAATCCCTATGCCCTCTGATCCCGAACCCCACCCCTTATCCTACCTATCTCTGCCCCCTGATCCCTAACCCCACCCTTAATCCTACCCATCTCCACCCCCTGATCTCTAACCCCACCCCTAATCCTACCCATCTCTACACCACTTAGATCCGGATCCAACTCCGCCCCCTGGATCTCGTGATGCAAGCTTTTGAAATTGGGTTTTTGAAAACGATAGAGTTATTGTCTCCATGTAAACTACAAAATTGCACATTTGTGAATACGGTGACGACATGCGTATTACAGTTTATAGACACGTAGTATTTCTAATTGACATTGCCATCTACTTGCCTTTGATCGTTTTGACCACATTGTCATCTGTACATGAAAAACACAAGAAAAAAACTTTTCTTTTTTTAGTACGGTGTTGTGTAAATCACCGTATTCAGGTTCACTTTAAAATTTGAAGCAGATATTTTGTAACCTAAAAACTAGGTTCAACTAAAAACTGAAAACGTTTTATGCATTTTGGCATTATTTTCACACAACAAGGGGCTGACAATGCTACTTTTTGAAAACTGGTTTCAAAGTGCACTTATTGAAAACAATACCGTTATCATGTCAGTGTAAATTACAAGAGGGCAAATTTGTGTAGACGGTGACGTCATGCGCATGTGTGATTTGTTTTTCTTTACAAAGTGACATCGCCAACTACTGGCCAGGCAGCTTAATACAGGATTCTTAGTTGTTTTGAACTGGATCATTTTGACAAATGCGCGAATTCAAAAACGCGAATGAAAATCTTTTCAGTTTTTATTACATTGTTGCAGGGCAGTGGGTGTCCAGTGCGGTTGAAGATCCCTGAATTATGGTACCAAAAATTTGGACACGCTTTAGTAAATTTGTTTCTCACAACCTTAAAAATATTTGGATGTAAAGTTTATGCATAAATGCATAAAATAAGTCTTGTGTCATTGTATAATTTCTTTAACTAAAATTAGTTAGATTTATTATTTTTAATTATTTTTAAAATTATTTTTATTCAGCAAGGACACTTTAAATTGATCAATGCTGTTTTTTTAAACCGCAATTCTGAAAAACATCAAATCATCATATTAGAATGATTTCTGAAGGATCATATGACACTTAAGACTGGAGTAATGATGCTGAAAATTCAGCTTTGATCACAGGAATAAATCACATTTTAAAATATAACAGAATAGTTATTTTAAATTGTAATAATAAATCACAATATTATAGTTTTTACTGTAGTTTAGATCAAATAAATGCAGCGTTGGTGAGCATAAGAGAATTTGTTCCGGAACATTAAGATGTCTTATACAGATACCTACCCCAAACTTTTCAAACCCTAGTGTGTATATATTTAATATCTATAAAAATAATTCAACTCGTAAGTGGATGTTTAAAGCGGTTGAGATGAAGAACAGGCATAAATCTAGAACACGTTTAATCCAGGAAGGATAATCTTTCTAGGATTTCCCATCCTGAAGATGACATAACAGATTCCATAACACTCCTTACACAAGACTTTCAGAGGGACCAAACTGAAAACAGCACACACACACAAATGATTCAAAAGCAATCAGTTCTTAGAAATCCCAGAATGAAGCATGGATGCACAATGAAGCATTGTCAGAAATAGCTCATTCCTACACATAATGACTCAACCTGCACAATCTCCACCCCATCCTCCGAAAATACTGCACTCTATATCGTCTAACTCCATCTGTACCACTGTTACCATTTCTAAATGAGAAAATACAATCAGTGTTAATTAATCCGTTAATTTTAGATTAATCCCATTTTAATCCTGTTACTTTCCGAGTGGAGGTGTCAGTTTTCCTGAATTCACCTGAGGTGGTTCAGTATGTTACAATTCGATTTAATTCACATTTAATAAGCGCATTTCTCAATACATGTCGTTTTAACGCAGCTTTACGGAAAATTCATTAGCCTTTTATGCAATATCCCAATGTTGTGCATTAGTTAAATTCTTATCTTTGGATGGAAGCGTAGAGAGTAACTCAATTTATCTGCACTTTGATCTTTGAAACTTTCCAGACATTTCACATTCAGAAAAAAGCTGTATTACACACTACGTGAATTGTAATATCTGAAAAAGTGTGATAGAGCACCCTTTTCAGACTCTGACTCTATGTTCCCACACATCTTATAATACTGTATGTGACTGCACCCACTTTCCATATAATGCATATAGGCTTATGAAACTCTGACATTTGCATGAGAAATTCAGCTTTACTGTAAAGCATTGAGGTCATGGACCACATAATCATGATATAGGATCACTAGTTCCTTGTTGACCTCATGTTATGCAAATTAGTTGTGCAATGGGTACACAAATACATGCTTTAGAGAATAACTGCATAAGTGAGCTTTGACTCTGGCAAGCTTTGTTGCTAAAAGTGTTTACAGGTGCACAACAAGGAACTAAAAGCCAATAATGGTCAGTCCATGTGGGTTAACGGTCATGAGTCTTTCTCTTTACCTTACCTCACGCTGACACCTCCTGTAACTGATGATTTCCTCTGGCGGATGGTGAACTGACACCTGCTTCTCTGTAGATTCATAC
The DNA here is from genome assembly GCF_016745375.1 of Pimephales promelas. The sequence goes on from NW_024121129.1 coordinate 424,261, forward strand.
ACTCTTCATCAGATGGATATTCATCACCTGAATAATGGTTATATCGTGTATTTATATTTATATATATTTTACATTCTGCTTGTTGAGTTGAATTTCCTGAATTATGGGTTTTGATTTAGTTTAATTTATTATATTTTATAATTTTTTTGTGCTATTTTAGAATTGAATCACCTGAATTATTATGAGGTAAAAAAAAAACATCTGAACATCTAAAGTGGTTCTTACTATTTGAAATGCTGATAAAATGGCCAAGTCAAATTTTTCTTCAATAGTTTATCCACTGTCTAAACCACTACTATTGTTATTTATTTTATTTTATGTTAAGAGGATTAGGGCCTATCTATAATAAAAAAATAAAACCATCTCGAGATTAAAGTCATTATAATGCGTAAAAACTCGTTATTAAACTCGTAAAATTTCGAGAAAAAGTTGAAATACAATCTTGAGAATAAAATCATTAAATATCGAGAATAAAGTCGTTGTGTTTCGAGAAAAAACTCGTTAAAATTTGAGAAAAAAAGTCGAAATACAATCTTGAGAATAAACTCATTAAATATTGAGAAAAAAGTCGTTGTGTTTTGAGAAAAAGCGTGTTAAATTTCGAGGAAAAAAGTCGAAATACAATCTTGAGAATAAACTCATTAAATATCGAGAATATAGTTGTTGTGTTCCGAGAAAAACCTCGTTAAATTTCAAGAAAAAAAGTTGAAATACAATCTTGAGAATAAACTCATTAAATATCGAGAATAAAGTCGTGTTTTGAGAAAAAACTCGAAGATGGTATTACGACTTTTTTTTCGAGTTTTTTTTCTTTTCTTGAAACACAACAACTTATTCGCAATATTTAATGAGTTTATTCTCAAGATGGTATTACGACTTTTTTTTCTCGAAATTGAATGATTTTAATCTCGCATTATAATTACTTTAATCTCGAGATGGTTTTATTTTTTATTATTGCTTTGCCCTAATCCTCTTCCGTACTGTCTAAACAACTACTATTTTTTTTATTTAATGCTTTTCCCCTTTGTCTACTAATAAGCACTACTATTTTGTTTTTTTAACTTGTTCTAGTTTAGTCTCGTTTTTTTGTTTTTGTTGTTTGAGTTGAGGTGTTTAGTGTTGATTACTTTTCCGAAGTCAAATTTGCAGTGTTCTGACTTGCCCCAGTAAGCAAGCACCTAGCAACCACTTATTTCGCCTTAGTTACGAGCACTCGACCATCTTTACAACCGTTTCTCAACGTTCTGACAACCATCCATAAAACTCGAGCACCATGTCAGTGATCTTTGCACTGCAAAGCACCAGTAATGTTTAAAATGTGTCTGAATTACACGTGATAAATCTGATCTGTTTAATGCACTCTATCCAAGCACACGCTGTTGTTTTTCTTAGTTTAATCCTTTGAAGAGATGAATGCTGCGCCCACTGCAATCTCACACGCTCATATGAACACATAGCTTACAAAGTACTCAACCTGCTGGGCGCTCGGCCAATGAGTCACTCCATTTCTAGCCTTCTAAAGGGCTTGCGTTTCAATCGCAAATGAGAGTTGAATTTGACAGTTTAAGAAACATATGACAAATGCTTTGTTTTGGCAAACCACCAAACCCTATATTTTGATAAAATGATTCAGGAACAGCCTTTTGTTCCAAGCTTTCCGAATTGCCGCGAGCGCTCGTGCCGGTATTTGTAAATTACTGTGCGTGTGTGTGTGTGCTGAAGGATTAGAGCAGATTTTCAGTGACCAATAAAGGCTTAGCTACAAGCCACAATGGCCAACTGATTACACAGTGCATATGATACAACATCCCTGAAGAATCAGAGGAGACGTGAATATGGCTATGCTTTTGAGCATTACATTTTTGAAAATGTACAAATATAGTGAAATATTTGAAAGCAGTCCTTACTATTTGACAACAAGTTTTTCTTCAATATTTTATTATTTTATTTGATGCGTTTGTCCCTGTTGGCTGTCAAAAGTACTATTATGTTGTTGTTGTTTTTATTCATTTTATATTATACTTTGGCCTTTTAAAGGGTGTCTCAAGCACTGCCACTCTTTTATTTTAGTTTTTTATTTTATCTTATTTATATGATCTTATTAAATTGTATTACATTTTATTCTTCTGTGTTCTGTCCCTTTTGTAGGTTGTCTAAAGCACTACTATTTTTATTTTATGTATTTTATTATTTTATTCTTCTGTCCATTTGCAGTACTAAAGCACTACTATTTTTATTTTATTTATTTTATTATTTTATTTTATTCTTCTGTCCCTTTGCAGTACTAAAGCACAACTATTTTTATTTTATTATTTGATTTGATTTGATTATTAGGTCCCTTTGTAGGTTGTCTAAACTAAAGCACGACTATTTTTATTTTGTTTTATATTATTTATTTTATTATTTTGTCCCTTTGTAGGCTGTCTAAAGCAGTGCTATATTTATTATTGTATTTTTATTTTATTATATTCTTCTGTTCCTTTTGCAGTACTAAAGCATGACTATTTTTATTTTATTTTATATTAATTTATTTTATTATTCTGTCCCTCTGTAGGCTATCTAAAGCAGTGCTATATTTATTATTTTATTTTATTATTTAATTCTTCTGTCCCTTTGCAGTACTAAAGCACTACTATTTTTATTTTATTATTTAATTGTATTTGATTATTATGTCCCTTTGTAGATTGTCTATAGCACAACTATTTTTATTTTGTTTTATATTAATTTATTTTATTATTTTGTCCCTTTGTAGGCTGTCTAAAGCAGTGTTATTTTTATTATTGTATATTCATTTATTTTATTATTTTATTCGTCTGGCCCTGGGCTGTCTGAAGCAGTGCTATTTTTATCATTTTATTTTATTTTAATTCATTTTATTCTTCTGTCCCTTTTTAGGCTATCTAGCACTACTATTTTATATTAATTTTATTTTATTTATTTTATTTTATTTTATTTTCCAACTAAGGGACCTCACTGCCAAGCTTTCAAGCAACATATTTTTTTCTCTGTCCACTTTCTGTCTCCCAAACATGTCCAGCCACTTTTTAATACTTCCCCTCTCTTTTCTGTTTCTCCAGTGGGGCGTTTTCTGAAGTGGTCCTGGCCCAAGAGAAGGCCACAGGAGACATGTACGCCGTGAAATGCATCCCGAAAAAAGCACTAAGAGGAAAAGAGAGCGGAATAGAAAACGAGATTGCAGTGCTTAGGAAGTAAGTATTCCTAAAAGCCACCAGAAGAGGCTTACAATAACAAACCCAACACCCATTACACGCTTCACACAAGTTCCTCTTGCTACAGTACTGAGGAAAAAGGCTAAAGTTGAAAGGAAGCTGTTCGTGTGAGTTTGAGCGGGAGATGACTCAGGCTTTATGACACGCCCCTCACAGCCTCCCACCTTTGCTGACTCCTACCTGTCCCTTTCAAAAGCATCGCAAGAAATGATTCATGTGGCCTCCACCGCAGACCTCGCTATTCACCGCACGTTGAGGCCGAGCGCAGGTCCGCGGTTGTCATGGTAAAAAGGCGTTCTGGAAAAGGAGGGAAGGCAAAAAAAAAAAAAACTCCGCTGCAGCTGGATTGGAGATGCTGCGGTCAGAATGATTCTAGTTACTGGAATGCAACTAATCAGCAAAGATGTATTCAGTTGATCAAAAGATAAAGACATTTTTAACATGTTACAAAAGATTCCTATAAGATTCCTAAATGCTGTTCGTTTCAACTTTCTGTTCATCAAGGAATCCTGAAAAAAAGATCACAGTTTCCACAAAAAAAGCAAGCAGCACTTAATAATAATTATAATAAGCAATGTTTCTTGAGCAGCAAAATCCTACATTTTTAGGATGATTTATAAAGGATTTTTATTTTTTGCTTTTGTCCCTTTGTCTTCCCTTTTGTGAAAAGCACACATTTTTTAAGTCTTTTTTTATTTAATTATTATTTTAAAAAAAACATTACTGTGCCTTTGTGTGTCCCTTTGTCAAAAGCACTACATGTTTTATTTTATTTTTTTAGTTTATTATTTTATTGTCCCTTTGTGTGTCCCTTTGTCAAAAGCACTAAATATTTTATTTTAACTTTTTATTTTATTTTATTGTCCCTTTGTGTGTTCCTTTGTCAAAAGCACTACATATTTATTTATTTTTTAGTTTATTATTTTATTATCCCTGTGTCAAAAGGCTACATATTTTATTTTTTATTTTATTATTTTATTGTCCCTTTGTGTGTCCCTTTGTCAAAAGCACTACATATTTTATTTTAACTTTTTATTTTATTTTATTGTCCCTTTGTTGTCCCTTTGTCAAAAGCACTACATATTTTATTTATTTTTTAGTTTATTATTTTATTGTCCCTGTGTCAAAAGGGCTACATATTTTATTTTTTATTTTATTATTTTATTGTCCCTTTGTGTGTCCCTTTGTCAAAAGCACTACATATTTTATTTTTTATTATTTTATAGTCCCTTTTGTGTCCCTTTGTCAAAAGCACTTAATATTTTATTTTAATTTTTATTATTTTATTGTCCCTTTGTCAAAAGCACTACATATTTTATTTTTATTTTTTAGTTTATTATTTTATTTTCCTTTTTCAAAAGGGCTACAGATTTTGTTTTTTATTTTATTATTTTATTGTCCCTTTGTGTGTCACTTTGTCAAAAGCACTACATATTTTATTTTTTATTTTTAAGTTTATTATTTTATTGTCCCTTTGTGTGTCCCTTAGTCAAACATACTAAATAATTCATTTTAATTTATTTTATTTTATTTTATTGTCCCTTTGTGTGTCCCTTTGTCAAAAGCACTACATATTTAATTTTATTTTATTGTACCTTTGTGCATCCCTTTGTCAAAAGCACTACAAATGTATTGATTTTATTTTATTTTGTGACAGTGAATTCAGCTTTGCCATCACAGAAACAAGTTATGAATGCATCGCCCTTGAGCTGTTTGGCAACTTGCTAGCAACTTCTAAGCTCAATCTATCAGCCCGACTCATATGTAATAGGAACGAACATCAGCCATCCAAAACAAAGCCTTCATAATCCACTCAAGTGCGCCTTTGGTTCATTGTAACTGATCAAATATTTTGTCTGTTCTTTTCAGGGTCAAGCATGAGAACATTGTGGCTCTAGAGGACATTTACGAGAGCCCCAGTCATTTATATCTTATTATGCAACTGTGAGTAAAATCTGTTTGCTACTTCAATTTGTGCTTAATTAATGCTCTAAGTCTCCAAAGTCTTTGAAATGGAGCCAAACAATGTGAAGCAAGTTTGCAATGTGGAAAACTTAAAAAAACTTAAGTACTAATCTGTTCTTGCCTGTATCTGATGTGTGACTGACTGATACATTCCTTTTAATTGCAATCCAAAAAATTTCTCTTTCTGTCATTCCAATTCAACATCCTGTGGCGCTTTAAACTCATGACTTGAAAAGGAGCCAATTCTTATTCTGAATTGTGTCCAAGCCTCCTGCTGCTGCTTGAGATCATTTCAACAATAATGAATCATCTATATAGTTTAATGTGAAACATGTTAAACCCATATTTGATTTATTGTATTTTTAAACATACACTACCTTTCAAATGTTTGGGTTCAGTAAGTTGTTGTTGAAAGAAATTAATACTTTTATTCAACTAGGATGCATTAAAAGTGACAGTAAAGACATTTATAGTGATGCTGAAAAAACTTGATAAATAAAAATAAATCCCGAAAAGACTTTATCATGGTTTCCACAAACAATATTAAGCAGCACAACTGCTTTCGACATTGATAATAATCAGAAATGTTTCTTGAGCAGCAAATCATCATATTTGAATGATTTCTGAAGGATCATGTGACACTGAAAACTAGAGTAATGATGCTGAAAATTCAGAAATCAGCTTTTACTGTATTTTTTAATCAAATAAATGCAGCCTTGGTGAGGCTTTCAAAAACATTAAAAACTTTTACCAACCCCAAACCTTTAAACATCAGTGTGTATATTGTAGGGATGTACCAATATGACATTTTTTGGCGAAACCGATAACCGGCAATTCTTTATATTTGACAGCCGATAACCGGAAAATCTAAATAAATCCAAATTTTTATATAATTAAAAGCCATGTCCCAAGCACACTATTACAATGTTCTTATTATAATTATATGTAGCCTATATGACTTAAAGGAGTAGTTCGCTTTTAAAAAAACTTTTGCTGATAATTTACTCACTCCCATGTCATCCAAGATGTCCATGTCTTTCTTTCTTCAGTCGAAAAGAAATTAAGGTTTTTGATGAAAACATTCCAGCATTTTTCTCCATATAATGGACTTCAATGGGAACCAAACGGTTCAAAGTCCAAAAGACAGTTTCAGGACAAACTGCAAACTGTTCAAAAGGCTTTAAACGACACCAGACGATGAATAAGGGTCTTATCAAGTGAAACGATCGCTCATTTAATAAAAAAATAACAAAGTTTAAGTTTTATAAGTTCTGTGATGCGCGTTCGTGACTCTCCTGTTCGAACTCTTTTCCTGAGTCAATTCGTTCATTTCGTTCGTTGAATGAACCAAGCAACACGGAAAAAAAAGATTTGTTCATTTTGATGAACGAGTTCGAACATGCGAACATTTGAGCTTATAAAACTTAAACTTTGTTATTTTTTTATTAAATGAGCGATCGTTCCGCTTGATAAGACCCTTACTCATCATCTGGAATCATTTAAAGCCCATTGAACAGTTTGCAGTTTGCACTGAAACTGTCTTTTGGACCTTGAACCGTTTGGTTCCCATTGAAGTCCATTATATGGAGAAAAATCCTGGAATGTTTTCATCAAAAACCTTAATTTCTTTTCGACTGAAGAAAGAAAGACATGGACATCTTGGATGACATGGGGGTGAGTAAATTATCAGCAAAAGTTTTTTTTTTAAAGTGAACTATTTTCTAAGTAGATTCTAATCATATTTCAAGCAATTCAGTGCAGTGCACATCTAACTGACAGTGTCTTAACTGAAGCAAATAACCCATTATTTTTCGCCCGGATTTTCTTATCGATAACATTAAAAATAACCACATATCGCTCGATACCGATATGGTGGCCGACATATCATGCATCCCTATATATTGTTTATTGTATATACCTGTAAGTTTGCCAGTTCTGAATAACTATAAACATTAAAAAGCAGATTTCTTGTGTTTTTCAGTGTGTCGGGTGGGGAGTTGTTTGATCGTATTGTGGAGAGGGGTTTCTACACGGAGCAGGACGCCAGCGCATTAATCAAACAGGTTCTGGATGCAGTTAACTACCTGCATTCACTGGGGATAGTCCACCGAGACCTGAAGGTGATGATTTCCCTTGACTGATTTCCTTCACACCAAAACAAATCGATATGCATAGACGTACAGTTTCATTATAGCACATAGGAAGCTGGAACATAAGACTTGAAAGGTCACCGCACTTCAGTGGAAACAAGACGTACAGCGTAAATAACTCTCTGTGACTTTTTACCCTAATCACCCTTTCTCTCTCTCTTATCTCCTGACAGCCGGAGAATCTGCTCTATTTTAACCCGAATGAAGAATCCAAGATTATGATAAGTGATTTTGGGCTGTCCAAGATGGAGGACGCAACCAATGACATCATGTCCACAGCCTGCGGGACGCCGGGATATGTGGGTAGGGCTGTCAGTCCACTGAATCTGAATATTGTAAACTGTAGTAAATCTAATGGGACTTTCATGTAATTTTAGAGTTTTTGGAAGTGTAAAGAGTCTTATAATTTCCTCATGCATGACACTTCTCATTTGATGTTTTTTAAATACGTTTTTTTCTTAGTTATGTACATTAGGGTTTTTGTTATATGTCTTGTTGTTAAATGAATGTTTATTGCAGTATTATAGTGTCATATGTTACCATGAAGGTGTTTTGTATATGACACCATCAATTAATATTTATCCCAGTGTGTGGAAACGCTCTTTGGATGAATTTTGATTCATCATGTGATTTTTCTCTTTACCTCTTATGTTTTTAAGGTGGTTGTCAGTATCAATCTATAAAACTTAAAATGTTACTACCATACATTTTACAGCCACAACCACAGCTTAAATCTCACTGATTTAATTCCAAAAATAAAATAAAATCCATATGTTGTTTAATTTCATATTCATACTTTTCATATCCACTTTTTCTCGTGAAATACAAAGAATCCATTTTAACAATATCTATGCAAACTGTAGTGATCATGCCTATCGAATCCAAAAAAAGACAACAAAATAATCACAATAAAAGTGGTTAAAAAAACAGCAAATTAGAAAACATAGAGTTTTGGAATGACATGACAGTGAGTAAATGATGATCAAATTTGTTTTTGGGTGAACTATCCTTTAAAAACATTTTTTATTAGTGCTGTCAAATCGATTAATCGTGATTAATCACATATAACAAAAGTTGTTGTTTATATAATATATATGTTATTATATATATACTGTATATTATATAGACCATTTCACAAGATGTAAACAACACTGGTCCAGAAACACTTCCTGTTTCAGTTTGTAACTGTTTTCTTTATTTCACATGTAAAGAAAACATCTGAAAGATTTTTGTTTAACTTTTTCATTCAGTTTTATATGTTCTGTTGGTTGTAATTTATCTCAGCTTTTATGTAGTGTTAAAAAACTGAAACAGGAAGTGCTTCTGGACCAGTGTTGTTTACATCTTGTGAAATGGTCTATATACTATATATGTGTGTGTATACATATATACACACACATATATATTATATAAACAGAAACTTATGTTAGATGTGATTAATCGCGATTAATCGATTTGACAGCACAAATTTTTTAGTAAATATATCATTTCATTCACTTTATCTGTCGTTTAATATGTTTAATAGCTCCAGAGGTGTTAGCACAGAAGCCTTACAGCAAAGCCGTGGACTGCTGGTCTATCGGAGTTATTGCTTACATCTTGTGAGTAGTTTTTTCCCGCCATATGAAATGTACTGCTGCTTTCCCAACCATTGCTACATTCATTATTTAATAAAGAGGTCTTTAGGTTAAAACACTGACCACTCTTGAATCCTCTGCGTCCTCAGGTTGTGTGGATACCCTCCATTTTACGACGAGAATGACTCCAAACTGTTCGAGCAAATACTGAGGGCAGAATACGAATTTGATTCCCCGTACTGGGACGACATTTCTGATTCGGGTAAGTGTAACGTAAATCACATATTATAGTTATTGACATAAACTCTTTATATATATTATATATTAGGGCTGTCAAACGATTAATCGCGTCCAAAATAAAAGTTTGTTTTTACATAATATATGTGGGTGCACTGTGTATAATTATTTTGTATATATATAAATACACACAAATGCATGTATATTTAAGAAAAAAATATTATTTATATATAAAATATTTGTTTTTACATATCATATAAATGATATATAAATACTATATATAGTATTTATATATAATTTATTTATATATAATTATATTATATATAAAGACTTGAGTTACTTGTGTTTAATTGTCAGTCACGATTCGTTTTTTTTCCCATGAGCAACACTTTAATATAGGTTTTTGAAAGTAACACTGAAGTATTGCAGCCAGATATAAATCAGCAGTTGAAAAGCATTATCTGGCGCTAAGGCGATTCAGCTTCGTTAGAAAATAACAACTCGACACCCACACCACAAGCTGTTCCCTGATGTCTGGGGAAGTGTAGGAGGGTGTCATTTTTTCACAATTAGAACTGCGCCCTTGTGTAACTGATTCAGTTTTTTTTTCTTTGTCACATTTCTGTTGTTTTATAGCTAAAGACTTCATTAGTAACCTGATGCAGAAAGATCCGGAAAAGAGGTTAACTTGTGATGAGGCTCTTCTGCATCCATGGTGAGCGACCAGGATTGTGTTCACTGCCGTTCTGATGTTATTTCAGTTGCTGTAGGTTTAAGAGTGAATCTCACACAGTCTATCTATTGACATTTTTGTGGAAATTAAGCATATGCCCCAGCCTTCATAATGCCCATTAATGTGTTACAATTCTCATTGTTCTCAATTCAATCACAATAAAATATACACGTTTACACAATGATGTAAAAATAATATAATATAATATAATTATATGCATTACAGTAATGAGAACTGCTTAATTGTCATGAAAATAATGTCACAATGCAAAAACATTTAATAATAGTATAGCCTTTATATATATATATTATATATATATGAAGAGTTCAGATGCAAAAGCCTCTAAATGCCATTTGAAATTTTCTTCTAAAATGACCATTTTTATCAAGCTTGTATATTTAAGTTAAGTAATTTCACTTAAATGACAATTAATAGGTAATTATCATTGCCATTTAAGTGAAATTACTGAACTTAAATATACAAGCTTGATAAAAATTATCATTTTAGAAGAAAATTTCAAATGGCACTTAGAGGCTTTTGCATCTGAACTCTTCATATATATATATATATATATATATATATATATATATATATACATATAGATATATATATATATAGTACAGTTCCAAAGTTTGCCTTGGTGAACATGAGAGACTTCTTTCAAAAACATTACAAAATATTACAAACCCCAAACTTTTGAATTGCAGTGTATATTATATTATATTATATTATATTATATTATATTATATTATATTATATTATATTATATTATACAAAGTTTAAATGAAGTCTTTGATTAATATCAACACAATGCTACCTTGCTTGCAGTAATTGTGACCATAACTACATTCACCTTAAGATGTTACTGTGCATCTTATGTTTTGACATTATATACCGTAGTCATGTTTATAAACACATATGGTCACATATAATAAGACTCTGCCTCCTCATGGATGCCAGATGATACTGCAAGTCCAACTCTCCTCTGATTTCAGGATAGCTGGTGATACTGCGCTCTGTAAGAACATCCACGAATCAGTCAGCCGACAGATGAAGAAAAACTTTGCGAAAGCAAAATGGCGAGTAAGTGACCACGTCCTTTCGCCCTTTGGATTCATTAATTGAAACACCCGTATTGATTGACCAGTATTTTATTTACCACATGTCAGTGTTCTCTAAACTCTTCTCTCCTCGCAGCAAGCGTTTAATGCCACTGCAGTGATCAGACATATGAGGCGTCTTCAGCTTGGCAGCAGTATGGATTCCTCTCAACACAGGAAGCAGAATCCAACATCCATGCCAGGGAAGAGTCAGTCGGTTGATGTTTCTTCAGTCCACCGCAACGACTGTAAGTTGTTACCACAATCCTTTAAGGTCCCGATATACTCACAGTGAAGTTCTTTTCATTATTTGCTTAGGGGTAAAAAGAAGACCGAAATAGCCTTACAGCGATACACTGTTAGCGAACATCTGACGCCACCCACACATTTAGATTAGCGCTTTCCTCTCAATAACAAGATAATCACATAACAAAAATGCCAGTGGTGCGAAAACAGCATCATATCGAATTGGATATGTTTGCAAGAGCTCTGCAATTTGGCACTCCGATCAAGTCACGATTATTTAAATAGCAATTTATACAATAGACTGCATGAAAGCAAACAGTGTAAGTCACTCTTTAATTAGAATCACATTTTAAATTTCTATTACTATAAAGCAGCTCTCCGGTGTGTTCATGTTTTTATGTGTGTCTGGCCTCGACAGACTGAACAGACGAAATGAACCTGAGAAGATCCACGCCAGAGAAGCCACACCTACCTATTACTTAATCGTCACGGACCAATGGTAGTTTGAAGGGGTTCACCAATCGGAGTAAACTTTATTTAGATATTCGCTTTGACAAGCTGTATTGAACTCAAAACTAACTTTGTTTTGGCCTAAAATTTGGCCTTTTTTCAAAATTAGCGCCTTTTCAGGCCCCTTTAGCGACTAATCTGGTTAACGTGTAGTTTGACACTATATCATACTTTGTCTGACAGGAAATATGTAAATGAGAACAGCTTTATTTGACACCCAGCTATATATTACACTGGCAGGACGGAAAAAAAAAAGTCACTGTTCGGATTTGGCAAATGCTGAAGAGTCTGTGATTGGATCATTGTTGCAGTGATTATGTTTCTAGCATGTTATATGTTTGGCAACAGTTCTTCTAACCCTAATTGATGGAGTGTGTAGCTTTTCATTTCATAAACAACCATGTAGGAAGACACATCATGGCCATATTTCAGGACGACAATGTCAAGATTCATATAATCACTATATAGACGAATCCGGCGAAACTACCGGAAGTAAGCGGGCGTCATTACTGAGCTGTTGCTGGGTAGCGTTGCGCCATTGCCTCCTATTGTTTTAGTTGCAACTTGCATCCACTGGAATAAACAGCCCGCGATTTACGACTGTCACTAACGTTACAACGTTACCCCTTGTATAATGTCGAGTGGGTAAACAGTTTCCGTTATAAATTGTTTCAATGGTGGCAGTAAAATTTCAATTTTGAAGAGAAAACATTGTGAATACTTCGGGTCGACTGCCCCTGTCTGGTGCCGTATGGTTTACACAGATTTCCTGGGCGAGTACAAGACGTGGACATTCGCGTATAATAACAATTATTTAATGACATAAGTAAAAAAATATAATAAATATGTGATATAGTGATCAGCAAAATCTCCTCTCTTGCTATTTTTTCTATTCAATTAACATGCTATGGTCATTAAATGGCTTTCCTGAGCTAAATGTAACGTTATGTGACATAATTGTTCTCCTGCACCTCTTTCCATGGTTTAAAAACACTAACTGGTCGATATTGTATACTTTCTAGCTGTAACGTTACCTTACCCTTGCCTGTTGCAATGTGAAAATGAGATAAATAATGGACACAAATGAAAAACATGAATTTGTTTATTTGATTTCATTTATTTATTTATTGTTACCAAATGGACAGATCTTTTTATAGTTTCCTCGTTAGCAAACGTTAGCCTAGCTAGCTTGCCAATCTATTTTCATAAATAATCTGTAAGATCGTTTGTACCTTCATCTGTGACTGGTGGCCACTATCTAACATCATCAACCCAACAAGTCATTCTGCCTGGCTGTAGCTGTCATCGAGGGTGCGTTATCACCAAGGTTTGTTTACATACCGGTGCATATGTCTATGCCGGTGTAACAGCTCAGTAATGGCGTCGCCACAAGATGGCAGCCTACACAGAACGCTCGTCGGATTCGTCTATAATCGTAAATCTCTAATCAAACTACAAAAATGGCCGAACGGGGTGGAGTTGAACCGAGTGTGAACTCAGCAACTTGGAGAGTGGGCGGAGTATGACGCATTTCCTTTTTATTTAAAGGGGCCGCTCCAAAACGAGTCGCTCACAGACGCCCATTCTCTGAGATTTGTTTTCATGATAATCCAATGTAAAGAGTTTTATCTCTAAAACTGTTTAGCGTATAACGCTAGTATATGGGGGCATATAATAAGTAAAGAGAAATCGCTAGTTAATACCACTAACAATGCTCAAATTAGCCCCACACTAACATGCAAAACGAAGCATTGAGAACTTTGTAAGTGTACAGACTATTTAATAAGAAGATTCTACTTATTCTCCTTTAAGGATTTGCCTATTCAAATCCAAACAGCGTCTTTTTGGGTGGGCAGTATATATTAAAATACAGAATGTGAGCACAGATTAGGAGAGAAAACAGATGACAATTAGCGCATGACGCCATCTAGCGACATGTTTATGCTTTAGCTACTTTCCATTGAAAATTGTTGGCAACACTGGACTTCACACCTGTTCGTTCTTCGATTTTGCTTGAAGTATATCTGGACCTTTATATTTCTTGATCTGAAACTCACAATAGATGTTTTTGACTCGACTTTTGTTGACCGTGTCATGTTGCTCATCACCAGTGATGTGTTTTGTGTTGTATTATGTCGTGTTGTCGAACAGCCCTTGAAGAGGGTGTTATCTTTGTCTAGGTTCGTCCGTGCAGGCGGCAAACTCTTCCTCGAAGACGGGAACGCCTGAGCGAAAAGCGCGGGCATCCACGGTCACCACCATCATCACCGGCTCAAAATGACATCACTTCATGTGAGACCGCTGACTTGACTATTGCACTTTGTGGAAAATCGTGTTTTCTTCTATTTAACGGTAACTTCCATTGTCCACAGTCGAACACGTTTTCCTCTCTGGAAAGCCAATGGCGCGCTACACCTTGAGACTGTCTCAAAAAGAGCGGCCTATGTATTTAAGGTGACTGTTTTAACGAGTAAAGCTCACGACTTGAACGTTAATGTGGCTGTTGAGTGGAGATTACGAACCTCGAGTTGAAGCACATCTGCTTTGGGTCGTAATAGTTCTTAGAAGTTGTGCAGATAAAACAGTTTTCATTCATTAAACCGTTGTTGTAACTTTTTGCTGCTGTGTTTCAACCTGCTGCTCTTTTGAAGGACCAAACGATAAAGGATGTGAGATTTAAAGAGTCTAGAGAAGCTGATGTAGTTAATAGAGGCTTTAAACCAATAGATAGAATTATTGTCATCCAGTATGTATAAACTTTGGTTCTGGATGCATGAATGGTGCAAGTGAATGAAGGATGTTAATATTGTATACGAAATGGAAATGTGCAGTTTTAATGGTTTTATCAACACTTTGTTAATATCGAGAAGATTCTGGAGTGATGTGTGTGTCTGTCAACAAGGTATGAAATGGTGGTAAAGCACCTTTTAAAGAGTTTTTTGTGTATGTTTTGGATTTATTTTGTAAGCTTTGCTTTTTTTAAATGACTTTTTGGCATTTACAGTATAATTTTGTTCACACTTTATATTGCAGTGATTGTTACGTAGTAATATTTTGTGTAAATGGAAGTATTTGTTGTCACTAACACTTAAATGATTATTAATTGTACAACCCGAATTCCAGAAAAGTTGGGACGTTTTTTAAATTTGAATAAAACTAAAACTATACAACTTTCAAATCACATGAGCCAATATTTTATTCACAATAGAACATAGATAACATAACAAATGTTTAAACGGAGAAATTGTACACTTTTATCCACTAAATGAGCTCATTTCAAATTTGATGCCTGCTACATGTCTCAAAATAGTTGGGACGGGGACACGTTTACCATGGTGCAACATCTCCTCTTCTTTTCAAAACAGTATGAAGACGTCTGGGCATCGAGTTTATGAGTGTCTGGAGTTTTGGTGTTGGAATTTGGTCCCATTCTTGCCTTATATAGGTTTCCAGCTGCTGAAGTGTTCGTGGTCGCCTTTGACGCATTTTTCGTTTAATGATGCGCCAAATGTTCTCTATAGGTGAAAGATCTGGACTGCAGGCAAGGCCAATTCAGAACCCGGACTCTTCTACGACGAAGCCATGCTGTTGTAATATCTGCAGTATGTGGTTTTGCATTGTCCTGCTGAAATACACAAGGCCTTCCCTGAAATAGACGTTGTCTGGAGGGGAGCATATGTTGCTCTAAAACCTTTATATAGCTTTCAGCATTCATAGTGCCTTCCAAAACATGCAAGCTGCCCATACCGTATGCACTTATGCACCCCCATACCATCAGAGATGCTGGCTTTTGAACTGAACGCTGATAACACGATGGAAGGTCTCCCTCTTCTTTTGTCCGGAGGACACGGCGTCCGTGATTTCCAACAAAAATGTCAAATTTGGACTCGTTTGACCATAGAATACTTTTCCACTTTGAAATAGTCCATTTTAAATGAGCCTTGGCCCAAAGGACACGACGGCGCTTCTGGACCATGTTCACATATGGCTTCCTTTTTGCATGATAGAGCTTTAGTTGGCATCTGGAGATGGCACGGCGGATTGTGTTTACCGACAGTGGTTTCTGGAAGTATTCCTGGGCCTATTTAGTAATATCATTCACACAATCATGCCGATGAGTGATGCAGTGTAGTCTGAGGGCCCGAAGACCACGGGCATCCAATAAAGGTCTTCGCCTTTGTCCCTTACGCACAGAGATTTCTCCAGTTTCTCTGAATCTTTTGATGATGTTGTGCACTGTAGATGATGAGATTTGCAAAGCCTTTGCAATTTGATGTTGAGGAACACTGTTTTTAAAGTGTTCCACAATCTTTTTACGCACTCTTTCACAGATTGGAGAGCCTCTGCCCATCTTTACTTCTGAGAGACTCTACCTCTCTAAGACATCCCTTTAATCATGTTACAGACCTGATATCAACTTAATTAGTTGCTATAGATGTTCTCCCACCTGAATCCTTTCTAAATTTCTTGCTTTTTCAACCATTTGTTGTCCCCGTCCCAACTATTTTGAGACCTGTAGCAGGCATCAAATTTGAAATGAGCTCATTTAGTGGACTAAAGTGTAAAATTTCTCCATTTAAACATTTGTTATATTATATATGTTCTATTGTGAATAAAATATTTGCTCATGTGATTTGAAAGTCGTATAGTTTTCATTTTATTCAAATTTAAAAAACGTCCCAACTTTTCTGGAATTCGGGTTGTAATATAGCCTCTGTAATGTAAACTGGTCATCATTTTATTCTTTTAATTGTGACTAAGCCAGAGGAAATTGAAGAACGCTTGACTCATAATGTGTTTTTGTCACAAATCTATATGAAAACTACCAGCTTCAGTGACTGACATATGTATTTGCTGATCTTGTGTTTCAGTGGAGCGAAAATGCCTAAAATTTCACACACCGTCCAAAGTGTTTTGATATGACGTGCCCACTGATATATGACCGTGAGAGATAAAAAAACAGTCTCTGCTCTTGAATCTTGCATGTCATCATGGTCTTCATACCAGCCCTCTGAATTTAGCAGCTACATGATGGTTCTTTCATTCAGGTCACAGAAATGATGTAAGCAGTGTTTTCTCTTCAGTAGATTTGTTCTGTGATGAGTGCTTTTGGTGTATGAGTGTATGGTGAGTAAATTTTCCATTAAATGCAAAGATAAACCAGTTTTATTGTTGTTCAGATTTATTTGGATAGCTTTTATTCTACCCAAAATGAATGTTACAAACTTGCCTACACTGCAAACATTTAATGAATGTAATTATGCACTTTACATTATCCCAGTACAAATATAAAATCAGGTTACTTTTAAATTCAGAAATTAAGCTTCTTGAGAAATTATTTAATATATATATATATATAACTTGTGCAAAGAATTTTGTCATGCAGGGAAAATGTAAGTTACCATTTACACTAACCATAAAAATAAAACAAAAACTGGCGAGTTGAGACCTACATTAAAGGGTTATGAATAGCCTGCATATGAATAAATGTACATCTTTGTAAATATAACTATGATACAAGAGCACATAATAACGTCACGTTCTTTCGCGCTAGTTTGTAGCCTAACTTGCATGTTTATGACACACTTTGTGCCAAAAAAAAACCTTTACAGAAATATGATATAAAGTAGTTACGTTTCTGTAAAGGCATTAAAGCTCTCCACCCGTATCCCTGTAGTTATCTATCCACTGTTTCAATTCGTGTGTCGGTTATATTCGTAAGATGGGTCGAGGCCGTCGTGGTGGAACTCTCTCCACTGCTCGGTCTTCTCTCTGGTGCGCTCGTCTTGCTCTGGACGACAGAAAAAATGGAGGAATGTTAACTTTCACGGTGTGTTTAGTTGATTATATAAGCCTAAAGTATCTATAAGCACGTGAAGGTATCATTGTTACATAGTTGAGTAAAGTTGGCAATAAATTCACAGATTCGAACTTCCCGGGTCAATAACTCCTCAGGTAAACGTTGTAAATACACGTCTTTTTAGATATCGTATTAGATATGATTAGAGAGTTTTAAAATATATTATAAAAAAGATTTGCTAAATCTGTTTTGTTAAACACAAGGTTAAAGTTCATGTTGTTTGCGTTGAATCAGAATGAACGATCTCACGCGACAACTGCTGTCTAATCCAATATGGCCGCCAGGTAAGTAAATAAAAAAATATATATTTTACTCACCATCACTCTCTTCCTCGGCGTAATTCTCAAACTGATTTCTTTGTTCTTCATGATACTCCCTCCTTCTCTTATCTGCGGCCAGTCTCTGTCTCTGTTCAGCTAATGAGACAACAACATCCGAGAGTAAGAAAGAGAGAAGGAAATAAAAACAGAATGCTCAGACATCAAGAAGGTATATGCGCACACATGATCTAATACAGAAACCCATTTCAGCTATTTCATCACATGAGAAAGTAGATCATGAGTTAGTAAATCACAATTGTAGTCATGATTTTGACTTTTTATCCCATCATTTCTACTTAGGAGACCTATGTCAATTTCGACTTTTCATACCCATATGACTTTAGTGTGTCATAATTTCGACTTTATCCCATAATTCTGACTTAGGCTATCTCATATGATTTCCTAAAGCTTGATTTATTTTTTTATGTGATGGAAATGGGCTTCCATAGACAGATCCGTTGGCGTTTTCTATTATTATAACATATTTTAACTACAATTATGCAAATGCTTGTTTGGATTTCATTGACTTGCACAAGAGTATCATCTGATTTAGTGTGGCAGGCAGCACCACTGAGTTATAAAGCACCATAACCACCACGTTCAATTTAATTTAGTTTTATTTTAACTCCAAAAAATATAACATGTTGATTCCACTTGAGATGTTCTCTCACTTTCTAAATACACAGTAATGAATTCCCACAAGTGAGTCAAACCGTTTTTGGTGAGCCCAATAACCATAAACAAACACAGACCAGGTCAAAGCCAAATAAAAGCATGAAAAAGCAGCAGAGCCCCTCCTTCGTTGGCAGGAGCTGAAGACTGAATGCTGGTTTCTCCAGCCTGCCCTGTGGTTCCTGCTCTGTGCTGTGGTTTTCCGTCGTCCTTGCATTCCTCAGCTGGCTCAAAACGCAGCACCTGTGTGGCCAGTGCAAGCCCCTACTAAAAGGGCTCTTTATTACGGTTTTACAATAGCAAGCCTGACTAAAAAGTTCTAGAAGCCACAACAGTGATGTGATTGATGCTCATTTACTCCGCAAGACTTCAGATTGTGACTTTTTATATATACACTACTGTTCAAAGGTTTGCGGTCAGTAATATTTACAATATATACAGTAAAAACGAATATTTCGCAAAAAAAAAAAAAACATTTTCTTTTTCACTATGTTTTAAAATATAATTTATTCCTGTGATCAAAGCTGAATTGTCAGCATCAGGGTTGCTAGATTTTTCAAATAAGCACTAGCCTCACCGTTTATCTCATCCTGAGTTTTCACAGACCTCCTGCCTCGCCGTTTGAAGAAGCTGGAGGCATCTGACTCTGGCATGAAGATCTTCCTCAGTGCACCTTCAGTGAAGAAGATCAATGATGAGGGGGAAGAACTCGTTGGAAAGAGCTATAGAAACATTGTGGGGGTTTTTTGGTCACCTTGAGGATTGGCTGCCTTTGCATCGCTCCTATCTGACACAGCGGCGCTGTCGGTTCCATGAAACACTGTAACAAACGGAAAATGATTGAGGTAAGTCCAACAGATTTTCCACCCTTTCCAGGTACTGTTGAACCTGTGGTTCCCCACATTAGTAAATCAACACTTCCCTTGGTCAACCACAGTCCGGTTACTCACAGGTGATGGCGGACAGAACAACGAGACAGGTGAGAAGAGCAGGTTGCGTCCAGGACATTTTGAAGTTTAGCTGAGCAAGAACAAAGTAAACGCTGCTGATGTTCTCCGGGACGTCTTGCCTGAGATTGGACTTGTGGTCGGGGGAGCTGGGAATGGAATTTGACCAGGAGGGTGAAAGAGGGGTGGAGCTTTGGGAATGTGTTGATTTTGGGGTGAGGGGTTGGCACCGGAAAGGGCCACTGTCCCAGGGATTAAGCTCTGTGGGATCTTGCTTGAAGTGATCAAATGACATGGGAATGATGCAGTGTTTTTTTAGCAAGGCATTTCTGCATTGGAAATGTAATAACACTGCATTGTAAAGGAATATTCCAGATTTGATACAAGTTACGCTTAATCGACAGCATTTGTGGCATAAGGTGGATTACGATGGATAATGTTTTCTAAACACTTAGCGAGTGGGTGTTGATACTTTTTCCAATGCAATGACGTATGCCAATTGTAAAAGGGAACATTGACAAGCTTTAAAGGAGTTGTTCACTTTTAAAAAAAAAACTTTTGCTGATAATTTACTCACCCCCATGTCATCCAAGATGTCCATGTCTTTCTTTCTTCAGTCGAAAAGAAATTAAGGTTTTTGATGAAAACATTCCAGGATTTTTCTCCATATAATGGACTTTACTGGTAACCAAACGGTTCAAGGTCCAAAAGACAGTTTCATTGCAGCTTCAAAGGGCTTTAAAGGATTCCATATGATGAATAAGGGTCTTATCAAGCGAAACGATCGGCCATTTCAAAAAAAAAAAAAAAAAACAAAGTTTAAGTTTTATAAGCTCAAATGGTCGCCTTGCTCTGTTTTGTGATGCGCGTTCGGGACTCTCCTGTTCGAACTCGTTCATCAAAATTAACGAATCTTTTCCAGAGTTAACTCGTTCATTTCGTTCGTTGAATGAACCAAATGACAAGAAAAAAGATTCGTTCATTTTGATGAACGAGTTCGAACAGAAGAGTCACAAACGCGCATCAAAAACAGAGCAAGGCGAGCATTTGAGCTTATAAAACTTAAACTTTGTTATTTATTTTTTAAAATGAGCGATCGTTTCGCTTGATAAGACCCTTAATCATCGTCTGGAATTGTTTAAAGCCCTTTGAACAGTTTGCAGTTTGTACTGAAACTCTCTTTTGGACCCTGAACCGTTTGGTTCCCAATGAAGTCTATTACATGGAGAAAAATGCTGTAATGTTTTCGTCAAAAACCTACATTTCTTTTTGACTGAAGAAAGACAGACATGGATATCTTGGATGACATGGGGGTGAGTAAATTATCAGCAAAAGTTTTTTTTTAAAAGTGAACTACTCCTTTAAGGAGCTGCCCTTAAAAAAATGAAAATAATATTTTTTGCACACAAAACTCTATTAACATTGTAAGTGTTAATATTTAGAGAAAAAAAATCCATATCATGACCCTTTTAACAAAATATTTAACAGAAAAGGTTTGTAAGGGATTTTTCACACTAAAATCATGTTAACGAATATTGTTTGGTTTTGTGGCTGAGGTATTGAAACAATAATCGGCCTCATTCACTTCCATTGAATGCCTGACTATCAGCTGGTTTGTTTTAAAATCCCCCTGTAGTCAATAATTGTATCCCTTAAAACTCATCTTTGATCACCAAAATGACATATTTAAATTGAAAAAAAAAATCTTCATGCCTCAAAATAACTTGAATGTAACTCGACAGCCTTGCCTCATTTAGTATACATGGTTCTATGAATATGCAAATGAGCCCCGCGTCCACTCACTCACAGCAGCTCAGAGATCCACTTGTTGACGATCACACGTTGACCTCATTGGCTACAAGGTAGTTTGCGACGTCAGAAACACCAGCGATTTCAAACCGACCTTTATTATACAAGACCCATATTTCATGTTCTCAGGCACTATCTTTTTATGCTTTCTGATACATAGTCTTCATTGTGCCCAGCTACCTTATTTTACACTTTGTATGTCTTGGGTTTGTATTCACATCCAACCCTAAAAAACAATAATGCCCCTCGTGAAAATATGACCTTTACAACAACATGATTTCAGGACATGTTTCTGGCCCTGACAGTGCCAAAATATGGAGAGTGTTTTGCACCTGAGGGGTGTGATCGACACAAGGGGCTCCTCTCATGCCTCAGGCCCCGGGCGAGAGGAGCGTTTGCGGTTCTGTGTTTACTTAGGGTTTTTTTCTTGCTGGAGTCTAGCCGATGGCAGGACGCAGTGAATGATGAAATTGTAAGGGCCTCTTTCTGTGAGTATGGGGCCCAGAGAAACTGAGGTGTGAGAATATGTAAAGGAAAGACTTATGTGGTTCACTGGATGACAGAGAGAAAAGTTTTGAAGCCGCTGCCAGAATAGATTGCACATGTCTGCTTATTCCTCTGGTCAGTCGTAAACATGTCAGAATTGCTGACTTTTTCTGTCCTTCAAAATTTTTGGCTGGATAAGCTTTAAAGATGTCATAAGTTTATGACAAATGCAAATAACATTTGTTTAGGACTAATGTTACCAACTGACACAGTCATTCACTGTCTGGGAGCGCTAACTGACTAGATTTACCTGATGCTTTTTTTAAAGGGTCATCAGATGCCCATTTTTTCACAAGTTGGTATGATTCTTTAGGGTCTTCATGTAAAGTTTGTAACATGGTTGTGTAAAAACCTCCTCAAAAACAGCTCTGTTCACAGTGACCTGTTTCAGTGCATGTCTCTAAATGATAATGAGCAACTGCTCCCCCCCCTCTCTCTTCCATGGGGCGTGTCGACACAAGACACATAAAGTATACAAATGGATGGGGCGGAGATATGCTAATAAGGGACAGTCTGTCAGTGGTCGTGACCGGAGCATGAGCAATATGACATTATATTGCTCAGAAAATCCAAACGGCTTGATTGAAAGGAGTGAATAAATTTTTTAACACTATATAATTTTTTAAATATAAAAAATTCACTATAGTGAATTTTGCATCCGATAATCCCTTTAAAGCCGTTTCAAAAAGGATTGAAACATCATCAAACAATCAATCAACCTATCTATCTATCTATCTATCTATCTATCTATCTATCTATCTATCTATCTATCTATCTATCTATCTATCTATCTATCTATCTATCTATCCATATTGTTCTGTCGGTCTGTCTAGATCTATATCGTTCTCTGTCTATCTGTTTATCGATCGCTCTGTCTGTCTATCCATCCATCTGTCTATCGATCTATCGATCCATATTGTTCTGTCGGTCTGTCTATATCTATATCGTTCTCTGTCTGTCTAACGTTTGATCTATCCATCCATCCTGTTCTACGCATGTCTGAAACGGCATCTATCTATCTATCTATCTATCTATCTATCTATCTATCTATCTATCTATCTATCTATCTATCTATCTATCTATCTATCTATCTATCTATCTATCTATCTATCTATCTATCTATCTATTTATCTATCTATCTATAATATCTCTCTATCTATCTATCTATCTATCTATCTATCTATCTATCTATCTATCTATCTATCTATCGTTTTAATCAATCCATCATTATATAATTCTATCTTTCTATTGATCTATTGCATTTATTTATTTGATCTAGATTCTTCTAATTCAATATAAATATTTTCCAAGTTATATTATTATCAGTACAATTACAGAAAGTCGAGTCCAAACGTTCTTTTTTTTATGAACTCCACTTTTTATAAATGTAAATTGTAAGAAGAATATAAAATTTGAAAACTGCACAATTAGTAGTCTCAGGGTGGTCTTAACCTTTTTAAAATCAAAATGTGTGCATTTCTGCTGATGGTGGCAAAATTTTACAAGCCACAAACTCAAAGGAAAATCACTAACAGTTTGTTGACTGATTGATCATCATCTTTTTGATCAGCGTATCGTAACAGAACGTTTGCTGCAGAGATAACATAGTCAAACACTACTATGTACTCTGTCTTCTCTGATTAAAGGAGGGGTCCACAGAACAGCCTTTGATTGGCCCATTACAATTTGTGTCCACCACCCAGTGAAGTGATTTGCATTGCTGATCACACTCCTCAGGTATCAGCCAGTCTGGGGTTTTTTTCAGTCATTGGAGATGCCTCGCTTCACGGTCCACGTTCGGGACGAGTGGCTCACAGTTCCATGCAAAGATCCCACCTGCAGCATCAAATGGTTGGGTTTCGAAACTCTCAAGCGCTACATCAAGAACAAACCCGACAATGGAGGAATCCAGCACATCAAAGATGTGCGTTTTGTCGTCAGAAGATGTCAGGGATTGGGGTTGCTGGACAATGACGATTCCATAGAAGACGTGCTCGAGGACAACGACTTTGTTGAACTTGGTAATGTTACAAATATGGCTTATTTGTGTTTGTCGAAAGTTTGAACTTCAAACATTACGTTCTTGACTGACTTTTTTTGAGGCTGTTTACCACTAATACTGAATCCTGTTTTGCAAGATGAGTCAATAACATGTTCTTTTACTGTTATCTCCAGCCATTGAAGGAGACACCATGCCACAAGATTTCATTCCAAGTCAGCCTGACGGGACGTCACACTTGTATCTTTATATTGTCATTCAATTACAAATTTGAATCAAATAAATGATATGATACGCTAATCACCTAATCAAATGAATCACAATTAATCATATACACCAATGTTTACTGAGAAAACAACATTCAAAAGACATTAAATGCATATTTTAAGTTTTGCTTAAATCTTAAATTGCCGTAAAGGGAAGAGTTTTATGTCATATATTTTAGGACATTTTAAATGGATTCTTAACTTTGATCAGTTTTATAGCATTTTTTTAAAGTAACAGCACTAAAAGAATGCATTCAATTGACAATGCTTGTTGTTATAACTTCTGTAATGTTTCACCTGGTCCACATTTGGAATTCATTTACTTTTGCACAAAATACAGACTTGCATGTAAATGATTGTCTTTCGGGAAAATCTCTCGAAAGCTACTCGGTAAACTTGAACAACTCTAAAATTGTCCTTAATATGGATGTTGAAAACAGAATAAGACCATACAGAGAACCAGAGCAAGTAAGTATGAAATATCAGTACAACAAATCCAGCACTATCACCATCATCAGTTATTACTATTAATGACGGCTGTCCGTTTTCAGTACATTTCTCTGGATGGGAACAGCCTGACCTCAACTGATCTGGTGAATTTAGGCAAAGGCCGATATAAGATTAAGGTGAGTGGGATTTCCTGGATGTCTACAATTGTTGTTTGTAATTTAAGAATGAACATTTGCAAACAATATTTCTCAATGGAAAATGCATTGCAACTTTTATCTGACCCTAGCTGTCCCCAGAGGCCGAGCAAAAAGTTGTGCAATCGAGAGAGCTCCTGGACACCATTGTGAAAGAAAACAAAGGTGAGAATTACATCTGATCTATAGGAAATATGTACAGGACTAATTTTTATTTAGGTGTTTTTGCATTTTGGGTTCCCTGAAGAACCATTCTGTGAATATGTATTAAAAGAACCAGTTTAATAGCAGTTTATTTAATGCAGTGGAAACATTCTCTATATGAAGTTCAGATGCAAAAGCCTCTAAATGCATTTGAAATTTTCTTCAAGAATGTTAATTTTTATCAAGCTTGCATATTTAAGTTTAGTAATTTCACTTAAATGGCAATTCATAGGTAATCATCATTGCCATTTAAGTGAAATTACAGAATTTAAATATACAAGCTTGATAAAAATGATTATTCTAGAAGAGAATTTCAAATGTCACTTAGAGGCTTTTGCATCTGAACTCTTCATATGGAATCAACTTGTATTTTTAAGAACAACATTTTTAGAAATACATTGAATCCTGAGCGATGTCTAGAGACCACATTCAGAATATCATAGATCCTTTTGATGGTTATTTTGAGTTGGACTAGTACACGTTATTTTGAAAAATGTTGTAAAAGTACTACAGTAAAAACATGTTAATCGTTTAAAAAAAAGGTAGTTTGACATATATTGTGAAAACCTGTAAATGGCTTAATATCGCATTATATGTAATTTTACTGTAAAATATTATCTAATGTATTGTTCTATTAAAAGTAAAATCTATGAATTACCATACTTATAAAAAATGTAAAAAGCCATTCCCAGAATTCTCTGCGTTACAGAGTATATACAAGTATTAACTATGTTTTATGAACGGGCCGCTTACGATGAACTCTGTTTCACCATTTGGCTAAAAAGGGAGATTTTGGTAGTTAAAGTAGGTATATTAACATTAAAATACTCAATAAAATATACAATTTTAAGTTGTAAATGGTATTTTCTGCTGGTATTTTCAATAGCACGAATATCCTCATTGATATAAAATAGTGGGGGGTTTATATGTATAGCTCGACTGATGATTCTTAATTTCTTTTTTCCTTTTCTAGTTGTGTATGGCATCACTACAGGGTTTGGGAAATTTGCTCGGACTGTCATCCCAGTCAGCAAGCTCAAGTATTTTTTTTTTTCCTTCTTTTTTTTAAATATAATGTTTGGTAACACTTTATTTTACAGTGTTCTTGTTACACGTTACATGTAGTTTCTGTAGTAATAAATATAAATGATGCATATGCAATTAACCCTAAACCGACCCCTATTCCTAACCCTAACCATATAGTATATTATTACTCGGTACTTTAATGTATTTTAATGTAACAAACTAACGTGTAACCAAATGTTTTCTTACTCTTGAAACCTTTCGTGTTTAACTAAGTTTATTTAAAAAAAGACTAATAGCTAAAGTGAAATATTGAGCAATGAGCAATATATTTTACAGCATGTATTAGTCTGTTAATAAAATAATTAATAAAACAATAGTTCATTGTTTGTTCATGTTAGTTCACTGATGTTAACAGATATAAATTTACATTTTAAAACTATTATTGTTTATTGATATACTGTTGTTATACTGATAACTACAACCCGAATTCCAGAAAAGTTGGGACGTTTTTTAAATTTGAATAAAATGAAAACTATACGACTTTCAAATCACATGAGCAAATATTTTATTCACAATAGAACATATATAATATAACAAATGTTTAAATGGAGAAATTTTACACTTTAGTCCACTAAATGAGCTCATTTCAAATTTGATGCCTGCTACAGGTCTCAAAATAGTTGGGACGGGGACAACAAATGGTTGAAAAAGCAAGAAATTTAGAAAGGATTCAGGTGGGAGAACATCTATAGCAACTAATTAAGTTGATATCAGGTCTGTAACATGATTAAAGGGATGTCTTAGAGAGGTAGAGTCTCTCAGAAGTAAAGATGGGCAGAGGCTCTCCAATCTGTGAAAGAGTGCGTAAAAAGATTGTGGAACACTTTAAAAACAGTGTTCCTCAACATCAAATTGCAAAGGCTTTGCAAATCTCATCATCTACAGTGCACAACATCATCAAAAGATTCAGAGAAACTGGAGAAATCTCTGTGCGTAAGGGACAAAGGCGAAGACCTTTATTGGATGCCCGTGGTCTTCGGGCCCTCAGACTACACTGCATCACTCATCGGCATGATTGTGTGAATGATATTACTAAATAGGCCCAGGAATACTTCCAGAAACCACTGTCGGTAAACACAATCCGCCGTGCCATCTCCAGATGCCAACTAAAGCTCTATCATGCAAAAAGGAAGCCATATGTGAACATGGTCCAGAAGCGCCGTCGTGTCCTTTGGGCCAAGGCTCATTTAAAATGGACTATTTCAAAGTGGAAAAGTATTCTATGGTCAAACGAGTCCAAATTTGACATTTTTGTTGGAAATCACGGACGCCGTGTCCTCCGGACAAAAGAAGAGGGAGACCTTCCATCGTGTTATCAGCGTTCAGTTCAAAAGCCAGCATCTCTGATGGTATGGGGGTGCATAAGTGCATACGGTATGGGCAGCTTGCATGTTTTGGAAGGCACTATGAATGCTGAAAGCTATATAAAGGTTTTAGAGCAACATATGCTCCCCTCCAGACAACGTCTATTTCAGGGAAGGCCTTGTGTATTTCAGCAGGACAATGCAAAACCACATACTGCAGATATTACAACAGCATGGCTTCGTCGTAGAAGAGTCCGGGTTCTGAATTGGCCTTGCCTGCAGTCCAGATCTTTCACCTATAGAGAACATTTGGCGCATCATTAAACGAAAAATGCGTCAAAGGCGACCACGAACACTTCAGCAGCTGGAAACCTATATAAGGCAAGAATGGGACCAAATTCCAACACCAAAACTCCAGACACTCATAAACTCGATGCCCAGACGTCTTCATACTGTT
Organism: Pimephales promelas; assembly: GCF_016745375.1. The sequence continues at coordinate 452,123 of NW_024121129.1, forward strand.
TTGAAAAGAAGAGGAGATATTGCACCATGGTAAACGTGTCCCCGTCCCAACTATTTTGAGACATGTAGCAGGCATCAAATTTGAAATGAGCTCATTTAGTGGATAAAAGTGTACAATTTCTCCGTTTAAACATTTGTTATGTTATCTATGTTCTATTGTGAATAAAATATTGGCTCATGTGATTTGAAAGTCGTATAGTTTTAATTTTATTCAAATTTAAAAAACGTCCCAACTTTTCTGGAATTCGGGTTGTATTATTTATATATTATTATATAGTTAGTTAATGGTATATTAACAAATGAAAGCTTATTGTGAAGTGTTAACAGCATCTCACATATTTCTCTCTTTCAGAGAGCTTCAGGAAAACCTTCTGCGCTCACACTCATCAGGTGACATATTTTAGTTGAAATAAATATAAGTCTGCATATGTTTTTGTATGACAAGTCACACAAATATTCATAGAAATACATTGAAATATGTGTCATGAATTGAAACTTTAATTCTGTCTACCATATGATTATATTATTTTTTATTATAGGTCTGGGAAGTCCTTTAAGTCCTGAAAGAACTCGAATGTTGCTGGCTCTGAGGATCAATGTTTTGGCCAAAGGGTACAGCGGGGTTTCACCGGAGACGTTGCACCGCATGATACAGGCCTTCAATGGTACATAATGGATTCCTCGTTATTTTAGCTGCATGAAGAGAGTATTGTTGGGTATTTTTGTTTCTTTGGCACAGCATATGAAACACGGTGTGCCGTTTCAAAGAATACTTTTATGGTAGTTGCTGTGTCTTTGAAAAAGTTTCTTTGAACTTCTCCCTCAGGAGTTTTTACTCAAACTGATATTTTTACCATTTTCTTTCTTCTCTCATCTCAGCCTCCTGTTTATCCTACGTCCCGGAGAAGGGTACGGTGGGTGCGAGCGGGGATCTCGCCCCTCTTTCTCACCTCGCCCTCGGCCTGATGGGGGAAGGCAAGATGTGGTCACCCAAGAGCGGCTGGGCGGATGCCAAATACGTGAGCATATTTTCTTTAGAGAGGATGTGGTTGCAAATCCTTGTCCTATATGATAATGAAATATAAACATATTTACTTTTCTTTTAGCCTTTAAAGTCACATTTGACCTTTGTATTGCCTGCAGGTATTGGAAGCACATGGTCTGAAGCCCATATCTCTGAAGCCAAAGGAGGTACGGTTAATCCCCCCTTTGTGCAGTCAACATGTTTATCTATGTTGACTTAGAGCTATTTTCTGGGGCAGAAATGTGTGTCCTTTACCTCCCTGGTTTGTGACTTATAACAGTGGAAACCCAACAAAACAAGTCTGGAAAAAAGTTTTTTTGGGGTATTGTTGAGTATTGTTGGGTATTTTTGCTTCTTTGGCACAGCATATGAAACATGGAGTGCCATTCCAAAGAATACTTTTATGAAAACTTTTATAAAAGTTTCTCCCCCAGAAGTTTTTATTAAAGCTGATTTTCCTCTTGGCCTCCTGTTTATGCTACGTCAAGCATGTTTTGATTGATAGCTATGTAGTTACTAACGTGTTCTGAGTGGTTTCTAGGGCATTGCTATGTTTTTCCTATAGAGTGCAACAGTATGGATGAAGTGAAAACCATAGATATATACATAGATTCCTCATTAGTGTCTGTTCTATGGGGTGTTATACGTAAGCTATCCACCATATTGGAACAGTCAAATCAACTCCATTACCATTTAAGAGCAAGTTGACTGCAGATGTGCAATAGACATTAGCAGATGATTTTCATTTACAGCATTTAGTTTATCATTAATGTGATAATTAACATTTTCAATGAAACTTCATTGAGTGATGAACAGTGTCATGTCACCTGTTCCAAGATGGCGGATGCGCCAACTGTCTAGATAGGCTGAATACGTATATCTATAGTAAACACTCAATTAATTTTCTCCATAATGAAATTGATTTTTTTTTTTAATGATAACTTCTAAACATTTAAAGACAGCCAAACTGTGAGCAACAGGGGTGTTAGTCGAGGATATTAGCTTCTATTGAAGCCGTTAGTTAGCCTGGGTTTCCCCATTCTGCCTTGCCACATTCATTCTACCGAACTACACGCAAGTGCTAGATTAATACTCGCACAGGTCAGTTTATTAGACAAATTAAACTTGAGGTAATAGTTATACTATCACACTAAACGGGATTTGAGTGTGTTGAATGTTTTTACTTAGGTTGTTTGTTGGCTGTATAGAGAATAACATACAGATCATAATCTTTCTTTTCATCATGTTGAACTACATAACATTGATTAGTTTTATGTACATTTGCTCACCTGTTTAATAAAGTACACGCAACACTTGTGCCTCTGTCTAGTCAAAGTTAGCCGCGGACGTGGAGCTCTCAGCATCTCGAAAGATGTTGATCTTCGTTCTAGTCCTCTTTTTGTCTCAAAGTCTGCTTGCCATGGTCCATAATGTTTGAACAAAACAACAACATCGTCCTTCTAGGCATAACTGGCATAACCCACTTGTCAACGACAATCGCCATGGTTACTATTGCAGTACAAGGTCAAACCTGGCGGGTAACACGGATATGACGCCATTTACTGGCGACTGCTCACACGTCCCGTTTCCTTGGTTAAAATCGCAATTTGCTCACGATTTACAAATTTGGAGACATGTGGGATATTGTAAGTAATCAACTAAACAAAATATATAACATTGGCCTTGTGGTTTTGGATATTTTACTGCAATAATCCTGCATATTGTACCTTTAAGTGAAAAAATACTTCCAGAACTGATGCTGCTGAAAAAGTGGGCGGGCACTGTTGGACTCTGTAGTATCCTGGGAAGTTAGGGCAATTGTTATGTGGCTTCTAGAGTATTCTGTGTGGTTGCTCAGCAGTTCCTAGGATGTTTGGAAGTGTTTTCTAGGTGCTAGTTTTATTCTGTGATAAGAGTGTGTGTTATGTTTATCTCTGTCCACAGGGGCTGGCTCTGATCAATGGTACACAAATGATCACTTCTTTGGGAGCAGAGGCCGTGGAGAGAGCTGAGGCCATCGCCCGGCAGGCTGACATCATCGCTGCCCTGACCCTGGAAGTCCTCAAGGGGACCACCAAAGCCTTTGATAGTGGTGAGGACAAAAACAAGGGTTGTGTAAGCAGACATATTTACACACTGATTCTCAGTTCTGCAGACAGAAACTGTAAAAACTGCAAGACTTCTCAGACAAAACATTACAAGGGAGACAAAACATATTTGTGTATCACTGCCTTACATATAAAGTCACGCTCCTGACTTTTTCTGAATAATGCAATGCAAACCAATTTCCTTACAGATATTCATGAACTGCGACCTCATCCGGGACAGAAGGAAGTGGCCCTGCGCTTCCGTTCTCTGTTGGACTCTGATCACCACCCGTCTGAAATTGCAGGTGAATGCCGCCGTTTAATATGCTCCATTAAAGGAGTAGTTCACTTTTAAAAAAAAACTTTTGCTGATAATTTACTGATAATTGTCATCCAAGATGTCCATGTCTTTCTTTCTTCAGTCGAAAAGAAATTAAGGTTTTTGATGAAAACATTCCAGGATTTTTCTCCATATAATGGACTTCAATGGGTACCAAACGGTTCAAGGTCCACATGACAGTTTTATTGCAGCTTCAAAGGGCTTTAAACGACACCAGACGATGAATAAGGGTCTTATCAAGCGAAACGATCGCTCATTTAATAAATAAATGAAAAGGCTAAAGTTTTATAAGCACAATTGCTCGCCTTGCTCTGTTCTGTGATGCGCGTTCGTGACTCTCCTGTCCGAACTTGTTCATCAAAATGAGCAAATCTTTTTTTGAGTCATTTTTTAAATGACCGATCGTTTCGCTAGATAAGACCCTTATTCATAATCTGGTGTCATTTAAAACCCTTTGAAGCTGCACTGAAACTCTCATTTGGACCTTAAACCCCTTTGGTACCCAATGAAGTGCATTATATGGAGAAAATCCTGGAATGTTTTCATCAAAAACCTTAATTTCTTTTTGACTGAAGAAAGAAAGACATGGACATCTTGGATGACATGGGGGTGAGTAAATTATCAGTGAGTTTTTTTTTTAAAAGTGAACTACTCCTTTAAAGCTCATATTTAGCCGTTTGGTGGTAACCTGTCTTGCTTTTTTCTAATTGCAGAGAGCCATCGGTTTTGCGACAGAGTTCAAGATGCCTACACTATGCGCTGTTGTCCACAGGTAACATACAGAGCCCATTCTGGGTCATCCTAAATACATTTTAAGGGGTATATTTTTAACTGAAACTATTAAAATATTTTGAAATAAAGCTAAAATGACATAAATATTAGATGAAAAACTTTAAAGGACAATTAGAAATAGCAACTAATTCAATAATTCAAACAAGTTTAAGTTGAACCACTAAAATGATGAACTGGATATAAATAAAAATTAAAACTGAAAAACAAAATACTCCTAAATAATAATAAAAAAGACAAACTCACATAAAAAAATATAAAATGGACATATAAAAGACTTTGACTTGACTCGATTTTTACATTTTGAGGCCGCCAAAGCGATATTGTCGTGTAAATGAACGGCCAAAACGCATTTTCAGATTTTAGTTAACACTATCGTGTTAACATCCCATAAAATAACACTGGTTGACACACTTGAACAATATTATTCAGTTTTCCTTACATTTTGCAGGTCCATGGAATCGTCAATGACACAATTGAGTTTGTCAAGAAAATCATCAATACAGAAATCAACAGTGCCACAGATAATCCTGTATCCTTTTTTAATCTGTATATTTAAATTAGAAACCTGAATACTGGCACTCTTTCAGTGTTGCTCATGTCTCTTCAAATCGCCAACTGAAAATGTTTTCCGGACACTTCTTCTGTTAAGGTTTGTCTGGTTAGCTGGTCAGTGCCATAACTACACCAGCCTCTTCCTCAGATATGTACATTTGCCCTTGACTGTGAGTTAGATGGTGTTTGCAGAGAGAGGTGAGACAATATCCGGAGGAAACTTCCATGGAGAATATCCAGCAAAGGTATTTCATCTCACCACAGTAGCGTTTATTTAACAAAGTGTTTCGACGACGTTTCCGCACATTCTCTTCTTTCATTCTTAGGCTCTTGACTATTTGGCGATCGGAGTGCACGAGTTGGCCTCCATCAGCGAGAGGCGCATTGAACGTCTCTGCAATCCCTCTCTCAGCGAGCTGCCGGCCTTCCTGGTCAATGAGGGAGGCCTAAACTCTGGGTTTATGATCGCGCACTGCACTGCCGCGTCTCTCGGTTAGCATCACAAAGTTCAGAAGACTACGGCTGTGTCCGAAATCTCCACTCAAACCACTACCCCCCTATGTAGGGGGTAGGGAGTAGAGCACTATATAGTGAACTCACCAGCATAATAAAAACACCACTTTCGGACACTACTCTATCGTCTCTTGGCGCCGTTGATAGAGTGCCGAAGTGATGACGTCGCTTTGTAGGACAACTCGGAAACTAGCGGCGCATGGGTTCCCTCGATTGAAAAGCAATGCATTTTCCCCATAGACTTTTGGAAAATCGCAAAAAATAAGATCTTGTGACCCTTACACGTTTTGTCTATCAAGATAATCTTTACAAGTTAATCCAAAATTTATACATTTTGAAGCCTATATAAAGTTTTTAAAAAACACAAGCAGACACAATAAAGTTTAAAAAACCACAAGCAGGTTATAACTGTGTGTTCTATGTCATAGATCAAAACGTGAAAATATTTAGAGGCTTTGTTCACCACAGACCTTATTTCAGGCGATTTAGCAAAAACCCATTCAAAAATCCCATTGACTTTAGAGCGAGGGAACCGGTAGTGCTAAAATGCTGACTCACTTCCGCGTTTTGGCCTACTGAGTGACGTCGTAACTTCGGCACTCTATTTCGCCATTGCTGTCGCGCTATTTAAACACGTGCGTGCTTACTAACAATTTATACATGTCTGACAGGATTGTAAAACTACTACATATCATAAGTTAAACGAGACAGAACATAACTTATATTTGTATGACAAATTTGTATTGTCGCGATGCTCCTCGTCGTTCGTCCGCCATTTTTACGATCAGCGCAATGCATGATGGTATGTAGGGCTTGGGTTAGTGACCATCGGTTGTAGACTACTTTTCAAAATGCATTCTGGGATACATTTGGTGGACTATAGGGTATAATAATCATCACTATACAAATGGCGAGCTCACTATATAGTCCACTATATAGTGAGGAGTGGGAGATTTCAGACACAGCCTATAACTCTACTTAACCAAACAGTGGAAAGTTTAATTTTGACTGCTGTACAACATAAGTCATGTTGACCATTAACTAAAACAGATACATTTCCTTCTGCAGTTTCAGAGAACAAAGTGCTTTGCCACCCCTCCTCTATCGACTCCCTATCCACCAGCGCGGCCACGGAGGACCATGTGTCCATGGGTGGCTGGGCCGCACGCAAAGCCCTCAGAGTGGTCGAGCACGTCGAGCAAGGTCCAAAACCGGATATTAACCTCCCTTATACCCACTGACATCATCCACTAATCAATTTAGATAAAATTGTTACTATAATAGCGCCCCCTACTGGAGCACGAAAGCACAACAGCACAAATTGTAATAATACTTACACAATCTCATTGCAGTTCATACATTGCAGATTAAAATATTTTTGAAATAAAATATCCCCCCCCTCCCAAAAAATTTTTTTTTTTTTTATTTAATACATTTACTTTTTTATATTATGTGAGCACGTTTCATAAAAAAGCAAAACACTTTTTTGAGCTCAACAAAACGCTGGGAAAATCATATTGGATCGGATTCAGAACGATGTCAATGACGTCAGTGGCTGGGAAACAGTTACGTATAATTTATGTACAAAGCAGCTTTCTGTTGTTCACTGTGGTAAATTTGCACCCTCTTGAATCTTTTATCCATGAACGCAAAAGCTCCAAATTGTATTACTTTTTGTTTACTGACCACTGATCTGCAAATACAGAGCAGAATATGTATTTTTGGGAGAAATTAAACCTGGTTATGTCCGTTTTATGTTTCCTTACAGTGCTAGCCATTGAGTTGTTAGCTGCCTGTCAGGGTATTGAGTTTCTACGCCCCCTTCGTACAACGACCCCATTGGAGAAAGTGTACGACCTTGTGCGTTCTACAGTAAAGTAGGTTGAACAATGATACACTAACCCCAAAACCTCCAAAATATTGAACATTCAGGTTAATAATTGGCAAACCTTCTTTCATCGGTCTCTTCCTACTTATGTTTGTCTTTTTTTCTCTCTTGTTCTCAGGCCTTGGTTTAAAGACAGGTTCATGGCTCCAGACATTGAAGCTGTACATCGGCTTCTCGTGGACCAGAAGGTAAGACTCACTGCTTCTTATTCTTGGCATCACTATCACTATTGAAACCTCAAAAGTTATTACCCTTTGGTGTGTAATGCTACAGACATGAATGGTAGCTCACAAGTTGAGTCTGGCTGGGAAGAGTTATGCTATTTTTTTTCTAAACAATCAGACTTACAATTACAATTACTGAAGAAATCCAGACCAAAACATCATATAGACATTAAAAACACAAAACATCAGAGAAAACCCTAACTAACCTTTAGCGACACCCACAAATTTCTAGCAATGTAATGACGACTTTTGCATGATAACATTCTCACGCCATGTTGTTTCTTGCCTGTTGCATTCAGGTGTGGGACATTGCTGGGCCATACATTGAGAAATATTGTATGGAATACATCCCAGAATCCCGCCCCTCTTCCCCCACAGCCTTTGCTCTGGACCCGCCCCCATCACCACGGAAACGGGTCAGGCTGGAGTGACAGGGATGGCATCCTGCTGTCTCGCATTACCAAGCATTTAAAATGTGTCCATATTTCAGCATGTGAGTTCATTATAAGATGTGAAATGTTCTGGTTCAGCTGTATCTTGCCATCTGTTGGTCCTTATGCAGTTCTTCAGTTTCTGAGTGTGTTGGTGAATAAATGTCTTGTGATATGAGTATTTGTTTTCTTTTGTTTTTCTTCAACTTTCCAGAAGGCAGCACACATTGACAGCAGGATGGGTCTCTGTGCCAGGTTTTCATTCGGAAACAATAGACGTATTGAAATGTCTATTAAATGATTTCATTGGTCTTAAAGGAAGTGTCTTTGACCTCATGACACAGAGGTATTTTGACAGATGGAGGGATCTTGGTCTTTGTTCTGTGGCTCATCGCCATGTGAAATATATCTAGACTTTTCAATTCTCAGACACTGCTTTTAGTGTATTATAGCGAATTCCCTTTGTAATTTGTAATGTTCATTTTATTAGTCATTGTGTTCTCAATAGGAAACAGGTGACATGAGTGTTGCTAGCAAGTTTATTCACTACAAAAATTGTTTCTTGCTTCGTATTTTTGCTTTGTTTTTCATTAAAAATATCCAAAAATTCTTAAATACATTTACTTGAGAAGTAATATGACTTAATATTTTTTTTAAATCATCAGAATCAAGTGAGTTTATGCTTGAAATAAGTAAAAAAAAAAAAAAAAAAATCTGTCCATGACTCTTATGTGGTAAGAAAAATTCTTAAAACAGGACTAATTAAATTTTACTAAAAAAAATTATTTGTATTTTTTTTACCGCATAGACAGATATATTTTTCTTGTTTTAACCATAAACTTGCTTGATTTTGATGATTTTTATTAAATGACTGTCGTTTTGCTTCTTGATTTAGGTAAGAATATTTAGATATTTATACTGGAAAACAAGACAAAATACTGAGTAAAGAAATAATTTTTTGCCGTGTTGGTTCATTTTGAGGAAAAATAGGTTATAAATAATGCTTTTGTGTTTTTTTTTTTACACATTTGTCAGTTTTGAGAAGTTTTTAGTAAATAAAATTCTAAATTTCCTTCTGTTCCTCATAGAGCTATCATAAGGTATGACTTATATAAAAGTGCTGTCATGATTCATCGCATATATATATATATATATATATATATATATATATTTTTTATGTTAGATGCGATGAATCACAATTAATCGATTTGACAGCAAAAAGTCTCATGGACCACTTATATACTACTTTACCATCGAAATGAGTAGTTGTGTATTAGATAATAGACAGATTGAAGCTTATTATTCGTGTTTATGGGATGTAGGGATGTCAGAGGCAGCTGCTGCTGTGTGTGTGCGATATTCAATGTCCATTACAATACCGGCCAGCCTCCCTCTCGCTCTCTCTTTTCCTCTGAAAGGTGATTCAACTAGATAAACTGCAACAGAGCAACATCTTACTGCAATAACATCTCTCCCTATATTTTCATTTTTGTCTGAGAACATTTTCATGAAAAGGCAAAAGGGAATTGACTGAGAGGATTTTTTACCTAAAGGTAACGTTTTCTCTTGGTTTGAATGCAAAATTGTGTAAATAGTGTAGTTACAGCCTGGAAACAGTTATTGTTAATGTCTTTGAACACATATATACTGTATGTATATACTGGAAAAAATATAATACTTTATGACTGGTGAGATGTGAGATATGGTAAGATAATTATATTTATGGTAATGCAGCAGCATTACCATATTGTGTGCGTGTATATTAATTATGTATATGAGGTTATATTCAAATATTAATTATATATAATATATAACACATAATATCAAAATATTTTCTCTTTTTTTAAATGCAAAATTGTGTAAACTTTATATTTACACCCAGGAAACCGTTATTGTTAATGTATTTGAGCACACATATGTATGCATGTTAAAATCTAAACAAAATTGCATGAAATGAATTGTGAATTTTAAAGTATAAAAATGTACTATCTAAGATATGGTAATATATGGATTCTACTTCAATGGTTTATGTATTTTAAAATGTATAATATTTCAATATTAAAAATAGTCAACAATTATATATGTGTGTATTAATTATGTTTATTTGAGTGTACTTTCTATTTTAATGCATTATATATTTTAAAATATATAGCGTGTTTAAATAATGACTAATTATGTAATGCAAGTTACAGTGTCAAGATTCAGAATCTGTTGCTAAAAACGAATTTGATCTAGATAAATATTGCTTTCCACTATTTAATAATTGATTTAAAATCTGGGCACATACTGTAAGAACAAATATTAGTTGATTGGTAACGGATTTATTTTTTAAAAATACTTTTTTTGTTCAGCCACAGCCCTGATGCTTTACATTGCAACTGTCTGAATTAGTTTCCAGCAAAATGCTGACAGGAGAATGAGACACATTAATGAAACTGCTCCTACATGTGTGTGAACTGTGAAGCGGAGACATGAGTCTAGATGAAGACGCGCGCTGGCTGGAATGGGTCACCAAGCAGTTCGAGAGTATTGCAGGAGACGACAAAGAGATCGACCTGGATGAGTTTAAAACGGCTCTGAAAGTAAAGGAGGTCAGTTTACTGATCATCAAAACCTTTTATTATCCCCCCTGAGATGATAGATGAATATTGGTCCACTAGAGAACAATACTTTTTTTCTCTCTCTCTTATGTTGTTGTAGTCATTTTTTGCGGAGAGGTTTTTCGCCCTGTTTGACTCTGATGGCAGCAGCTCCATCAGTCTGGATGAACTTCTCAAGGCTTTAGATCTTCTGATCCATGGCAATGAGACTGACAAACTACGCTTCCTATTCCAGGTCTACGATGTGGATGGTAAGATGTACACGGACCATTGTCATCATGACCAAAAATGACTGACTGAAATGTTGTGCCAGGAACAACAAAGAATGTTGTAAATCCAGAAATATGCAAAACATGATATGATGCGTTAATTTAATCATTAATTGAATCTAATCATGTAGGCAGTGGTTCCATAGACCCAGATGAGTTACGTACGGTTCTGAAGTCCTGTCTGCGTGAAAGTGCGATCTCACTCCCTGAGGAAAAGCTGGATGACCTGACGCTGGCGCTGTTCGAATCTGCGGATAAAGACAACAGCGGCTCCATCACGTTTGAAGAGCTGAAGGCAGAGCTCGAGAACTTTCCTGAGGTTATGGAGAACCTCACCATCAGGTGGGACATAATTATGCTAATCAGTAGAGTGCTGATATTCAACCGTGACTGTGAAGTTTTTATACAACAGTTCAGTAAGCAAGATAAAGAAGTATTATCGCGTTAATTTAGACACAATATGACCAGTCACTTTAAGTATGTTTCTTTACACAAAGACGAAGTAGTAGTACTGAAGAAGTTAAATATTTAAGTCATATTCCTTAATTATTTTCGAATCAGTTGATTCGTCACTTGTTTAGTTCCTCAATGAATCAACGAATCAATTTAGTGAATGAATCAATGACTCGCTCATAAAGACAACCCATGCTCAAAAGAAAAACAATAGAAGATCTCATAATTTGTAACGGTTTCAAAGGTTAAACTGCTAATGGTTCGTAATAGTATTTTAATCTATTGTTGTTAGCATGAGTTTTTTTGGTTTCAAAATGAATCAGTTGAACAAATCGGTTGAATAAGCGATTCAAAGAGTAAGTCACTGGCATCTATGAGTGCAACAGTCTGGTTCTGGGTGTAAAAATTACTGTACAATAACAATGACTTGGAAACATTTTTGAGAAGATACACTTATCATGAGGTACAAGGTTGTTTATTGATGGTATTGTTGAAGCTGTTAAAAGTTAGAATTCTTGCAATCTGTTAAAGCGCTTAAGTAATGTCGATCAGTCAATCACACATGGGGACCAGAACAGAAAAATGACCAAAAAACATGTTATTCACCATGACTTGTACATTATATTCTTAGCCTTTGGTGTAATGAGGAGTGAGCAGACCAACATTTAAGTGATTATTTGCTGAAATTTCCACTTTTTGTGTTTTTGCCCAGTGCCGCCAACTGGCTGAAACCTCCTAATCTGGAGCAGAAGAAACGTAAGACTCCCCGATACCTGACGCGGGCATACTGGCACAACAACAGCCGCAAACTCTTCTTTCTGTGTCTGTACGCCCTCCTGAACGTGCTCCTCTTCATCGTGGCGATGCAGAAGAATGCGCACGGAGGCCCCTGGTTCATGGTGGCTAGGGGCTGCGGACAGTGTCTCAACCTCAACTGCACGTTTGTTATGGTGAGTTGGGCTTGTGGATTCATCTAATACATCGTTTCCTGAAGTGACAGTAGGTTTTGTCTTGCCCAAAACTACAGGTGCTGATGTTAAGGCGTAGTCTGACGTGGCTACGTGCCACCTGGGTGGTGAGGATCTTACCTTTGGATCAGAACATTTTACTGCATCAGCTCGTGGGTTACGCCATCCTGATCTTCTCCGTTGTGCACACTGCCGCTCACGTCGGGAACTTTGGTAACATGTTAAAAATAATAATTCATTTTTTTTAGGAATATTTTGAAAGTCAGAGGATCTAAACAACAATGGACTCCCCTTGGCATTCATTCTACGGATAAGAAAGTTAACCTAAACTAAACATGAAGTAAATATGAACTTGGTAACCTGTAATACATTTTTTTTATAAACATGATGAAATTTAACCTTCCCTCGCGTTTTGGAACAAATTCTTCCTCGTGGTCAATATGTGATTTTTTTTTTTCCAGAAAACTTTGGGGTTTTTTATTAACTTTTTGTGAGATTTTTTGTTGTTTTATATTTTATTTCCTTTTAAATTTCTAGATTTGATCAATAAATCATAAATCATTAGTATTTTAAGTAGTTACTTTCAACTTAAATTCAAAATAACAGTTCCATGCATAAAAATATCTTAAATTGGGTGTGTTTGCTGACCTCTTGTGGAAAAAAAAATACTACATGATATTTCATGACCTTGCCACTAGATGACTTTATAGCTCTATTTGGAGAAAATAAGTTGTTCCACTGGGCCCTAAAGTCCATTTTTGTTTAGTATGCATTCAGATACACATGTAGACATTATAAATTAATTAATAAAAATAACTTTTAGCATTTTTAGTTTGAATTTTGAGCTTTTTTGGGTTTTTCTATGTGTCCTGGCATTCCATTCATTCCTATGGGGGTCAAATTGACCCGCGAGGGAAGGATTTGTTACTTTTTTTATTTCAACCACTAAACTTCTCGAATAATTCAAATTTCTTTGTGTATTCGTGGTTCAAGTGCAACAAAAAGTCTTGGACCTCTCAGATGACCAAAAAAAAAAAAGATTTCTGGGTCAAAATGACCCGAGGGAAGGATGAGGGTTGAAGGGATAGTTCACTCCACAATCTGTCATCATTTACTTAAGTCACATTGACAAAAGATAATATTTTGAAAGTCAATGGGGTCCTGAAAACATTAACGTTCGTTGTATGAACAAAAAAGTCAATAATGATAGAATTTTCATTTTTGGGATCTACTATCTCTTTAAATTGAGTATATAAAGTATATGACATTGTAACATAACCAGGGCTAATGGTCACAACCTGTTGCACGGCATAAGAATGGCCCTGAACATAACTAAAAAATGCAATATATTCAAAAACAAAATCCCAAATATCTGATGAATTTATAAGTTCTCTCTGTTCATAGTCCGAATGTCTCAGAATGATGGCATGTACCAGCTGTGGGAGTATCTTTTCACCATCCGTCCTGGTATTGGCTGGGTCAATGGCACCGCCTCCATTACGGGTGTTGTTCTGCAGGTTCTCATCTGCTTGATGTCGGTGTGTTCCAGCACATTCGTCAGACGCAGTGGTCATTTTGAGGTGATGCCTTTCATATTGAATTCATGAGAAGTAACACTTTTGTCAATAGAGCTGTGATTCAGCATAATATGTATTGTTTTTGTGTAGGTGTTCTACTGGTCTCATCTTTCCTACATCTGGGTTTGGGCCTTGCTGGTCGTTCACTGTGCAAACTTTTGGAAATGGTTCGTGGTGCCAGGGGTCATGTTCCTAATTGAGAAAATAGTTGGAATGGCAGTGTCCCGTATGGGTGGGCTGTACATAGTTGAAGTCAACTTATTGCCCTCAAAGGTACAGTCTAAGCCAATGTACATATTTTGGTGTATTTTGTTTTCTGGAACATTTAGTTAGCCATCCATGGAACATTTAAGTTAGTCATCCATGAGCTAAGCCTCACCTCCTCTGTTTTTTGTTTGTGTGTTTGAAGGTAACACATTTGGTAATCAAGAGGCCTCCATTCTTTCACTTCAAACCTGGAGATTATGTGTTCATCAACATCCCTGCTATCGCCAAGTATGAATGGCATCCGTTTACTATCAGCAGCGCTCCTGAGCAGCAAGGTAAAGCAAATAGAAATATTAAATTATGTTAGTCTTTCGCTATTGTTATGTATTGCCTTGATTTGTTTATATTTCAGTAGTAGAAAAATCATACTCATGTTTTGTCAATATTTTGAAAAAAAAAAATACATTTACAAAATTAGGGAAAAAATGAATTTAGACAAAAAGCAAATATGTTTTAAACAATAAGATTAGTTGCTTACAATCTTGTTTTAACACAAAGTGTCTTGACTTGAAATTCCCCTATATGTTTTTTCCAATATTACCTTTCAAGTAGTGTGTTGTATACACAGTAACGCGTTACAATATTGCATTACTCAGTTACTGTTTATGGAAAGTAATAAACTTTAATTAGTATAGAGTAAAGTTATTGTTTTGCATTATTACTTTTTCGCACCTGGTCTGGGCTTGCTTGTTTGTCTGCTTTTTAATAGCATATGTAAAAGCCTTTTCACACCAAATGTGAAATGAATAAGCTTTGAGCTAAAAGAAATGTAATTTCACGCCTAAACTTTTCAAACTAAACTTTTGGCCAATCTGGAAATGATAACATTAAAGTGTCTTCTAAAAACTTTTTTTCTTGGAGACTCCAAAACAAAATTAGGAACATTTAAATTCCATAATAGAGGCACTTTAAGTTTATTTTTAGTACCAAAACAAAATAAAAATGTTCTAACAAAATCTAATTTACAATATTTACACAAAAAAGCAATGTTTAACACAATAAGATTTGTTTTCGAACGAATCTTAGAGTTGTTTTCAGACAAACAAATTCTTTCAAACAAAACAAAAACCAAACCAACTATTTTAAATAAACAAACAAAAAAACTGTTTATGACTGTTTGAAGTGATGAAAGGTTCCCTCCTCAATCGCATTTCTTCAAACAGATGTGCTGTGGCTCCATATTCGTTCGATGGGCCAGTGGACAAACCGCCTGTATGAGTATTTTAGACAGCCGGAGAGTCAAACCATCAGCAGCAAGAGGCTCACCGCCAGCCTGAGGAACAGACGGCACCAGAGCAGAGCACAGGTCTCGGATCAGTGTCAGAATCTAAACACATAGCAATAGAAGTTCATTAGGCTGTTTTATTGATGCAATTCTATGAAGGTGGGGTCATTTTGTAATAACATCGTTGACATTAGAACCATCAATAACACTTTACAATCCCATTAATTAACGTAAGTTAACTAACATCAACTACAATAAGCGACAGTTTTTTTTTTTTTTTTTTTAATGTTAGTTAATAAAAATACAATGGTTCATTGTTGGTGTACAACTTTTGATTTTAATAATGTATTAAAATGTAAGTAATGCAAGTTGAAATTAATATTAACAAAAAAGTTTAAGTATTTTACATTGTTAGTTCATGTTAACTAATGCAGTCACATAGTGTAAAGTTTTACCGAACTATCAATTCCAAACAAGTTTAACACAATAGACATTTGCACTTCTTCTCCATGTAGGATGACATTTTCAAGTCTGCAATCTACAACGGGACTGTGGCGTCTAATAAGGATGATGCTGTTGAACTGACCCTGTACCGGTCAAGCGTAACCCGCACAAGCTCTTCCCAGAAGCCCGTCAGTGACCCAGAAGCACAGGTAGACCCGGGAGAAGCCCCTCCGGTCCCCAGAGAAGTGAGTTTCTGTCTGAACAAAGCACAATATATATTCTATTGTATGTGAGATACACAACTGGAAGACTTATTTTCTGTTGTCTTCCAGCTGACAGCAAAATTAAGTGAAAATCACAGATACTGCAACATTAAGGTAAGTAATTTGGGTGCAGTACATTTAAGTACTGAGTAATAATAATTAAGTACATGTACATTCTATATAGTTAGGAATAGGGTGTGGATTAGTTTGTAGTAATTTTGTAACGTGTAACAAGGTCACTGTAAAATAAAGTGTTACCAACCATAATTTGTTACAGTCTCTTTTGCCCTGGAACTAGATCTTTAATCACGCACCACTTCTACAGAAAATGTGATTTAATTTATTTAAAGTGATTGTCTTCTAAGGAAACTGTACACATTTGGCTATGCCTTTTTTTGTGTGTGTTTTAGTGCTATGTGGATGGACCTTTTGGCACCTCGACCCGACAGATCTTTACATCTGAGCATGCGGTGCTTATCGGCGCTGGAATCGGCATCACTCCCTTCGCATCCATTTTGCAGAGCATCATGTGCCGGTAAGACACATGCAACATCTCCATTCACAAAATTACAGTTTTAAAGATTTTTTTCCATAACAATAGCACATGCAAACCCTTTAGAAACTTTTATGTAAAAAAAAATTTCGCCTTTTTTTTTTTAGTTACCGCATGAGAAAGCAGAACTGCCCTAGTTGCAACTACTCCTGGTGTGAAACCATCAAAGACAACGAAATGAAGCTGAGGAAGGTAAAAGGGGCAATCAGACAAATGAAAACTGGAATAGATTTAGGAGAAAATGAACATTAGGGGCAAAAACCATTTAAACCCTTTTTTCTTAAATTGGCCAGGTTTATGTCGCCTTCTAGCAAAATCATGGTTTGCTACATTTTGATCCTAAAGAGCATTTTGATTATGCAAAAAAAAAAAAATGGTAAAGAGCTCTTTCAAACAATATGAATCATTGACATTTTTTGTTTTACACTCTCATTTTCCTGAAAGAGAGTATAATGTTTAAAGGCATATATATATTTTACATTTAGAAAGTTTGGGGAGGAAAAGAGAAATTTACACAAAAAATATTTTTTAACACAATAAGATTTGTTTTTTTAACTAATCTGAGACTTGTTTTCAGACAATCTGTTTTCTGACAATCAAAATTTCAGACGTTTGTCTTACCAAAACAACAAAACAACTGATTTACACGAATCAAAACATTTACACAAAAAAGCTTTGAAAGATTTGTTTTCAACAAATCTGAGACATGTTTTCAGACAATCTTCAAACGGTCTTTCAAAAAAAAAAAACATTTACACAAAAAAGCTTTGAAAAAATTGTTTTCAACAAATCTGAGACATGTTTTCATAGAATCTTCAAACGGTCTTTCAAACAAAACAAAACATTTACACAAAAAAGCTCTGAAAGATTTGTTTCCAACAAATCTGAGGCATGTTTTCAGACAATCTTCAAACGGTCTTTCAAACAAAACAAAACATTTACACACAAAAGCTTTGAAAGATTTGTTTTTAACAAATCTGAGACATGTTTTCAACAAATCTGAGACATGTTTTCAACAAATCTGAGACATGTTTTCAGACAATCTTCAAACCGTCTTTCAAACAAAACAAAACAAAACATTTACACACAAAAGCTTTGAAAGATTTGTTTTTAACAAATCTGAGACATGTTTTCAACAAATCTGAGACATGTTTTCAGACAAACTTCAAACGGTCTTTCAAAAAAAAAAAAAACATTTACAGAAAAAAGATTTGTTTTCAACAAATAAGACATTTGTTTTGAAACCAAAACATTTTAAAACATAATTAAAGCTGTTTGTAACTGTTTGAAATGATTAAAGGTTAACTTTTTTTAAACATTTAGCAATCCACTAGCATATAGATAGATTCAAAGCTAATAGACATAAATCATTTTGATTTGATGAGGTTTTAAATATCTTATTTCGTGCAGGTGGACTTCATTTGGATCAACCGAGATCAGAAATCCTTTGAATGGTTTGTGAGTCTCTTGACCAAACTGGAGATGGACCAGGCAGATGAAGAGCCAGAGGGTAAGAGAGAACAGAAGAGAGAGAGAGAGAGAGAGAGAGAGAGAGATGAGCTTGGCACAGATATGGCCAATCATGTTAGTTTTTATGCTTTCAGGCCGTTTTTTGGAGATGCACATGTACATGACATCAGCCCTCAGTAAGAATGATATGAAGGCCATAGGTCTGCAGATGGCTCTGGATCTGCTAGCCAAGAAAGAAAAAAAAGATTCCATCACGGGGCTCCGCACACGTACCCAGCCAGGCAGGCCAGATTGGGCCAAGGTATGAAAAGCCTATTCTATTCTATTTTATTCTATTCTATTTTATTGTATTCTATTCTATTTGTTCTGTTCTTCTATCTTTGTGTCTCTAAGATGTTTGTGCATTTTCAGGTTTTCCAGAAACTGTCCGAGGAAAAGAAAGGAAGGGTTCATGTGTTTTTCTGCGGTGCTCATGCGCTGGCCAAAGTCATCAAGGCCCAGTGTGAGCATTTTGGCTTCAAGTTCTACAAAGAACATTTTTAAACAATTTACAATAATTTCAGAAATCTTACTTTGGCTAATCGTCTGATAATCTCCTTTTACTAATGTGTCTGATGTTGTACATTCTGTAAAGCTCATGTTGTTTTGTAAGTAACTCTTTTAATCAACTTATGTATGTTTTTATTCATTATGCATCATGTAAATTGTTCGATTTTGTTTTAGCCCCAGTATAAAAAATAGACACTACATGTCATGTAAATTGTCTTAAACGTAGTATGAAGTAATTTACCGTATAATATAAAATAGGAAATATTACTGACACATATAAATAATGAAAAACAGTTACTTGTAAAAGAAAGATGTTCAATATTCAAAATTTTGATGATTTATATGAGTGTGTGTGGGAGGGTTCGTGTGTAAGTATGAAGTTTGAACTATATTCAAAGCATCTACGATCAGCTTTTGATGAATATATTGTATATGGACATGCTTCTCAGTGTTTAAATCGTTAGATATTGTAACCGATACGTACAAACGTATTTCTCATACCTGTAGCAACTTGTTCCCCTTTCTTTTCTTTACAGATTGTGGAAATTCTCGGATTTCCTAAATAAAAGTCAAACCCAGACATGCATTCGCTTGGTTTATAGAGACATCTTGCGATTATGTGCAGCAAGAACACAAGCAGAAGTAAAAAGATTCTGCACAGAATATTAAGCCTATAGACGTTTACTTATTCCCTTTAACCTCAATATTATTCTAAAAATATGTAATATGTAATAATCATTATCGAATAAATACATAGGCTACTCGTAAAATGATTAATAAAAATTCACCTTATGTCACACCTATCTTACATTAGATTGGTGATTGGCTGGCACGGAGGACACTCGCCTCTGATTGGTCAGTGCAGCATTTCAGTACAGTGGAAGCATCTACTATATTGCAGATTTGAGGCGAGAGGAATCTTTCGCATTTATTTTTCTTTGTCTGACTATGTTATGCGTTCATAGACCCTCGCGCAGACGTCGTGCGGTTTTCAGGTGATCGTAAGTATGGTTTCATTCCGTTTTTCAGCTCTGCATGTTGTTCAGCGCCTTCATTCGCATGCAAAATCACATGAGCCCTCGCAGTTGATGCGATTAGATTTTAATCATCGCCTGTCCGTGTATGTGCTGAAGGATTAGTGCTCACTGCTCAGTAACGGGAAAGATTTCTCATTCATAATTTGACCATGCAAGTTGAATCCAGATAGGCTAGTATGTAACTGTACATTAACGTTGCATTTAAATGTCCTGGTAATATGACTGACAAGCTTCACCATAACATTCATCATACCAGTGATTTGTAATATTTGACATTGTCATTTGTTTTGTGTGGTCATACTTAGAATATGACAAAATGGTGGACCCATATTCACCATCTTTACCTTTGTCTGCAGATGCAGCACCTGAATCATAAAGGTTTCCTGATGTGTTCTGGTGTCAGTTCCACTAACACCGCATGGCTGTAATGTGACAATGCGCTGTCTGGTGTCTCGAATCAATCACAAGACTCTGATAGTCATCTGTGCTGTATTTGCCCTCATCACTATACTGCTGTGGAACAAGTGCTCGAGTGACAAAGAACTGACCACACAGATCAGACCTCAGCTGGAGTTTGCGCCCACCCCGGAAAAGGAGGAGGATGAAGAGGAGGACAACGGGCAGGCCCCCGAAGCCCCACCTGGATCCAGAGAAGTCATTTATGAGCAGATCGACTGCCTCATCAATGAAGATGTGATCATAAAAGGCCGTAGGGAAGGGGGCGAGGTGTATCTACCCTTCAGCTGGGTGGAACGGTACTTTGACGTCTATGGACGTCTCGTGCAGTATGATGGGACGGAACGGTTTGAGTTCTCCCACAGTTACTCCCGGGTGTACGCCCAGAGGGAGCCTTACCACCCAGATGGTGTCTTCATGTCTTTTGAAGGCTACAATGTGGAGGTGCGGGATCGGGTGAAATGCATCAGTGGTGTGGAAGGTAGTTTCCTTAAATCAGAGGTAGCCAACCCTGCTTGCGGAGAGCAGAGTTTCGCTTTTACTGGGACACATGCTCCACCAAAATACTGCTGTGCCCCAGTATAATATTAAATGATTGTAAAATATAGGACAATTCCAGATTCGCTAATGAGTATCTTTTCTGAAATTGTTTGAGGTTCAGTTTGATTTTTTCGGACAGTTGCACTAAATCGTTTCACTGGTTTCTCTCATCGAAATAGTAACAGGATACTTTATAAAACAGAAAACAAAAAGAATTCCGGATGACATTCAATCCATTTTAGGAAACAAAATTTGGAAATGCTTTATAGTTTGTCAGCGATCAAGCAGATCTATTGCTCATGCACCTTGTCAACGACTTTATTGGGGATAAAGACAATTTATAGACTTTTTCCATAACAGTATATACTGTATATAAAAATCACAATTTGGGAACACATTTGATAGAGCGCTTGTGCCCCAGTAAAGGCTAGAAATCCTTCTGGTTCCAATCCCAAACTAGCAAGCTGATCAAGCCATTGTGTGGCGCTTTTCCACTACACAGTACCAGCTCGACTTGACTCGACTCAACTCGGCTCGGTTTTCCACTGTGTAAAAGTTGTACCTGTACCTGCTTTCGGGTACTTTTTTTGTACCACCTAAAATGTCACATGAAAACAATGCCGACTGCTGATTGGGCAGAGAGAATCGTCACCATTCTCTGGGTCATCATTACAAGCGCCAGATGGAGTATCCAGAATAACCCCGCTATTTTTAAATAGTTTGGCCAGAGATAGTTACTAAACTTTTATTAGGGCAACTCGGAAGAATACGCCGTGGTCAAACGAGGAGGTGCAGACATTCCTTTGTTTGGTTGCCGAAGAGAGGATCTTGCGAGAGATTAATAGGGCAACGAGGAACGAAAGGCGTGACGACCGGGTACTATTTGTGGCGGTACAGTTTGCAATGGAAAACAGAATGAAAAGTGAGCTGAGTCGAGCCGAGTCGAGTCGAGTCGACCTGGTACTGGTAATGGAAAAGCGCCATAAGGTTACTTGAATATTACAGGCAGGTGTGTTGAAGCAGGGTTGGAGCTGAAGTCTGAAGAAAGGTAGCTCTTCTTGAGCAAGACTTGCATAAATGGTTCCATTATCCTATTCCTGGAATCAACCTTTTGTGTTATGTTCACAGGTGTACCAATATCTACCCAGTGGGGTCCTCAGGGGTACTTCTACCCCATCCAAATAGCCCAGTATGGGCTGAGCCACTACAGCAAGAACCTCACAGAGAAGCCACCTGACGTAAAGATCTATGGCACGTCAGAGGAAAAAGAGGGCTCAAGTCCGTGGGTCGTCCCTAAGGGTTGCACGCTCTCCAAGCTCCAGGATCAAGGTCGCTCTGGGCTTGCGCACCATTTTGTCACAGCGGGTACGAACTCCTTGTGAATTTTCTTACGTTTGAAGTTGTAGTTGTTGTATTGGCTGTTAATTATCATAGATGGATGATTACTTTGTGGTATTTCCATAGAGAACTCCGATGGTGTGTCTTTGGTCTTGGACAACGCGAAAGATTTCGTCCTGACCTTTGATGTGAAGTTTATCTCCAACGGTAGTGTCTCTGTTGTTCTGGAGACCACAGAAAAGGGACCTCCTTACATTATCCATTACATAACTAGCCCACTCCTTCTTTCCTTTAAAGCCCGAGAGGTCACATATGGCATCGGCCCCAGAGCCACCTGGAGCTCCGTCAGTCGTGACTTAGTGACGGATTTGCGTAAAGGTGTTGGTTTGTCCAACACTAAAGTGGTGAAGGCGACCAAAATCATGCCTCGCCGTGTGGTCCAGCTGGTTCTTCGAGGGTCTGGATTCATCAGCAATATCACCGTGTCTTCCACCGCACACATGGCTGCCTTCTTTGCTGCCAGTGATTGGCTTCTTTATAACCAGGATGAGCACGGAGGGTGGCCGATCAAGGTGACCCGTAAGCTCGGAGAGGGCTTCAAGAGCTTAGAGCCCGGATGGTACTCCGCCATGGCCCAAGGCCAAGCCATGTCAACGTTAGTGAGGGCGTACCTGGCAACTCATAACCCTGCATACCTCGGCGCCGCAATCCGAGCGACATCCCCCTTCAAGAGGACTTCAGAACAACGTGGCGTCAAGGCTACATTCATGAACAAGTACGACTGGTATGAGGAATACCCCACAACGCCCAGTTCGTTTGTTCTTAACGGCTTTATCTACTCTCTGATCGGGCTGTACGATGTGGCGGAGACGGCAGGCAACAAGCTTGGTCGAGAAGCGGGCATACTCTTCAGTCAAGGACTGGAGTCACTCAAGTCCATGTTGCCATTGTTTGACACAGGCTCTGGAACGGTTTATGACCTGAGACACTTTACCCTTGGCGTTGCCCCTAATTTAGCACGCTGGGACTACCACACTACTCACATCAACCAGTTGCAACTGCTCACATCAATCGACAGCGCCCCCATTTTCAGGGAATATGTGAAACGCTGGAAGACTTACCTGAAAGGAGGCCGGGCAAAGCACAACTAGACATGCTCAGAGGGCAGTTTTATATAAAGATCTGAACTATTGTTTGAGAATGTAGTAAACTGAGAACAAGCGTTTTTACTTTTCACAGAAAAGGGTGCATATTGTATCCGACTTGATTGCTTTAAAGTGTCATTAATGAAGCGCTTGAGTTGTTGTATGGGCTTTAAGAATATTTATTTCCAAAATATCATAGTATATTTGAATGTAAGAAGCAATGCACAGTTATTTACACACCTTTGAAGGAAGCACAGAAGATTTGCTTTAAAAATGACTTTATCTTAATCAATGCATACAGTTGGTAAATGTGAGTAGTTGCACTAAGGATTGTGTGTTAATTCATCTATGAATAGGTTATGCTGTAAAAAAAAGTTATAGTAAAATACATTAGAAATGTTTTAGAATTATTTGCTCTTTGTATTTTAAAGCACAATCCTATCATAGGTCATCAAGATTTGATACAGTTGCACAGTGCACACTTTGAATTGTTTTTAAGTATGTAATTATTTAAAGCTTAAATAAATGTGCTATTTTAAATCTAAATGTTTCTGTGAGAAATCATTGCTACCAAGAAAGAGGCACATATAGTAACACTGCGGTGTTCTATGAAGTACCTTGGACCCTGTATAAAACCTCAATATGGTAATCATTACTTACTTTAACAAACTGCCATGGTATTTTAATCAGACACATTCACTGTACATAGTAATGCCACAGTAGCTACTATTTTGTCAGGACTTTCAATTTGTTCCTTTATGTAGGCTAACGTTACTTATTTTTTTAGAACCTTATAATACACTTCTTTTTAATATATGAATACATGTAAATTAATATATATTAAATAAATTTAAACCAATTACCATAATAAGTTATAACTTATAATAGCACAATCCGAATTCACCTGTCATGGAGGTGCAATCCTCTCTGCAATCGATTAACCGACCTAAAGTAGCTCAATCCAGTCTTCTCTTGATTAGTATGCCTGCTTACGCCGAGCTACACACAAACCAGTTAGCTAGCATCATTTCATCTATAGCTACCCCAAAACATCCTCTCAATGTCACGTCAATCCGAACGGTTTGTTTGAGATACTCCTAAATGACATGAATGCAATCTGCTCACCGCTTCGGATCGGTCGGTTGTCATTCCAGGTCAGTTAACAACGATCTAGCTCGGCTAACAGGCTAAGAGGCTAACAGCGCCTTCGATGACATTTCACTGACAAACACAACAGAACAGGTATGTAAAATATCGATTCACGGTTTAATCTGTGTTTCAAAACATCTAGAGCGTGTTTGCGGTTATGTGTGTATATGTGGTACTTTTATAATTAAAATATGTTAAAACAAAATAATGTTTATAGCGAATAAACGGTGGCTAACACTGTAAGTTAGCTTCTGTTCAGTTTCCATATTTGGGCGGGCACGGCAGTGAGTTATTGTTAGTCACACGACAAGAAAACATATTTGATTCCTTTATTTATGCTGTTTATGGGCATATTTTGTTGTGTCTGTTTTGCTGTTGAACAAATGTGAATGAAAATTTCACAGGCATGGTGTGGATTTAAATGGCTTGTTTGTTTACATGGTTCAGCACAGCTGATAGGGCTTTAATTGTCCCCACAACGTACATAAGTAATATGACCGCATCAAAGGTAAAGTTTTTGTGTAATATCATGGCTAAAAACCCATAAGGTTTTCCTTTTGCTGATATGTCATGTAAAAGATGGTAGAGTGATGCTTGATGGGTTTGATTGTTGGGCCCTTTGGAGCCACAACAGATCTGCAAAACAGCTGTACTCAGTAGGTATTGTTTTGCCATTTACTTTGAAATAAAGGGTTTTGTTGGATGATCAGTCAGTTCTGTACAGATATCTGTCTGGAGTTAAGTTGTCATTTATTGTTTCATGTCTCTGTGTGTTGAAATACAGGGGATAAACACTGAACTTGCTCTTGGTCACTCTCCGGTGATTATTATGATTTTTGCAGACCAATAGATTGCTGTGTGTTGATTTAAGCTTTGTATCCGTCCACCAGTCTGCATGGCCGGCGTGCTGCTGAGTTAGTGTCCGGCCCGTGTGCGAGGAAGGCCGCCCGGGCCGTGGAGCACTAGAGAGGAAAAATGGCTTTGCAGAACAGGAACTCTGTGCTGATCCTGTCGGGTCGAGAGCGAGGAGCTCGCATGCTGGGCACCCAGCGGCTCCTGCAGCAGCTGGTGGAAGACCGAACGCGCTGGATGAAATGGCAGAGCCAGGTAGGATATCAACCTTAATGTCTCTAATGGTTCTTTCTGACCTACACTCAGCAGATGTTACTATAAAGACCAGTTCAAGATTTTAGAATCAGAATGAAGACTCAATTTTTGCAGCAGAGAATATTGAAAAAAGCCCCTCCTCCTCAATACAGGCTTTCCTCTGGTAATTCATGATGGTCAAATCATTATATATATATATATATGTTTTTCAATGAGAGTAGTTAATGAAATGAAATTTTAGATCCTTAGGTTCCATTGTGTATACTGGTAGTTGCTTTTTAAAAAGGATGAATATACAAAACATTTAGAAAATTAGGGTTGGTGGCATCCATATCTGATAACAATTTGGTAATCATAGTAATATGCATGTTTCTGTTTTACTGTAGAAATAATGCCTGCATTTTTAGCAAATTTTGCATTTTTATTGTTAGATTGAATATAAATAATATTAATACAATTACCAATTTTAATATTTCTTTGTTATTATTCTAATTTATTATGAATTCTATTATTTTATCATTTTAATAGTCTTTATTCGGCCCTGAAAGTTCACTGAGGGTAATGTGTGTAATATTATCTCATTGATTTCTACAGAAAGTAGAGTTGCCGGATAATCCACGATCAACCTTCCTGCTGGCCTTCAGTCCAGATAGGTAACAAAATTTACAACAAAAAAACACTGGATGTTAAATAAGATGGTCCTCACTGCGGAACATGAAATCCATGGGGAGGAGTCGGATCCAGATCCAACTCCTCCCACCTTACATACACCTAAACCTAAGCAACTCCGCCCCCTGATCCCTAAACCCACCCCTTGGATCGTGATCCGACTCCTCCCCGTGGATCTCATGTTCTGCATTGGGGTGCTTCTGCGTTAAATTACTTGTGATTTGCCTCATTTTCTGATGTTGTGTTTACTTATGTTTTAAGGAACCTTGTGGCCTCAACCCACGTCAACCACAACATCTACATCACAGATGTGAAAACAGGAAAGTGCCTGCACTCTTTGGTGGGCCATCGACGCACACCTTGGTGTGTGACCTTTCACCCCACCATCCCTGGCCTGGTTGCCTCTGGGTGCCTTGATGGAGAAGTCCGCATTTGGGACCTGCATGTGAGAATCAGTCTTTGTTTAATGGTTTACTTGTTCCTAAGATGTGTGGACCTTCCTCTTAAGCAAACATTCTTATCTTGCGTGTTAATTTGTGTTTGATTTTCATACCGTTCAGTAGCAGCTCAAAGCAGTTTTTCTGGTCTGATCCATTTGCAAGTCATCAACATGTATACCTGGCTTAGAAATTGCTGTTTAAATAAACATTGTGGATGTTTTTCCCCATTCCCAGGGTGGTAGCGAGAGCTGGTTCACAGAGAGTAATGTTGCCATCGCTTCTCTAGCGTTCCACCCCACAGCTCAGCTCCTCCTCATCGCCACTAACAACGAACTTCACTTCTGGGACTGGAGCCGACCTGAACCTTTTGCTGTGGTCAAGACCGCCAGCGAGACAGAACGTGTCCGGTGGGGAAGCAATCCTGTTTATGTCATAGTGGTTAACATGAATTGACCATATTTCCTGTTTATTTTCATAATCATTAATGTGTAATGTGTTTTTTTTCTCTCCTTACTAGTTTATGATTTTTCAAAATTGTTCATCCTCAATTTTCTTTTATTTTGGCCAGGTTGGTGAGATTTGATCCTCTAGGTCATAATCTCTTGACAGCTATTGTGAACCCATCCAACCAGCAGGTTAGAAACGACACTTTTGACTGTCAAAATAGCTGTAATGTCCCTTTACAGGTGCATGTCCCTTTACAGAAAGTGATGAATGTAATTTCATAAGTGTTTTTACTGTATTTGTGTAGAATGAAGATGACTCTGAAGGTCCCATGGACAGTATGGAGATGGCTTTGTTCCGCCAACGGTCTCTTTTACGCTCCCCACCTGTACGCCGCACGCCCATCCTGCACAATTTCCTGCACATTTTGTCCTCTCGCTCTTCTGGGGCACAGGCCGGCGATCAGTCCCGTCCCGCCCCAGAGCCCCGCGAGCCTCCCAGCATACCTCGGTTCCAGTACCCGGTGCGGACGGAACCGAGTGACCGTTCGGCCTCACAGGGCTGCACTCAGCATTTGGGTCTGGGCTGCCTTTGCAATCGCTGCGCCGCCACGCGGAACTTATTCACACAGAATCCGGCAGGCCTCCAGCCTATGGATTCGCCTCAAACGCAGACTCAGTCGGGCCTCTCCGCCTTCTCGCCCGCCCCCAGCCAGACCCGCACCTCCACGGATCGACCTTCTGCTTTTAGCAGTGTGTTCAGCGGGACTGCAGGGAACTCTACCCATCGGGGTCTCTTGCCTCTTAGGACTATTGATCCCTTGGGGTCCCAGGTGCCCGGGCCTCTCCCTGGGGCTGATTGGTCTGGTAGTCTGCTGAGCACGGGACATGAACATGGGTTAGGTGCGATTGGGGTGGAAAGCAGTGGCGGAAGGGGTGTGGTGCCCCCTCCTAGGACGAGCTCCTCGTCAATGGATCTCCTCTCCCTCCGCAGGTTCCCCGATGGTTCCTCTTCATCACCCATATACACATCTGCTACGGAAGGGCGGGGGCTAGTCCTACCTGGCATGGATCCCAACCGGGGACGAGCCAATGATGGCACAAGTAGCGGCCATCACCCTTTCTACGACAACACTCAACGCAACAATCCCGCCTCCATACGCAATGTCCTGCAGTGCAACCTGAGCCGTTACTTCATGGAATATGAGCGCATGCAGGAGTTAGAGCGACCTGGTGGCAGCCGAGAGGTGGCAGGTGGACCAGGACCCATGCAGGAGCTGCTCAACAGTAGCATGGACACGGATCGACCCGGGCCTTCGCATAACGGCTCTTCCCACACTGGAAATGGAGACACGGTCGCAGGCCCCTCGCAAAACCACCCCAATCGCTGCCGTTCGTGCCACAACCTCCTCACCTTCAACCATGACACCCAGAGATGGGAACGTTCTGGCCAGACCTCTTCTTCTTCTCAAGACGGACCATCCTGGCCGCTTTCGGTTCCTCCGTTTGAGGACCCGGGTCAGGGTGCGCGAGTGGAATCCCGAGCCCCTGAGATGAGGCCTATGGAGTTGAGCGAGGCCTCATCTGGGCTACAGGAGCAGCAGCCCATGGGTCTGGTGTACAATCAGGAGACAGGACAGTGGGAAAGTGTGTACCGGCAACCAACGGCCAGCGCTTCTTCTGAGGCAGCGCAAGACGCCTTAAACCCAGAGGTGCCTGTTGATAATCCGGACGAGGACTCACTCAGGAGGTGAGGAAGAAAATATATACACATGCAAATTTGGTTATTAAAGCTACACTGTGTAACTCTTTTAGTTTATTCTTTGCTAAAAACACTTAGTTCTTTCAAAAATATATGTGCTCATTAATGTATATTTACTTCGTTCAAGTAATAAAGTATTCTCGTGAGTGTATGATATGCCATTGAAAATACATACGGGTAAGGGGTTCTAATGTCGGTCGCCATGTTGCCCCTCCATCTTGAAAGTACATTAGCCAAAGAGGGACATACCCGTTAATTCAAGTTTACGTTTGAGTTAACACTCATGGACGAGGTCGAACTGGAAGCCATGTTAATCTTGGACTACTTTGGCCACCGTAGGTTAAAGCGAAATCGGAATTGAGAGGAACAGAAACTAATATTCACTGGATGGTCATATTCCTTTTCACCCCTAGATGGGGGTAAAAATCACACAGTGTAGCTTTAAGGTGCGATCACGTTAGTGAAATTTTCTTTTCTGATGGTCAACATGGGGAACTTGCTTGACCAACTTGATTCAATTGGGAAATCTTTTGCTCTTACTTAAAATTCCAGGTTGTGTGTATTCCTATTAAAACAACTGGATTTCGTCTGTAAAACAACGATAAATGTGATCTAACCTTCACAGTGTCTTTGCTGTTACTTATATATTTCTCATCTTTTGCATTAGGAGGTTATTGGAATCGTCGCTGTTTCCATTCTCTCGATATGATATGTCTGGCTCCAGAGATCATCCGATATACCCAGATCCTGCCAGGTACCCGTTTGGAAACAGTTACTCTCCAGTACAAACCCGTATGTACAAAGTCAAGGCTGATTGTTGGGCTGTGATTTCAGAGTTTGACCCCCTCTTTCCCTCTTCCACATCTCCTCAGGCTGTCTCCAGCTGCTTACTATGCTCAAAGGATGATCCAATATCTGTCTCGGAGAGAAAGCATACGCCAGCGTTCACTGCAGAATCGCCTACGGACTCTCTCAAATTCTCAAGCGGAAAGCCAGTCCAACAACCCATCCTCCACGCCACCGGAAGCCAGTGATGGAGACTATGAGGACATCGAGTGAGTCAGATAATACTCACGATTAAACACATATATATTACTTTACATTTATCGTTATGTGAATCCATTTTAATGTTGTATTAAAAAGGAAAGTGGTTAATATTTCTTTTCTCCTGTTGTCACAGAGAGCCTGGAGACAGGACAAGACACAGAATGCCCCGCAATGCTCGAATGTCGGCCCCCTCACTCGGCCGCTTTGTTCCAAGGTCGGTGTCATATACTTCCGTTTAAATGTTTTTGTTTTTTTAAAAAGAAGTCTCTTTTACTCACTGATGTTGCATTTTATTTGAGTAAAAATACAGTGAAATATCATTGCAATTTAAAATAACGTTTTTATTTTAATATATTTTAAAGTGTAATTTTCTGCATTATTACGCCAGTCTTCAGTCACATGATCCTTCAGATATCATTCTAAAATTTGATGATTTGCTGTTCAAGAAACCGTTCTTATCATCAATGTTGAACGCCGTTCTTTACCCTAATACTTTAATAAATAGAAAGTTCATTTATTTAAATAGAAATTATTAGTATTTATTTTTTTAAATATCTTTACTGTCACTTTTGATCAATTGAGGGCATCCTTGCTGAGTGAAAATATACAATTCTTTGAAAAAAATGTAATGTACCAATTTGATATGTTTATGTTAATATATTTGATTCATGTATTTTTGTTTGAAGGAGGTTCCTGTTACCGGAGTACTTGCCTTATGCTGGACTCTTCCATGAAAGGGGTCAGTCAGGCCTGGCCACTCACTCCTCTATCAACAGAGTATTAGCAGGTACAACAGGAAGTTTCTTTTGATTTTGACTTTCTTATTCTGTTTATTTTATGAAGCATTCTGAATCATTTTTAGCCCATAAGGTCAGAAACTCTATACAACTAGTGATATTGAACAAACTAAAGAGAATTAAATAGATCTACCCATAATGCTCTGTTGCAGGAGCATCTATAGGTGACGGCCAGTCAGCTGTGGCCAGTAACATTGCCAACACCACTTATAGGCTGCAGTGGTGGGATTTCACCAAGTTTGACCTTCCGGAGATCAGCAATGGTGCGTTCTTCCAAATTCTACTGGTTTTGAGCTAATACATCAATTTTTGCTTGACATTCTCTGAAGTGGTAGCTAGAAAGTTTTACTTTTAATGTTTGTTTATCTTATTTCATCATATTTGTCTCTTTTTTTTTTTTTTTTAATTTTAGCCACTGTGAATGTGTTGGTTCCTCACTGTAAGATCTACAACGATGCCAGCTGTGATATTTCAGCTGACGGGCAGCTGCTGGCCGTGTTCATTCCCAGCAGCCAGCGGGGTTTTGCAGATGAGGGCATCCTGGCCGTCTACTCCCTTGCTCCCCATAATCTTGGAGAAATGCTCTACACCAAGAGATTCGGTCGGTGTTAAGAAACAGTTCACCAAACAATTTAAATTAACCAATAACTTTTGGGTTTGACCTACAAAAAAATCATCTAGCATTTCGAGATTAAAGTCGAAAAATGTCGAGATTATAGTCGAAATATTCAGAGAGAGACGAGAGTACGAGAATACAGTCTTACGTAGAAGCTCCGTTGTCTCACATTGCCGCACACACTCACAGGCATTCATAATGGCCAATAGCGAGTTTCACACTGTCTGTGTGTGTGTTTTGGTTCATCAAAGGAAATTCAACAGGCACCAATCTACCACGTTACCATCATAGGACGTTATAAAATATACTGCGCCGGAATAGACTTTAGCCTATAGAAAAACCAACACGGAAACACTTTTCAGACTGGATGGAGAAATCCAACTTTATGAATGAATGGGGCATTTATATAGCGCTTTCATATGTCTGCTAGGCCTACACTCAAAGCGCTTTACAATCATATCAGGGAATCTCTCCTCAACCATTAGTGGTTATTAAATCTTAGGAAATCACAGGATCCGGCCAAATGATTGGATACAGAATGATGCACTTAAGATGTATCCAGAACGTATTTACGGTGAAGAGACGGAACGGTTATTGTTGTGTTCTCGACCCAGATAGTGTTGACTAGACGAGCAGTTCGAGCAGTTCACAAAAAATACTACTATTTTGTGTTAATCCATTGCAGTTCGACTTCACAAGTGCATTTCTTTACACAAACGCACTGTCATGAATGCACACACTTCTATGGCTTTTTTATGACTTTAATCCTGAAACAGTTCGACTTGAATCTCGAAATGCGAAGATTTTATGTTGCGGTTCAGGCCTTCCATAGGTTTGGCAGAAACAGTGTGACAATTCTGGCTTAGTTTGAAAATAGTGATTTTTTTGTTTTGTTTTTAAACTTGCATCTCAGGTCCAAATGCAATCTCAGTGAGTCTTTCACCCATGGGCTGCTACGTAATGGTAGGACTGGCCTCCAGACGGATCCTGCTCCATCCCACCACTGACCACATGGTGGCGCAAGTGTTCCGTCTGCAGCAGCCACACGGAGGAGAGACCTCCATTAGAGTAAGAGCCTGAAAATACCACTTATTATTCAATAAATACAAACCTGGACAGGAAATGATAAAAGAAACTCTATTATTAGGTTTAAACTGCTATTTATGGTGAGTTTTTATTCATAGACCCAACAACGCCATAAAGATCGATTAAGATCTGCCTTCCGTGTTTTTTTTTTATGGTCCGTTTTCTCTTGGCATCCTGCAGATGATGTTTAATGTGGTGTACCCCATGGCTCCAGACCAAAGGAGACACGTCAGTATTAACTCAGCCCGGTGGCTTCCAGAGCCAGGCATGGGATTGGCTTACGGAACCAATAAGGGCGATCTGGTTATCTGCAGGCCAGTGTAAGTAAACACCCAGCTAAAACAACCATCACATCACCCAGTACACCATCTGCTCCACATGCATATCTTTAGTCCTTAGCAAATTTGAATGTCCTTATCAAATCGTAAAATTCATTTACCAAATGTTTTGATCCATTATTATAAAGACTAAGTGTTCTGCTTATGGCAACAATAAATCTAAAACCTATTGAGATGCCTTGCTGGGTACTGTCTTCAAGTTTTACATGAGTTAGCATGTTGTTAAGCTAATAGTGTCAAATTCTAATAGGTAATTTTAAAAATTGAGTCTACAATATAACAAAATGAAATGAATAAATGAATATCACAGTTGCGCTTATGTTATTCTGGACAGAAACGGCACTCGTGTGATATTGCTTAACTATGTCATATAAATATGAGAACTCATACAGGGGCATTTTCTAATGAAATGCAAGATGACCTTTGTATGTCTGGTGTGTGCATTAAATGCCTAAATTATTTGAATAACTAATTAATTAAATTAACATGTTAAGTCAACAGCCCTGTTTAAAATACTTCTTCTGTAGAGAAATGCTAGGTTTTGCAAATGATAGTGATGGTTACCTTTTTGGCTTTAACCAGTACGCCACACCACCATCCATCAAAGAAAAACAAAACAAGTGCCACTGTGAAGCACAGGAGCCATGGAAATTGCAGATAACACCAAACTCAGTTTAACAGTGCAATAAAAGCTGCGTTTTTACAACCAGTAATTTTTATAAACCCGTTCCAGAGCACATGTCAATATTGATTAAAAATGCCAAATACCCAGAGAGTCGATTCATTATAAATGATCTTCATCTTTAACAATTACATAGTCAAGTTCCTGATCCCAGATCAGTGTCAGTTTTCAAATGTGGACTATATGAGGACTTTTAATAAATCAGTGTTACCTGAAGCCGCCTTTCATTAGATTACCTTCTTCATTAGTGGCAGGAAACTCGGGTGTTCAAATGGAAAAAAGCCATTATTGTTTTTTAACAAGGTTACAGGCCACATTACCCCTGTGCCCCATGACTTTTGCAGCTCATCGCTTTCAAGGAATTCTCCCCCAAACTGATGGGTTTATAATCCGATCACGGCCCACGCGGACAGATGGAGTATGTCACAATAATTCCATTGGTGCTTTGCCGTTCGCTTGTTAAATTTTGTAATTTGGTCAAATCTTGTGTATATTACTGGTTTTAAAA
This sequence comes from Pimephales promelas, assembly GCF_016745375.1. Next base: position 485,771 of record NW_024121129.1, read on the forward strand.
GCATAATGCGAGATCTGCAGGAATACTTGTTTCTGATTGGCCGTTCTACCTTCAACAACCAATACCCTATGTAGTAGTAGTGTGTATCTTGTATCACTCACATGATAAAATATATTTAATGTCCGTTTATTCACTTAAAAATTTGGTGATTAGCTTAGCTGTGATCAGCCAGTCATGATCACAAAATGAATCCCTTAGGGGTAGTCTCGTGTAACCAGACCTTCAGACGGATAGCAGAACGTCTGGAATCCAAAGCTGCTTATATTGGCCAAGGACCACCCAGAGGCCATCTGACTTGCATGTAAAGCAACCAATCATAGTTTGTTTTTGCTCATCGTCGTGTTTAGGGTCGTTAGTCTTATGTAGCCAGACCTTCAGAGTGATGGCAGAAGGTCTGGACTTTATCGTGACTTTTGTCCAAGGACTGCCCAAGAGGACATCTGACCGACATGTAAAGCAACCAATCACAGTTAGTGTTGTTACACGTCGCGTTTAGGGCTGTGGAAATATAAAGTCCCTTACTTTAACAGAACGGCGTGCATCTAATAAATTCAAGAACATTGTGCAAATTTATAGTGTTTAGTTGATCATAAGTGCTTAATCACAGTTGTAAACACGACAGATTTCTTCTTCTTTGAGGCGATTTTTGCGTCACGATCGCTTTGTTTCCAGTCTGACCATTAAAAATGTGAGACACGTCTGCCGGAAATCCTGTAGAATTCAACCAATCTAGTGTGACGTCTGAGGCTGAGGAGAATACCTTCAAGGTGATAGATAACCTGAAGTGAAGCATGCATGTGTAAACAAGATAACGAAAGTCAAAAATATCTGTTTTGTTGTCAGTGATTTCCGCAGTGATGGAGACAGTCCGTCGGATCTGAACTCGGATTCTTTGTTTACTGTCAACAGCAGCAGCCGAACCCGTGGAGTGGAGCGCCCAGGGTCAGAAACGAACTGAATCTGAATTAATAACTCATAGCTTGTTGTATCATAATCCAGTGATTATTCATGAATCCTGAAAATGATCATTTGTTGTATATTTCTTACAGGACGAGCAGGTCCGGCTGGCGATTTGACCGGGACATGGGCCTCATGAACGCTATTGGCCTGCAGCCGCGTCAGGCCGCGCCTTCTGTGACCTCACAGGGCACACAGACACCAGTGGTGCGACTGCAGAATGCCGAGACCCAGACGGAGAGAGAACATCCTCCAGCTAGTACCTTCCAGAACGCATACACATCCAGACACAGTAAGACATTTGCATGAATGTAATTTGCACTAAATCCACTTTTTTTTTAACCCACTAATCCAGGAATGAATATACTGTGAAAAAATATGGGGTTATGATATTACATTTTATATAATTTTAGGGGTGTCCGTTAAACACGTTATTAACGGCGTTAACGCAAACCCATTTTAACGGCGTTAATTTTTTTATTTTGCGATTAGCGGTCTTTTTGGCCTAGCAAACTTTGTAGTTTTCATTCACTTGCTTTTGCAAAAGGACGCGACATGTGCGGCGCTGCGCTATGAAACCCATTCATTTCAATGGCTTGCGCCGCGCGAGGACGTTTTGTTGCTTCGCCGACCAAAGCGAAAGCGGATCTAGCTAGACCGGAAACAAAACAACAGGCACGCCGCACACAAACGTTTGGGCTTGCTAGCCGGATAAATATTAGGCTAACGTTACGTTTTGAGTGGATGACGAGTGCGAGACGCCGAAATGGATGCCAATAAGATTCTGAATGGAAACTTTACTTTACTAAAAAGTTGCCAAAATGGATCCATTGACGAGACGAGACCAAAATGATCTGGGTGTTTTGTTGTTGTGAACTAAGCTATTATCATCGCAGCACATCCAGTCTGAAATACCGCTTGATGATGGCCAAGCGCACACACACACACACACAGCTGATGCGAATTCTCCGCCCCCTCGTCAATATCAGGACCTCGTCAGTATTTCTTTCACCCTTTTATTGATGGACAGTGTTACATTGTGTGAGAGATTATTTGCTCCAAGTGAGATTTTTTTTATTGTGAATTTGAACACAGTATATGATAATGTTGTTGTCAATAAAAAAAAACATTTGCACAAAGCAAGCCGATCCACTTTTCCATGTTGATAAGAGCATTAAAATGAGAAAAAAAAATAATGGGACAAAAAGAAATCAAGAGACATTTAGAATAGATAAAAATATGCTATTAATCGCTAGTTAACTATGACATTAATGCAATTAATTGCGATTAAATATTTTAATCGTTTGACATACATATATTTTTATACATACATAAAAACTAAAATATTCAGTGGTATCTAAAAGGCCACTAGTGGAAGAAAAAAGTATTTGTGTGTGTGTATATATATATATATATATATATATATATATATATATATATATATATGTATATGTCGCTGAGTTGTAATGCCACTAATGACAGACCTGCACTGAGTGTCTTGCTCAAGGCCATAGTGATTGTAACGGATATCTATAACGCTCCAGTTCAATTTTTTTTTGTAACTAAGTTCAGTAATATTGATTATGTCCACTCATAGCTGCCAAATGTGTTCCTCTTGCAGCGGTTCAGGTGGCCAGCACCAGCACTGAGAGACACACACATCCAGAGACGACACGCACACTGTTACACACACCGATTCAGGCTTCGGTTTCAGAGGGGTCGCTGAACCGGACAAACTTGCCCCCCACATATCACGGTAACTGCTTTGTCTCACTCTTTCTCATCCTGTCTCTTCCTCTGTCGTCTGACACAGGTAATTGATCGAACTGACCTCTCTGAGATCTGTGTTGTGTCCTACCGAGGGCTTTACACTGTTATTACTGTTTCAAGTGCTTTATTACCTGCTGTTAGCTGGTCTAATTTCATTTGCACCCTCGTTTTCTCGGTTTAATGGGCCCCAGTGTGCACACATGGAGAGATAATAGATAACTCGCTAAGACCTAATTGTTGCTGGGTTGTTTTTTTTTTTTTACTTTAGTCAACTAAGACCAAGATATGTGTGTGTGTGTGTGTGTGTGTGCTATTGAGATAAAACATAATTAACATAAATAAATTACTCATCTTAATTCTGTTTGCTCTGCCCTCTAATTTCCCATGTTCTGAAATGAATCCAGTTTGGTTAAGTTTGTTTTTGTCGTTATCTGATATGAGCGTCTCACTGTTCTGTCTGGTTGATCTTAGCGGACTCCGCAGCCGAGCCGGGTCCGGGAGAAGACGCGCTGTCTCGCATCCGCCGCCTAATGGCTGAAGGAGGGATGACGGCCGTGGTCCAGCGGGAACGCAGCACTACTATGGCCTCGATGGGTGGCTTCGGAAACAACATCGTGGTCAGCCATCGGATTCACCGTGGCTCGCAGACCTCGGTCAGGACGACTCAGGTGGGAAACCCAACCGCGGAAACGCCTCCTGGACTCACTGTCCCATCTCTTTTTCGCACTGAACCCATGGTAGACTCTCTAGAACTTCCTGGACCATCAGGGTCCAGCGGCGCCCCGCTTCCGCCACAGTTTACAACTCGCTCTGAGGTCGCGAGGGTGTCTCCTATGGTTGAGCCAGACTTGTTTGCCGATCATCAAGCCGATCACCCATCCCCGAGTGGTTTGAATATGTCCAACCGTAGCAACAACAATAACAATGACCATAACAGCTACAGTGAAAGCCGGAGCCGAGATTATCCTGATGACCTGTATGGCAGATAGTCTAGCGTCTGGTTGTCATTGAGACGAACGTCTCAAAACTGGTCTGCTTTTCGTGGTGGAGCCTTTGTTACAATGACGGGACATAATGTTTGGGGGCGGAGCGACTGAACTTCCCGCCTCGGTTCTGACTCCTCTCACTCTGGCCTTATTTGGGAATTAATGAGTGCCAAGTTTTTAATGCCGTCTCCTTAACTGGGAGGCGTCAACCTCACCCTTTCCGACAAAACGATAGATTCTCGCTTTGGGGAAGCATCATTATTGCACTTGCGTGTTGCACTTAAGTTTTAATTTTTCTTCCTTTCAAGGTCGAGTCTGACATTACATCATTCCATGCGAGAAAGGGCATCATACTTGAATCCTTACGGAATTACACGGTCGTAGTTAACCACCCTTTCAAGCTCCGAGAATAATCATCAGCCAATCAAAGTGCCAGTTGTGTCTGGGGGCGTGTCCTTACCGATTCATTTGGATCCAGTGGGGTCCGTTGTCTGAGGAACTGTGACGCAGTAAAGACTTAACTTAACACTAACTCTCAAAAAAACGTTTTTTTGTGTTCAATTTCAGAGATTATGCTTGACGTGATTGTTGTTTTTTTTTGTTCGCGATAATGTGATTTCCAGTCATCCGGTTGATCGGTGTCTAGAACAACATCTGCTTTGTTCTCAGACTGGAACGTCTTGTGTGCGTGAACGTGTCCCACTAAACTTCCAGATGTCGAATTTTATGATGGTTTTAATTAGAATTTATTTATCTGTCGATTGAAAAATACACTTTTGGAAGCATGTTGTCTGTGATTGTCCATTGGATGGAAAAATCAGTTCAAGAACCCTCATGCTGGTTCAGATCTCTCATATCTGCATGTGTGTCCAGTTCCAGAGCTTATAAACGAGGAGACGAGGCTTAGGCGCATTAGCATGTTGGCTGTCCAGCGCACATGCACAATAAGTGAAATTTTGGTACGCTGAGCAGTTTTTATTGGGCTTTTATACATTTGTGACCGCTAACCTATGTGTATGGGTCAGTTTATGCGATTTAAATCCCTGATGCGTTTGTACGAATCCTACTGATGTGATATCTCAGAGTCAGAACCGAAATGTAAGACGTTACAATTCTTGCGCAATTCAGCTACTGATTGTCAATTCTCCTTGAGTCAACCGATTGGCCGAGGGTTTCATTCCACTCTACCAAACGCAACAAACCTCTTATGATGCGCAAATGGCAAGCGATTGCACTTAAGCACCATTTCACCGAGAATAATGTTACAGACGATAAACCAGACGTATCTCTATTTTAGATCTGGCTTACGTGCAATAAACACTTGAATAACCCATAAAAGAGCATTTTTTTGGACACTTAGGACAGTGGCGGCCCTATACGCGCACACTGCAGAGTCACTGAGGACGGACACTGTTTGTATGCGTGGATGTCTGTCTGTGAGTTTCTGCCACTGAACCTACAGAGTTTTATTATACATAAATGTAGCATTGTAAATGTAGAGATGATAAATCAAGAAGAAAAAACTTAAATCCATATTTCGGGATGTTTTTTTTTTTTTTTAAATGACACTTGCCTTGTATGTTCTGTTGTGCTCGTTTAGATTCTTGTGTTCGATTGGTCAACTCTAGCGATGAGTTGTCAGTTGTCACAGGCCTTTCATTAACAAGCATTTATAAAATTCTTATTTGTGCAAAAAGATTTTTTTTTTTTTAGCTGCTTGGCTTGAATTAGCTTTTTTGTATTAAAAAAAAACGGTCCCCGATAGGAAGGGTTTGTTTTTTGAAAGTTTGTGGATGTGATCTCATTGCAAGCAATGGCAGCTGAGGAACCTCTCAGAAACCACATACCCTTTGGTGTTTTTCAATGTGTTCAGTGCCTTGGGGAGTCTTCTCCTTACTGAACCACAAAAGCTGACAATACAGGAATAGCTCCTTCTTCATAAGCCTTTTGAATGTTCAGTGTTTTAGTAATTGGTAGAAAAATTGGTAAAAGTCTGGTTGTGTTGGCTGTCATTTCGATTATTTATTTTACTCTTTGTGTGAATGACAAATGCAATCCTATGATAAGAAAGAAGGACCTTTTTACTTTAAACTCCATTGAGAACATACTAAATATCTTGTACCATCATTTAAGGACACCTCATTTTTGACCATATGCACACCATTATTTTTATGAAGTTGCTTTATGCAGGGTTTGTTTTAGACTTTTAGGACAATTCATGTGTTCGGATGAGAATAGCTGACGGCGACCGAAAGTGTGACATTTTAAAAACTGTAACTGTGTTCTTGTTGGATGTGTGGTTATGTATATGCTTTCACTGCTGGATCGGTACCTTAGCTTAAGTCATGATAGTGGAAAAGACCAGAATTCGACTTCCTACTCTTGCCCAGACAAGAGGGATGTGTTGTTATGACTTAACATAAATGTGTAGTTGGTTCTTTATTTAGTGAAAATGAGGATGAGGTGTTGTAAAAGAATTTCGTGGGACACCAAAGATCCTGTGGTAATGAGGATTATGAGAGTTTTAATAAAATGGGGATATGGAAATTAATTCAGTTGTTTTTGACATTTATTTATTAGATATTATTAACTCATGAAACCTTTTGAGAACCTATCCATATTACTTTCTAAAATATCTATAAAAGTATGATTTGTGCCATATTTTTTTACTGTAATGTAATAAAATAAAATAAAACTCTACGACAGCAATGATAATCGCCGAAAATAGTGGAAATTACAATAAAAATTTCATAGTAAAAGACCAATTACAGTAATGACAATTATGCACATTTCCTCCAAATTCTCTTTACTGTAATTGGTATTAACAATTTCTTATTTTTATAATACTATATTTTATATATTTATTGTTGTTTATTCACAATTTTTAATCACCCTATATGCTCATGCTTAATTGTCTTTATGCAAACTAGTTTCAATGTTTACATGAAACATAAAGCCTGTTCACACACCAAGAACGATAACTATAACAACAATTAGCATCCACGATATTGTTGTAGTTGTGATGTGGGCTCTGCTATTCATTTATATTTAAAACTATTATTATAATCATTCATTATAGTTTTTGTCCTTGGTGTGAATCAATGGGCCTCTGCCCAAATCCCAGCATCCTCATTACAACTTTACTAGGGCTATCAAACGATTAATCGCGATTAATTGCATCCAAAATAAAAGTTTGTGTTTGCATAATATAGTATATCCAGTCAAAAGTTTTAGATCGGTAAGATTTTTTATGTTTTTAAAAGAAGTCTCTTCTATTCACCAAGGCTGAATTTATTTGATAAAAAAACCCAAAAAAACCCCAGTAATATTGTGAAATATTATTACAATTTAAAACAGTGGTTTTCTATGTGAATATTATATAGTGATGTGTAATTTATTCCTGTGATCAAAGCTGAATTTACAGCATCATTACTCCAGTCTTCAGTATCACATGATCCTACAGAAATTATTATATAATATGATGCTCAAGAAACATTTATGATTATTATCCATGTTGTTTTTTACATTTTTATTTCAGGATTCTTTGATGAATAGAAAGTTCAAAAGAACAGAATTGATCTGAAATGGAAAGCTTTTGTAACATTAATCACTACCATTCAAAAGTTTGGGGTCAGTAAGAATTTATTTTTTATTTTGGGCGGAAAGAAATTAGAAAATACTTTTATTCATCAAGGATGAGTTAAATTGATCAAAAGTTACAGTAAAGACATTTATAATGTTAGAAAAGATTATATTTTAAATAAATGCTGATCTTTTGAACTTTCTATTCATCATAGAATTTTGGGGAAAAAATGGTTCATGACTGTTTTCAACATTGAAAATAATAATTATGTTTTTTGAGCATAAAATCAGCATATTAGAATGATTTCTGAAGGATCATGTGACACTGAAAACTGATGTGTAATCAGCAACAGTAATGATGTTGAAAATTCAGCTTTCAAATTACATTTTTAAATATATTAAAATAGAAAACAGTCATTTTAAATTGTCATAATATTTCACAATATTACTGTCATTTTATTTTCATCAAATAAAGCAGCCTTGGTGAGCAGAAGAGACTTCATTTAAAAACATAAAAAATCGTACTGATCTAAAGCTTTTGACCGGTAGTGTATATTATGTAAACACACTTTTATTTTGGATGTGATTAATCGTTTGACAGCCCTAAACTTTACATTTGGAAACATCTGTGATTTGTTGTAGTACGTTTGATATGAAAATGAGAAAAGGTAATAAAATATTCTAATAGAATTATAATTAAAAAAATATGTGACACAGCTGTGGAGCTGCATTACTGGTCAGGTAATTAGATTCCATCTGTTATGCAAGTGCTGCCTTCCTCTTCAGAGGACGGGCACTGTATTAGGCGTACATGCTCCGAAGAGGCAGCACAAAACTAGGAGGAATTCGGCTGTAATACTATCGTTCCACTTTGATCATCATCTTCCCGTAAATTCAGTGTAATATTGATACAGCTCAAAGAGGTTGGATAACTTCCTCCTAGTTATGTGTTCAGAAGGTGAGGATGGGTGTTACTGTTTGAGGAATTAAAAGTCCTCCCAGTTGTTCTCTCGGTCAGACTGAGCAGGAGATCATGGAGGCTGGATCTGACGTTTGGTCAAGGAACTTGGAATGGTTCGCTTTCAACGGTAAGTTTGCTGAAGGGACCATGTTAGAGTTCTAAATTTGTTTTTATATCTTAAATTCTATGTATTAGATTTGTTTTTGGTATATTAACATTTGTAGAGTAGTGTATATACTAGTGTTCAGTTTTGCTCATGTCAAGTTAAATGCCTCTGTGCCACTTGGTTTATGATTATCGGTCGTTTTCTTGTCGCAGGCTCCTCCACGAGTTCCTCCAGCATGCTCAACAGCAGCACGCACAGTCCCTTGCCCGAAGATTCGCACTTGTTGTCGGGAAGATCACGTCGTGCTCTTGGGACTGTAGGGGTGGTCGTCATCATACTTATCACTAGCTGCATCAACCTTCTAACAGTCCTAGGCAACGTCCTGGTTCTGCTTTCAATCAAAGTCAACCGCAATCTCCGAACCATCAACAACTACTTCCTTTTTAGTCTTGCTTGCTCAGACCTTGTCGTCGGTGCGTTCTCCATGAATCTCTACCTTGTTTACGCCGTAAAGGGATACTGGCCTTTGGGGCCACAGATGTGCAACTTGTGGTTGGTTGTGGATTACGTGGTCAGTAACGCCTCGGTGATGAACCTCCTTCTGATTTGCTTTGACCGGTACTTCTGTGTTACCCGGCCTCTGAGTTACCCAACCAAACGTACCGCAAAGTGGGCCGGGATGATGATCGCTGCGGCGTGGTTGCTGTCTTTGCTTCTATGGGCTCCTGCTATCCTACTTTGGCAGTCTGGAAGGGACAAAAGCAAGGTCCCGGAGGGACAATGTTACATCCTGCTACTCGCTAACCCTGCTGTGACCCTGGCAACCACCATCCCAGCATTCTACATTCCTGTTGTAATAATGATGGTTCTGTACTCACGGATATCCCTAGCCAGTCAGAGACGGGTTTGTAAGTTGAAGTCCGAATCTGCAAACTTGCTTAAACCATCCAAGACAAGTGAAGGAACATCTAGCGCAAACCCTGACCTAGTGAATGACATCAAACCAGATGAAACGTGTTCATTTAAACAAGATTCAGACCTCGTGAGAAGCAAACGACTCTGCAGCATGCCTTCCGTAGAGTTCAGCAAAATGGACTACTCCTTGGATTCAAGCCATGATGCCTCTGCGGAAGACCGAGGGCTGGCTGGAGAAACCATGAGACCAAAAAGCTTGACCGGGTGTACGGAAACTAGCGGGACAACGCAACCTCACTGTTTTCCAAACCCTACTACCGTTCAGGTTCAGCGGCAAACGTCTAAGGCCATCTCCAATAATGCCAGACGGAAGGCTCTGAGAGAGAGGAAGGTGACCAAGACAGTCCTTGCCGTTCTTCTAGCCTTCATCGTCACCTGGACGCCCTATAGTGTTATGGTTCTGATTGGTACCTTCTGCCGCTGGTGTGTCCCTGAAATTCTTTGGATGGTGGGCTACTTTCTGTGTTACGTCAACAGCACGGTTAATCCAGTATGCTACGCGCTCTGTAACGCCACCTTCAAAAGAACCTTTAAACGACTGTTGATGTGCAAGTTCAGTAATCTGACGTTAAAATGAGTTGGACTTCATCAAATCTTCAGTGTCTCATCAACGATTCCTGACCAACCAATGAGGAACCTGATTCGCTAAAATCGTCTTCGTGACTGTGAAACAGTTTTACCAGAGCCAAAAGGGAAAATAAATGCGTTGGTTGAGGTTGTGGATGTTTATCGTGCTGATGTCGCAAACATTACTTGTACAACTTTATGAAGTATCTTAAAGTCATTTTTAAGCTGTGTGTGAGTGCATTTTTATTTTTATGAGTGCAATGTTAGTTTACTAGAACCAAAAGTGTAAATAAGTTGAGGTATGCACTGTTTTGCATGTTGCTGATATTGCATGGATTTGTATCGTAAAGTTGTTCGCAAGTGCATTCTTATGTAAATATGTAAATCAATGCAACAAATTAGAGAAGACCCTGATTCTTGTTTTGATGGTGGTTTACTAAAGCGAAAAGTGAAAATAAACATGTTGGTTCAGTTATTTGATATTTATCATGTCACTGAAATTGCATTTGTTTTGTATGGAAGCTTATTTCCTCCAATTGCGAGTTATTAGTCAGAATTAGTTATTAGTGAGTTTATAGTCAGAATCGCAATTTTGACTATGTAACTCACAATTCTGATGACTTTTCTCTGAATTTTTAAATATAAACTCGCAATTTCAAGTTATAAAGTCCAATTCTGATGGGGAAAAAAAATGACTTATTGAGTTATAAAGTCGGAGTTTATAACTCGTAATTGTGAGTTTATATCACGCAGTTCTGAGATAAATTCAGAATCGCAATTACCTTTTATATTTTTATTCAGTGTTGGAAACTAGCTTCCATAGTTCTTCTTTATGATATATCGCAAATAAATTTTTAAGTTTGTAAGACTGTTACTATTTGCACAATAAATGAGTAAAAACACTTTGGTTCTCATTCATGAAACAAAAACCAAACACATTTGTGTAAATCATGTCCTCATTCGTAACAATATTTAAAATTGCATGATAAATGTTAATTCCCAAGTTGAACAAAAAAATCTGAAAAGTTCTTTTTAAAAAGGCACCAGAAAATATTATTGAAAATACACTTTCATTTATTCACAACCTGTAGAAGTAATCAGTTAGTGTTGTAAATTTGATTGTACATCCATCAAATCTAAAACCATAAACATTTATAAACATAGATACTTTATATAGGCCGTTACTTCCCGGAACTGTTCGTTTAAGCATTATAACGTACAGAAATCGTCTTCAATTCGATTTGTTGTAATTTACAAATACTTTCTTTTAGGGGTGTAATTAGAGGTTTTCTCTTTTAGTAAAGACAATTTGTTAGACGACAGATTTGCTGCGGCCTATTTTTTACATGCAAAGTCAATTACAATTAAAAATTTGCTACAGTGATCAAATTACAACAGCATAGACACATACATGTACTAATTACAAAACGAAGAAAGTGGAAATAAAAACAACAGGTAGGACTACAGTTTTTTTCCTCTCAGCATTCACCTTTTGGAGGATTTGGGAGTGTCACATAGGAATGTACCACTGAGTGGGCAATGGGGCAGTTGGGGTGGTCTTCAAGTTAGTTTTCTTTCCCTTTTCCTTTCTTCTTCTCGCCCCCCTTGGGTTTGGGGGTCTTTGGGGTGCAAGGTTTGGACACTTTAATGGTGGTCTGGCATTCAGCGTTGAACAGGGCCTTCTTCAATTGCCCCGACCTGCTTCTGGTTCCTGTGGTAGTGTCGCATTCGGCCCAACGACCAAACTTGTACTTGCAGTCAGCTTAAAACAAAGCGCAAATTAGACTGATTGGCCTGTAGAAATGCATTTATGTTTGATTCATATCTGGACACGTAAAACTTCTTACCGCCAAAGTCCTTCTTCCAGTTGCATGGGACTTTGCACTTGGTTTTCTTTGTCTGTTCGTTGCAGGTCGCCTCCCGAATGCCAGCGCCGCAGTCGCCGCTGTTGGGAACACATTTCCCATACTGCCATTCGCTGCACTCAGCATCTGCTTTGGCCTCTTTGCCCTTTTCTGTCGCGAAATAGAAAACCGTTAGTAATGATATCACACAAAAAGAATATGCATTGCATCATTTTGTAAAAGATAAGAACCTTTTTTCTTCATACTGGCTTCCACGGTGATCATCAACACCACCAACAGCACAAGCGCTATAGAGAATAAACTCCGCATTCTGTGAATACAGCAGACATAACGTTCAGATGAAACTTCTTTATGTATATTAATTTAGTATTATTTATATAATTGTACTATTTAATTGCATTTTTGAAAAGTTTCACGTACAATGTTGTCAAAACAGTCTACATACACACGGATCCGCAAACACTGTATCATACATCCAGGCCAGTAGATGGCGATGTCGTTTTCGCTAGGTTCAAAATCGCATACTGACTAATGGTGCGTTCTATTATTTATCCGTCTCGGAGATCCAAATTGGATGACAGACGTTGCCTAGCAACACGCCCCCTTTCCTCGGATTTCTGTGAGGACACCGAGCAAGAATTCCGTTTCGGAATTCAAGATGACTGCGCCCTGTGCGACATGTATGAATTGTTTTCCCCTGTAGGTATGGGAATCGGTTGTTGTGAGTGCAATTGCTAACGTTGCTAGCATTGCTAACAGAAGATTAACATGAAAAACATGAAATAAAGTGAACATTTTCAAGTTCAAATGGCTGCGTTTTGATAAGTTCTAGTCATAATATATTTTTTTTTAATGTAAGTGCCTGGTACTCGGGCAGTGCTACCATTACAACAGATTTCCGGGGTGGCGTCCATTTTTTTTCTCCAACACGCAAAACATAATAGAATGCTTGAAGCATGGGCGTGACGTCATATCCGAGGTCTGAGTCGGTTCGTTGGCTATAATAGAACGCACCATATGTACTACTTATTGAATTTTAATTTACATTGCAACTAAGGACGTTCTATATAGTATAAATGTGGGAAGTATGAATTTGGACGTACTACATCCACCATGTTGTTTCTGTCACGTGAACTACCACCAGCGTCAGTTACTTCGCTTCACTCCCATTCGTAAAATCCTCTCCCGTGGCATCATGGGATAGTAAAGTGTCCATCGAATGCGCACTTCAGAATCTCGCTGGAAGTAGTAGGTCATCCAGAAACTTTTCGCCTACTCTTTTTCGAATAATATGTATTCTGACATACTACTCTTTTGCCATATGTTTTTTGCATACTACATAGTTGGGAAGTATTTGATTTTGGATTTTGTAAAGAAACAATGCTCGCCTATAGACCTTATTCACCAGAGAAACGTGGGCGCCGTCATCTTTAGAATATTGTCTTTCAACTTTTTTTTTTTCGGTCGCTCTTTATATTTCTATGGCGTCGCTGTCGAGGAGTAATTTGCTGGTGAAGTGGATTTACTTATTGTAGAGTTAACAAAAGTTATCATGAGCATTGTAATGTTTATCATAAGCATTGTAAAGTAGATGTCTTAACAAAAGGGGCAGGGCTACATAAGGTCTATAGACTGAACGCATAATAATACGCATGACGTCACTGTCTTTTTAACAAATTCAAGTTTTTGTAGTTTACACAGACAAAAACTTGCACCTTGAAACCAGTTTTCAAGAGGTTTTTTTGTTGTTGAAATTTTCCAATTAATATTCACATGGTATTTTAGCTTCATTTCAATTAACAAAAGATATGTTTTAAACAGTTTAGTTTTATTTAACAATGACGACCCTGAACGTGGCTACAGTCTTGTGACTTGAGTTTTCGTTTGTACTGTCTGACTCTGAATTAAAGACACTGTGTACACAATGTCCTACTACGCCATCCAAGCAGCTCGCTGAGTGCGACTCCATAAAAGAGCCTCGGCCTCAATATATTTTCCTCTTTTCTTGAAGGAAAAAAAAGCATGCAGCACTTCTCCTTTTCATTCTTTTCCTGCCTCCATTATAACAGGCTCCTTTCAAGGCGCAGCCCAGCGGCACGGCTCCATTCTTCAGTCAGTCATAAATGTGAAGGGCTCCTCGGGGTCGGACTTTTGTGTGAGGAGAAACAGCGGAGCGGTCAGCAGGGGTCCCCCCCTCCTCCTCATCCTCCTCCTCCTCAGGGGAGAGAGAGAGGCCAAGCACTCAAAGACCTTCAGCTGGGCCTTAGAGGAGCCTGATTCACTGGCTCCGAACAAAGCAGGAGCTCGCCCGTTTTGCTTCCCTCTCTGAAAGAGGCCGAACACAGATCCCATGCTGTGTCTTGAGGAGGGGGGTGGGCCTCCCCTCACTCCTTTGAATATAAGCCTATTTGCATTGGAGGACAAACCCCGCTCTGTTGATGAAAGAAGGGATGTGGGATGCTGCCTTTGATAAATGCAGAACCGGACATTTTGAGAACTTCCTCAAGGAGCACAAAGTTCAACCGCATCTGGAGCTTTTCGTCCCCCATCAGAATGAAAGTGCGAGGCCTGGCGTATCCATTTGGTTCTGGTTTGGAGAAGTGGGTCAGCAGTTTGCTGGCAGCTGGTCACCTCTTTGGCTCTTCACAGTGCATCATTTTCCCTGACAGCATTAAAGAGCCTTTTTGCACACGAAAACAAAAACTCCACGACTCTATTTATTACAGAATGAAAACAACTATTTAAAGAGACATCCGCCATTAAATTCAACTAGAATACACTGCGATGGTGACGGTGTTAAGTTAAACCTAATATCGTCGCTTTAATACTAAACTCAGGAAATATTCTCATATAGAACACAAATTATCTATTTTATGATCTAAAAAACGGAAACGCGATTGACGCGTTTGTTATTGTGATAGCACCTACGGACCATACGCCCCCTTTTATCGTGTCACATCATAAATACGCCAAAAACATGAATAAAAATATCAATACGGAATAGTATCGCAGCAAAACGTAGATACAAATAAAATGAAATAAATAACGATAATAGAATCCTATAGAAAAAATATCAGGGTCAATCGCAGGTAGATATTTGCATTATTTATCACACGTTAGCTATTATTCAAACGCGGAGCGTCGGGAAACATCACTGCTGGTTAATAATAGCCGTTGCTGGGTTATGATGAGGATGATGAGGATGTACTTGCCTTATTGCTGTGAATATGATGCTGTGCTGTGAGCGTGTGTCTTGCGTTCAGCTCTCTGTGATCTCTGCTGCTCTTTGTGTTTCTCCGAACTAGTTTGAGCTGGTCACACTCGCATAGCTGTGCACTTACACTCACCCCCACTCTCTCTCTCTCTCTCTCTCTCTCTCTCTCTACGTGTAAGTCTACGAAGGATCTATTAATAATTAATATTTGAGATAAAATTATGTGGTAATGGCGCGTTCTCTGTTCTATCTATCTGTTTATCTGCAGTTTCTGTAATATTTATTATTGTTTCAAGGTAAACAAACACACCGTTTTTTCCCCTCAGTGTTTTATTGATAACATTTTACAATAAGGTTTCATTCGTTAACCACATTAGTACCATAACATTTTTTTTAAATCGAGAGTTGTAGTTGTTGACATTATTAACACGAACAAACAAATAACAGCATATTATTAACTAATGTTATTACAAAGATGAAATATTACAAATGTATTGCTCATTGTTAGTTAATCTAAATTGTTACTATTTTTAATGTTTTAATTTAATTGTCAAGGATAATATAGTTTTGATACTCATCGTTTTCGAGCGTAAAATTTAAATGTCCTCTATTTAATCTAATACCTTTATCAAATTATTTTTTCCCTTTTTGTCCCTTATTTTAATTCAGTTATCTTTCTATTCTGTCCCTGTGTGTCGTTTAAAGCCTTTTGAATTACTATATTGTGTATGAAATGTGCTATATAAACCTATATATATTATATCTCCAATGTTTCTCTGTTCAGATGAGCTTGTGTGAATGTTTCTTTGACTTAACACACTGTCTCCCAGATTTAGAATAAGCAGTTTGAGCTGAGGTTAAACTGATTTACGTCCTTTCCCTACTCCAGAAATAGAGCTGGAGCAGGAGAGAGAAAACAATAACCTTATCACCGAAATGATAAATGAGTCACAAATGTCAACACATCCATCACTGCCGGTAACTCATCCAGACATAAAGACCCTCCTATGGAGAGGCACAGTTCAACATTAAACACTGCTTACCACCCGGTGCTCCAAACCCTGAACAGAGCCATTGCTGTGTGATAAGAGAATGAGAGAGTAATGAGGATGACGGATGTGTATTCAGACTGCATATGTAAATATCCCCAGTCAATTAAACCCCATATTAAAAGTACATTCAGTAAATACACAAACTTATTTTTAAAGACTTTATTCGTTTTTTCCCCCAAGTAGACAATAACAAACCAGACCCAAGAACAAATATATCACTATTCCTCAAACAAAACTCTTATCTACTCTTATAAATAAAGCATTATCTAAATTCATATCACATACAAATTAAAGACCTTTATGTAGGAACAGATTGTTCACACATTTTTAAAATGTTTTGACAGATTATATACATGTATCATCTATTTGGAATTGCATAGCAACTCATACAAAGCACTGACAAAATACACATTCTATCATAATGACATCTCACCACAAACACACATTGGCAATGCCGACAACATAATGTTGTCAAATGGCTGCTTTGTAAAAAAAAGACCAGCTTTCCTGTCTTATTATTCAAGCTTTTAGTCAATTTTACATGGACATAAAGTGACCCGGTTTAATACAAAGGAGTTTAAACCTTGTAACTGCAGACGATGACATAAATATATAGAACTCTGTAACGCACCAATGCAAAACCCATGACAACTCGTATTTAGTTTCCTCCTTTCGTCACTGAAAATGTGATTTATATCTCAGGATTAAGCCTTAAACCTATGTTTCTGTGTAACTAACATGCGCCATTTGGCTGGAAACCAAAACTAACAAGTTCAAGTTGCTGCGTGAACTAAAATCACATGGAATTCAAAAGTATAGCAGTCAGTGCAAACAATCCACGCTAAAAGATATGATCCCATTCCTGAAAGAAACTTCATTCATTTAGGCGCACATTTATGGCATTAAAATGGCCAAAGGCAAATCTATTGACTAACAAATGATTACAATTTAGAATATATATGGAGAATGCAGAATTGATTTGATGCAATCTAAAGTAGTAATTAATGGAATGTTTTTAGGAAATTAAAGCATTTACCACAAAGAGAGAAACTGTCCGAAAGCAACAGCTGAGGAAGCATTCTTAAACACAGGAGGCAATGAAAACAACGTCTATCTCCGATCAGAACAAACATGTGAAGTGGAAGCCAAGCTAAAGGAAGTTTCCAGTGGACTACGGTCACATAAACTCTGTAAAACTATTAGATATGCGATCAGAATTTTAAAATTCAGAAGCAGCAAAAAAAAAAACCTCTGCAGTTAATCTTACATGAGGTTCATCTGGTTTTCATTTAAAGTAGTTCAGTGAAAGCCACTTTTATACATGACATGGTACTTCAGCCCTGAAATTCCCAAAATGTTGCACATTGTGTCTTAAGGAGCAGAACGGTGCAGCTTTGCACGGCCTGAAAGCTGGACGCGACGTAGCAAACCCATGCATTCTGAAACATGACACGAAACACTGTCTTTTTGGCATTACAATCAATACAGAGAGCGAACAAACTAATTTCCGCACACATGCTGCCTCAAAGCGTCGCTAACATGTGGCCGTCCCGGATTAACCGGCCACGGGAGAGACGGGATACGCTTCTGTTTGGTGGTGGTCACACAGCCGTCTCATGGTCATCCCTCTGGATCATCTGGTGGTGCTGTCGGTTTTCCAGGTACTCGGCCAACTCGAGGTCTTGGGCTCTCTCCGCGTACATCTTTGGAGTGTCACCCTGCAGGATGAAGGAAAGACCGTTTTTATAATATAAATAATACTGCATTTGTTTATTTTTTCTAACATTTTCCCACTTTTTGTTTATTTAAATTCTTGCTGGGATGGATATAGATAAATGGATATAGATGAATGGATGGATGATATATAGATACATGGATGGATGGACAGATGGATATAAATAAATGAATGGATGGATGGATGGATATAGATGGATGGATGGATATAGATACATGGATGGATGGATGGATGGATATATATACTGTAAATGGATGGATGGATGGATGGATGGATGGATATGTAGTTAAATGGAAGGATGGATATAGAAACATGGATGGATGAACGGATGGACATAGACACATGAATGGATGGACATAGATACATGGATGGATGAACGGATGGATGGATGGATGGATGGATATAAATAAATGGATGGATATGTAGTTAAATGGAAGGATAGATATAGAAACATGGATGGATGAACGGATGGATATAGATACATGTATGGATATGGATGGATGGATGTTATAGATAGATGGATGGATATAGATGCATGGATGGATGGATGGATATAGATGCATGGATGGATGGCTGTAGATACATGGATGGATATAGATGCATGGATGGATAGATGGATGGATGGATGATATAGATACATGGATGGATAGATGGATGGATGATATAGATACATGAATGGATAGATGGGTGGATGGATGATATTGATAGATGGATATAGATGCATGGATGGATAGATAGATGGAAGAATGGATGTAGATATATGGATGGATGAATGGATGATATAGATACATGGATGGATATAGTTAAATGGATGGATGGATATAAATAAATAGATGAATGGATGGATTTATAGATAAATGAATGGATCACAATGAACATTTTGCAATTATAGATAAAAAAACAAATCCAATAATATATGTACTGTTTTGCAGTGGAGAATGGCCTCCCCCTTTGCAGTATCTGGAGTATTTAAAAATAATCGAAGGAAATGAAAGTAAATCTAGTGAGGTATGCATGAGGTCACCTGTAGATCAGTCTTCATGAGGGACGCTCCAGCCTCCACCAGATAACAGCAGATCGTCCTCTGACACAGAGCAGCAGCCTTGTGTAGAGCCGTCTCTCCTCTGACGACGACAACACACACACAGATCGTGACCTTTGGCTGTTTCAAATTCAAACCACAAATGAAATCGAGAAAAAGAAGCCTGAGACGCTCCAGCACTACTCACGTTGATTTCTCCGTCACATCCAGGATGCAGGCTGGAGCTGTTCCCCAAAAACAGTCAAAGACGATTAGAAACGTGACCAGAGTCAAAGTCAAAGAATGAAGTCCAACCAACTCACCATTATCAGTGAGATACTTCACAATGTTTTTGCTGCCTGAGACGACGGCGTGATGGAGGAGGGTGCAGCCGAAACGGTCCTGGACCAAGAGACTGACCCCTTCTTCATGCACCTGGACCAGCTGAGAACATCCCGAGCAGAGAAACAGTCCATCGGCTCTGGCCATGCACAGCACTAATGCATCATATTGCCTGAATCGCTTATATTTTCATTACCTTTTCAATGTCGTCACACTTCACGGCATCAAACAGCAAATGTATTGATTCTGAAAGAAATGGGGAATTTTTTTAAAAAAAATTATTGAAAATTTAGACATTTTTTAGCATTTACGGTATTAATAAAAAAATCTAATAAATACAATTATAGTATATCTATAGAAAATGTAATTATAGAAAATGTATGAGTATTATTAAACTATTATAATTATTCTATCTATCTATCACATATTACTGTATTAATAAAAAACAAAAATTATAATATATCTATAGAAAATGTACCTCTTGTTAACAGCCGTCGAACTGATCTGAATCAGATGTCCAACTGAACCGTCTCCAGACGTTACGCCAGAAGTGATCTCTCGCGCGTCTATGTCACGCATTGTTTATACACGGAGATTTCGGAAGTTTTACCTTTCACTAAACATATTTAGATATACAGGAAATCGCAATGGAATACGATTTCGATATATCTAAATATGTTTAGTGAAAGGTAAAACTTCCGAAATCTCCGTGTAAACAATGCGTGACGTAGTCGCGAGAGATCACTTCCGGCGTAACGTCTGGAGACGGTTCAGTTCGGTTCAGTTGGACATCTGATTCAGAGGATTCAGATCAGTTCGACGGCTGTTAGAGGTAAAAACTATATAAATACTGTTCGTTTTCTCACACAAACCGCTCGTTTCGTGTCTTAGTCGGTCATCAGTGTGTACTTACATTTACGAGTCATTAAATCATGTTTAATTTTGACTTCTCTGTGCATGCTCTTTGAGGTGGACCCCCTAAAACTGCATTATAGGACTGACAGACAACAACGGTTTGACCAAAAAATATCAAAATTGAAAATGCTGTGGAAACAGACAACTACATCTTGGATGCCCTTGAGGTAAGCTAAAACATACCAAAAAATGTATTTCAAAGTGAACTAACTTATCCCTTTAATAAATAAAAATTAAAAAAAAAACAACTAGCTGCTATACTGTAGTTCTAGTTAAGAAATGGGGGAAAATTTAACTAAATTAATTATAGAAAATGTACACATTTTTAGCATTTTACTGTATTTTTCCAATAAAAAATCTAAAATTATAGTATATCTATAGAAAATCTAATTATAGAAAATGTATGAGTATGTGTTAATTATATTATATATATAAATATATTATTAATATTAATATCAGTACTATTAAACAATTACTTTTATTATATTATTAATAAAATAAAATTTAATACATTTAACTATATACTCTAGTTCTAGTTAATATAGTCTAGTTAATTACAGATTATACTTTGTATGTATATATATATATATATATATATATATTCTATGTGTGTGTGTACCTTGATCACTGTCATTCCATGCGGATTCTAACCTGTGAAATTAAAAATGAGTATTAATACCACAATTAATGATCAAAACCGACTACATTTGTGTGTCTCACCAGCGATCATAATGCTAAAATATTGTATGTACCTCCTTGGCACATTCACTGAGTCCTCATCAAATGTGTTTGAACGACTGATATACATCATTTTTGCTCCTCTCCTTCAAGATGAAAGACATAGGGCAAAGACAAGCTTATGTAAGATATTCATTTAAAAATGGATATCTTCTGCTCTCTCACTAACAAAAAAATGACACTATTATGGTGCAATGCAGACATGAATATGGTAGTCATTCAGTGCCATAGTATATATCAAAGTACCATGGTATTATTGTACTGCCACTTTACTTTTCCGTAAGGGCTGGTGCAGATGGGCATTAGAAAGTCTCAACGAATCACATGGTTAGCCTAGTAATAATGTTTGCTATAAAAAGACCATGGGATAATATAAAACATAGTGTCTATGGAAACAATCCAAACTGAATTAAAGCCCAAAGCCCTGGGTTTGAGCTGTACCTGCACAGGCCTTGCTTTGAGGGGCTCTCTGGATCGCTTTGCATGTGTGGGTCACTATCCGGGCTCACACTTTCCATTTGGCCTTCAGCATGTGTCTTATGAACCCTGCGAGAGCATGATGGGATGGACAGACAACAGAGAGGTCGATGTGTTTACAATGCCGTCCTCCCGCGTGGGGGGGGCGGGAAAACTCATTGTTTGTGAGATGTGTATAATTTACAGTAACAGAACAAGCGCTGCAATGAGGTCTGACAGATGGGGTGTGTTTTTTCAGCGATCTGCTGTGCGTCAGGCAGGGGGAGGGGGAATGTAAACACGGATAAATGAGTGTTTAATAGCAGGGGCCTTTATGAGGGGCTGTCCTGTCCTGGATGGACTCATTTTAGTGTTCACAGTAGACTTTGGCACAAAAACACTGTCACCGTCTCTCACTCTCTCGGTCTCGCCATCAGATGCGCACGCAAATACGCAGACAAAAAAAGACTTCCCCTGAGGGAATAGACTCGAGCTGAAGAGCAACTGTCATTTTTCGTTTTCAAACAGGAAGGAACGCGTTCGGTTCAGTCTAGTGTTACACATTTACCACAAACACTCGAGCTTCTCTATATGTATGTATTTAGGGATGTATCAAGGAGTAAAACATTCTGAATATCATGCCAGTTAAACATATTACTCAAAATTGCTATACTAATGTTATTTTGTAAAGCTAAAAATATAATAAAATATATTTTAATGTTTAAATGACTTATTATAATTATACTTTTTTTAATATTAATAGTAGTAATAATATGAACATAGGTTTTCATTTAAATAAAAGTTCAGTTCAACTGTTTACTTACATTGTTGTACTAATATTATTATATATTAAAAAATATATCATATAAAACAATATAATAAAATATATGTTAGTTTAAATAATTTAAGGCAATTTATAATTTTTTTATATTTATAATAGTTTACTGCATTAATATTAACATATTTATATATATACACACACAAACTATTACAAATATACAATTATAATTCAAGTATATTCTGTAAAATGCCAGTTCAAAGGTTTACTCAAATTGTTATGCTAAAAATATTTTACATATAAAATAGATAACAAAATATATTTTCACATATTAAAAATAAATGATTATATTTGTAAATATAATTTATCATTTTTTTCTAATATATATATATATATATATATATAAAATAAAGTATAGTTTAATATTTGATTATATGTTATTACAAGGATTAATTCTTATAGTACTAATATTAAACATTTTATAATAAATAAGTATTTAATTATAATTAAAATGTATTATATTAAAAGTGTATGAAATTATAAATGAATGGCAAATTAATTATTCTTTTTCTATTGGTCTCTTTAGATCCCACTATATGTCATATTACTGTATATTTATATACCATGCTTTTCTCATTTCCATATTACAAGTCCAAAAAACAACGACGTAATAATACCATCATACTTTCTGGTACTTTTTTGTAAGTGAGACTTTTTTGGCAAAATTAAAAAGAAATTCATAGCAAGACACTTTTTTTTAGTTCCTTAATGAAGATTTGCTTTTGCGAGCATGTCTTCACAAGGGGTTTAGTGAGCTTTTGCTGTTCTTCTGGGGCCATTTTCAGAATTGTCATGCCCACAGGCAAAGAAAAACTCGCCCACGCATGTACTGTGCCAGACTACAGTGTTAAAACGATCAATCAAAGTAAAAAGCGACATCAAATTGCATCTTGAGGCAGTGCAAAAGCTGTTTGCAGCCCTAACGACACGAATTGATCAGGTTTAACCACACATTTTGTCATCCGAAGTGTCTCGTTCCCAATCTACCTGCACAGAGGAGAAGGCCCGGGAGAGCAGGCAGGGAAAGCAAACTGATCCGAGCTGTTGGAACATCCCCCAACAGTTTCCATCGCTCCCGGCATACCGGGCGACGTGCCCACCGTCTCCTTGGTGACCAGCTCCGGGTCCAGGATGAAAAGCTCATCCTGGGAGATCTCCGTCACATAGTTTAGATGCTCCTGCAGAGAAATGCAATGCTGTAGGGTAAAAAAGGCACAGTGCGACATGCAACACGCATGTAAAACGTCAAAGTTTCCTTTCGTAGGTACCTGACCGCGGTCTATTCTGTAGAAACGGTCTGCAGTCGTAGCTGTAATCAAGCCAGAGTGGAAAACGTGATTATCAGTGATTCTCACAAATATGATTTAACATAGAAAGCCTAAGTTATTTGTCATAATCACACTTTTTCGAAAAGCTCGAAATGCACTACTTACAGTCAAGGAAGCACCATTTTGGTGAAAGTTTTGGCATGTGCAGTGTGTCTGTATTTATACCATCCCCCTCCTAAAGAGACAGAGAGAGAAAAAACACAGAAAGTGCGAGTGAAAAATGGATCCCGTCCAAAACGGCCTCACTGTGTGAGTTCAATTAGTCACAATGTGTTTTTCTGACTGTAATTGAACAGGAAGTCAACGTGCCATGGGTTTCACATGCACAATATCACATGGCCTGAATGGCTGTAATTAAAATGGATACTAGCGACTCTTAAAGGTAAAACACATCATTTGTGTTTCAGAGACAGCTTTCAAGCTAAATTAAATAAATATTCATTTTCTTTTCAAGGAGAGGCATCAACACAGACGTGTTCTTATTTGACTTTGTTATACTTAGAGTTATTTATTTTCTAAATGAAGAAGTATTTTCAGGAACAAAAAAACTGGAGGACAGGATTTGAATCATGAAAGAAAAAAAGGCTGTTGAATGCCAAAGTGGAACAGCAAAGTCCTTTTAGAGGTGGAGCGAGTATTATATTTGAAAGTAAATGGACTCCGTTTTGATTTCATTTTGACTTGAAGCCAAACTTTGAGAGTTCTGATCCTCCCCTTTACTTTTGCAAATAAGGAAGGAGGTTGTTGCCAAATCTGCCTGTTGCCACATATTCTAACCAGCATTCAACAAGCTGAAAAGCACCTCATGTAGCTTCTCGATATGCTGCCGACATGTCTCCAAATCACTGTTCCCGGGAACTGTAATTATCCCCATAGGAATCGCTGACAAGGTGAAAGAAAAGAGGAAAGATAAGTTAGGACTGATTTAAATTAAGTCGTATTTTGAAAGCAGAGGGGTTTTTTTCAGGAGTTCATGAGAAGGTTGTTTTTAGAGCTGTGAAAACGATAGAGGATGACAAGAAGAGATACTCACAGGCCTCCCTGAGCTGCTCCTTATCATAATGAAGAGCTTCATAATCACACATGCTGATGCGGTTCACCTGGATCTGCACTTTCTCTGGCATGGGCTGCTGACTGTGAGGAGAAAACAACAGTCAGATTTACTAAATGCAGATAGACAGACAGACAGATAGATGGATGGATAGATAGATAGATATTGGATGGATGGATGGATGGATAGTTTAGAATTATTGGATGGATGGATGGATGGATGGAAGGATGGACAGACAAACAGACGAACAGGTGGACGGATAGATGGATGGATGGATAGATAGATAGATAGATAGATAGATAGATAGATAGATAGATAGATAGATAGATAGATAGATTAGAATTATTGGATGGATGGATGGATGGATTAGAATTATTGGATGAATGGAAGGAATGTATGGATGGATGATGGATAGATAGATAAATTATAATTATTGGAAGGACGGATGGACGGATGGATGGATGGATAGATAGAAAGATATTGGATGGATAGTTTAGAATTATTGGATGGATGGATGGATGGATAGATAAATTATAATTATTGGGTGGATGGAAGGATGGACGTACAGACAGACAGATAGACAGACAGACAGACAGACATAGATAGATAGATAGATAGATAGATAGATAGATAGATAGAATTATTGGATGATGGAAGGATGGACAGACAGACAGACAGACAGACAGGCAGGCAGGCAGGCAGACAGACAGACAGACAGACAGACAGACAGACCGATCGATCGATCTGTGGTTGGACTGTACTGACTCATACAGTTGTGGTAGAGAGATTCTTCTCTTGGTCTTCTGCACCATGTTGGCCTGGTTCCTGAGAGTGATGTGTATGACGGATGGAGCCAGTCTACAGGGTTCTCCATCCACCTGCACAGGAATGGGTTTGAAGGTGGTCAGGATCACCTCCTGACACTGGTGAAGCCTCTCGCCGTGCCCTCCGACCTGCAGGGTCGCCTACAGAAAGAGCAGCAACATTTAGGATGGATTCGTGGATTCATGCAGGACAGATGCAGTGAAACTCACCAGAGAGGTCATGGTGAAGCCGATGACCTCGATGAGCCCGTCGTCGTGTTTCTGTGGCCCGAAGTCATTGTGCTCGCTCGGGTTCCCCCATGGCATCGTACCAGCACAATATCTACAGGACATAATGCCGAGCTCAGTCGGGATAATCTCATTTTAACAAACTCTAGTCTAGTTTCTCATATCTAGATTATATTTTATCCTGGAATAAACATAATTTGGAACTTGGAATCTCTTTTATAATGAGGTTTTCAGGCCAAGTTGCCTGAAATTTGACGTCATAAGGATTATTTGTTTATCTTAGATTACATTTCAAGACCAAACATGCCAAAATAAAGAGGATCTATATCAAATAGCACATGAATTAATACCAGGATGTTCATATGTTCTCTTATGTTTTAGGTCAGTTTACCTGGGGATGTTGAGGAACAGGAGGCACTGCAGTTTCATATCCTGCACTTTACTGGTTAGGTCAGTACCATCACACTGGACACAAAATGAAAAACAAACCATTAGCCTATGAGGGAGGGAACATTGTAGCCTATATTTTGAGTATACATATATATTACAAACGTTTTGACAAATAGTCTTGGTACCAAACAGATTTAAATTAGACTCAATTTAGTCGGTTTCAATATTACCCCTAAAGTGTACATATAAATAAACTCAACTCACCACGACCCTGATGTGTTTGGACAGATCTTTAGAGCTGCCCATTAGGAAGTCTGAGAAGGCTGTCTGCAGAGGAGAGTATGCATTTCAACAAATGCGTCACACAAAGAATCAAATTAAATATCTACATGATTTAATGACCACACACTCACCCCTGCATAAAACATTTTATTGCGAAGTCGACTGTTGAACCGTTCTGGTTTAGCCTCTGAGAAAAACAAAACAATGTCTGTTTGGGTCCTTTCACAAACCACTGATTTTATATATGCAAACTTTGGTTTTATAAACCATGTTCAAATTACACGAGTGAGTGGACACACCTCGGGATTCGTGAAACTCCAATGTCACGTGCGCGTCAAATCCGAGGCTGAAATAATTGTTGAAGACGTCAATGGGAAGCTGAAATAGACGTGGAGTAGTCATTAGCTCTACCTTACCATTCATTTCAACACAAAACTGGATTTGTAGTGGAAAAGCTGGGAGGATGGTGTTCTTCTGCTGAAGCCTAGCGCCCTCTACTGGTGTCAGCTGACCTTGTCGGTCTGGTGTTCATCTCTCTCCTCATCACTGGCCTCTAAATTGGGCTCCACGCTCAGGTTCCATCGGTCCAGCTGGACGATGTTGCCGTCTTCCACATGGGACAAGATCTTGGTCACCGGTTCATCTGTGTAGCCCTGGAAGCCCACAAGTACACACATTTTCAGAAAACAATGAGAAACTTGATGGACAGTGAGGTCATTTTCTCTTGTTCTACCACTTTAATCTGTCAGTATTACCAAGTTTATGTGTTTAATAAATTGGTAATACTTGGTAAAACTTGGATCTTGTCATTCTTTCTTCAGTCGGAAAGAAATTAAGGTTTTTGATGAAAACATTCCAGGATTTTTCTCCATATAATGGACTTTACTGGGAACCAAACGGTTCAAGGTCCAAAAGACAATTTCAGTGCCAATTGCAAACTGTTCAAAGGGCTTTAAACGAATCCAGACGATGAATAAGGGTCTTATCAAGTGAAACGATCACTCGTCGAAAAAAATTCAGTTTTATAAGCTCAAATGGTCACCTTGCTCTGTTCTGTGATGCGTGTTCGTGACTCTCCAGTTCGAACTCGTTCATCAAAATGAATTAATCTTTTTTCGAGTCATTTGGTTCATTCAACGAACAAAATGAACGAATTGACTTGGAAAAAGATTAGTTCATTTAAGTTCGAATAGGAGAGTCACACAGAACAGACCAAGGCAAGCATTTGAGCTTATAAAACCTAAACTTTGTTATTTATTTATTAAATGAGCGATCGTTTCGCTTGATAAGATCCTTATTCATCATCTGGAATCGTTTAAAGCCCTTTGAACAGTTTGCAGTTTGCACTGAAACTGTCTTTTGGACCTTGAACCGTTTGGTTCCCATTGAAGTCCATTATATGGAGAAAAATCCTGGAATGTTTTCATCAAAAACCTTAATTTCTTTTCGACTGAAGAAAGAAAGACATGGACATCTTGGATGACATGGGGGTGAGTAAATAATCAGCAAAAGTTTTTTTAAAAATGAACTACTCCTTTAAGCTTCCAATACTTCAAAATAACTATACATTAATGAGAGAACATTACAACCAAGAGGATTCAAGTTCATACCCCGCCCCAGTTGAGAGTCCTGGCCAGGTCGTTTCCCGTCCCGAGGGGCAGCACGGCCACGGCGGGTTGAGGGTTCAACTGGAGTTCATCCAGCACTGAGAGAATCCAGCCAACCTGTCCAAACAGAGCATATAGAGAACACAACACGTGATGGACCCCATGAGCTTCCTGATCAAATACATTTCAATTCAACAGAAGTGTCAGTCAAGCCAATATTTGAAGGATTGTCTTGGATAAAGTGCAGGTGAAGTTAAATTGAAAGGCATTATTCAACAAAGGCACTATTCATGAATCGTGACTGATAGTACGTCTGCTTCATTAGTCACATTGGACATTGAAGGTACTCTTTAGTGCAATGTGACTTTGAGTCGAGTCAAGGCAGCATTTATTTGATATGTAAAGGCCATGTCGATAACATTGCATTTTTGAAAAATTTGCATTCTGTGCACATAAACAGTGTGAGCGGCAATAATTAACCCACAGTCCAATTTTCTCTAGATAAGAGCACAGATATTTGACTAACCGTTCCATCTCCGCCACAAACAAGGATTCGCAGGTTGGGCACTTTGCTGTACATTTCTAACCTTAAAAAGAAGACGAGAAACTGTAAGAAGACAAGCTCAGAGCGAAGAAATAAAGAAAGGATGATGTATGATCTCTTACCCCTCTCTCGGACCTCCCTGAGTCAGGTCAAACACTTGCCGGGGGTTCAGGTACCACATGAAAGAGCGGATGATTTTGGTTCCCTACAGATAAAGTGCTGTTATGTGGCTGTAAAGTAAGATTTCTATGCACTACAAACTCTGTGCCGGTTCTGACCTGGTTTCCGCCACTCTTCGGGTTGACAAACACCAGCAGAGGCTTCATGAGCTGAGAAGGAATCGGTCTCACGACAAAGTGCTTCCATTTGCCATCCTGCTGAGAGATGAATATTAAAATATCACTTATATGACATATACGTGTGTCACTTTAATTCAAAGTAGTTCATAGGTGTTTGCTACCTCTGTGGCTTTCTTGCTGGGTTTGGCCTTCAGAGAGGTTTTCTTCTTTCTTTTACTGCTCTTTAATGATGCCTGTGAACATGAGGATGGAGACAGATTATACAGGTTTATAGGCACATATTCATTTTATGTGTTTACATTTGAGATGCAGGTGAACTCTTTTTCTAGTTATAAACACTGTCTGAAAGACTTTGTCAGTCGATGCATCATAATCTTACATCACTATTAGTGCTTTGGGTCTTTATTTGAAGGATATACATATATAACGTTCAAAAGTTTGTGGTTGGTCATTTTTATACTGTTTTTTTAAAAACAGTAATATTGTGAAATATTATTATGATGTTTTCTATGAATACGTTTTAAAATGTAATTTATTCCCATGATCAAAGCTGAATTTTCAGCATCATTACTCCAGTCTTCAGTGTCACATGATCCTTTAGAAATCATTCTAATATGATGATTTGCTGCTTAGGCAACATTTCTTAAGATTATCTATTTTGAGAGAGTCATGCTGCTTAATATTTTTGTGAAAACTGTGATAATACTTTTCAGGATTCTTTGATGAATAGGAAGTTTAAAAGAAGAACAGCATTCATTCTAAAAAATACTGCGTTGTTTTAACCCAATTTTGGGTCAAATATGGACAAATTCAAACATTGGGTTAAAAATGTAATTTAAAAACATAACCCAATGGCTGAATTTGTCCATATTTGACCCAAAATTGGGTTAAAACAACCCAGCGTTTTAGAGTGTTTCTTTGCTATCACTTTTGTCCAATCTAATGTAACCTTACAGGAAAAACCCCCCTTAAAGGAGTAGTTCACTTTTCAAAAAACTTTTGCTGATAATTTACTCACCCCCATGTCATCCAAGATGTCCATGTCATTCTTTCTTCAGTCCAAAAGAAATTGTGATGAAATTTTGATGAAAACATTCCAGGATTTTTCTCCATATAATGGACTTCAATGGGAACCAAACGGTTCAAGGTCCAAAAGACAGTTTCAGTGCAAACTGCAAACTGTTCAAAGAGCTTTAAACAATTCCAAACGACGAATAAGGGTCTTATCAAGTGAAACGATCGCTCATTTAAAAAATAAATAAAAAAGTTTAAGTTTTATAAGCTTGCTCTGTTTTGTGATGTGCGTTCGTGACTCTCCTGTTCAAAGTCGTTCATCAAAATGAACGAATCTTTTTTCGAGTCATTTCGTTCGTTGAGAAAAATCCTGGAATGTTTTCATCAAAAACCTTAATTTCTTTTCGACTGAAGAAAGAATGACGTGGACATCTTGGATGACATGGGGGTGAGTAAATTTTTTTTAAAAGTACTCCTTTAACATTCACACTAAACCTTTGAATGGAAGTTTACGTGGACTTTTTATTGCTTCTGACAAATTACAGACAATATATGTTAACATAGCAAAAAAATTGGAACGATAAACTTAATATTTTAAATATCGAAAAAAAGTAGACAGTCCCAGTATATACAGTAACAACCAGAACTTCATGTGTCCAGTGAACAGGTCAAATAAAGCCAGCTGTCTTCGGGTCAGATGGTACCTGCTGTCTGCGGACTCTGATGATCCAGGTTGGAGGGATGATGACAGCCGCGTGAGCGCCGAGGGAACACGTCTCATCGATTTTCTGCAGCATGAAGCAGGTCACCTTGTTGTGATACTGTAAGACACACATCAAAGTGCATTCATATATATTTTATTATACACTATAATACACGTTTCATCACGTTGGGTTGTAAGATTTTTAAAGATTTCGGAAGGTGATGGCGTAGTGGATAAGGCACATGCGTTTGGTGTGAGAGACCCAGGTTCGAATCCACTGTGAGACACCAATGTGAAGGAATAAATGGAAGGAGTTGATCATTCAATCAATGAAAAATATAGTGAACAAGTAATATTGTGATTGTGAAATATTTTTACAATTTAAAATAACTGTTTTCTATTTGAATTTTTAAATGTAATTTATTCCTGTGTTGCGACTGCGAGGCTGAATTTTCAGCAATTCTAGTCTTCATTGTCACATGGTCCTTCAAAAATCATTCTAATATGCTGATTTTGGTGCTCAAGAAACATTTTCTTATTATTATCAATATTGAAAACAGTTAGCTTAATATTTTTCCAGAATTTTTTTATTAAAACAATTTTAAAAAAAAGAAAGAAAGGTTTTTACCGTCACTTTGATCAATGTAATGCATCCTTGCTGAATTAAACTATTAAATCCTTTAAAATAAATCTTACTGACACCAAACTATTCAACGGTAGCAACCATTGTAGAAAACTGATTTCAGATCAGATGTGCAACACTTACTGCCTGCTTACACCATGAGCAGCTGATGGCCACAATATCTTTACTGTGGAAGGAGAATTTCTGCTGGAAACCCTGAGGAAGGAGAGTAAAATTATCCCATAAACGCTTTCTGGGTGATTACACATTTCATATTTTATGAGTGATGCACTGACCTTTCCACATTGCCGGCATTTTCCTTCTTGCCGTCTCCTATGGACCCAGTGATGTCTCATGTTTGGAGTCTGAAACACAAATAATCTCAGTTGTTTAAAAAAAATCATACGATAAAGCTTGTTTTTAAGGGACAATAGTCTTACCTCTCTGACATTTTTCATCCCTGGGTCTTTAAATGAAGCCTTACACCTGAAGTTAATCTGTTAAAAAGAATTTCATTTGTTTCAGAATGACATCCTAATTTCTATTCAGTTTTCAGTTCAACCTAAATGTCTAACCTTCTCCAGCTGATCCATGCATACAGTGTGAACAGCTATTTTGCAGGATGCACATTTGTGGCGAGGAAGAGATTTTTGCTGAGAAAAGAAAATTAAACAATTAGCATCCGCTAATGCAACCCGAGTGAAACAGTCATTAGTAATGCATCTGAATATGTGTGCATACAACATCTGACCAGTAGAGAGAGCTCTTGTGCAAAAAAATGTAAATAGAGGCAAGCTACTATAAGTGTTTTATAAAAAGATAGGTCATACCAGAGACTTTGCAAAACAATACGTCTCCCCCACGTAACAGAAATCTCCAGATGGACTGGTTTCAAACCACACATGTTGGCCAAACTGGGCATTTTCCTGTGGAAGTCAATTAATAAGAAGTTATTGAATGATAACTGATATGAGATGGGAGTTTACTGCCACACAGATGAATGAGAATGCAAACGGATTGCCTTCTACAGGACCTTGTCCGTTAAAATACAGATGAGTAACTCACAGTCCAATCCACGGTGTTGCAGATCTCTTTGTTGGGTTCACATTTGGCAGGTATGGAGCCAGATTGAGCTGCGTTATCCTGCACACCAGCCTTGGCGATGGCTTTCCTGAGAAAAACACCATGACAGTGACATTAAAGACTAAACACACATGCCTGTGTCCATCACATCTTAACCAAGTCAATTAAAGCACTGATCAAAAACAATAAAACCAGAAGCATTTACCCTGAAAAGCTGGCATTTTATTTTATGCTGCGTTCCACCCATAAAGCCTTGGGCGTCTCTTTAAATTGCATCTGTTTAATTCTGTATCAATCAATAAGACTATTTTCACCAGCCACCCACAAAGAGCATTATGGAGCATGCCTAGGAAAGCTATAGGGTGTTTTCTGCCTCCAATCTGTGTACGACCATGGATACATAATGCAAAGCCTACATTATTTAGCTCACCAAATTTGCAAGATGCAATTTTATACTAATAATTAACTCAATGTGACTGTTTTATACACATTGAATCTGAGAATGCTATCATTAACGTTTATGCTAAATGCTAACACAATAGAAAAGAGCAGAAACATCAACATGCTAAATGCTAACACAACAGACAACAGCAGAAAAACAGTTGCCTCTCTTTGTAGGAACTGTGATGCAAGTAGTATGGCTAAGAAAGTTTTCAAGAACGTTTATGCAAAGGAAACAGGAAATGCATTTGTTAAGGCAAATATCCACCATTAGCTTTAGGTGGGGCATTTCCAAGGTTTTTTGTAATCCTTTTGTAATCAAAACCTTGCTTGCCCTGACCTTTGTGTCCTAATCCCTACAGAGCGATTCAGTGAAGCTTAGCAACCTGTTGATTAGAAGCCCACTGGGTGATCAGTAGTGATGATGAGTCACATTACCTCGCTATGGTAGTAGCTGTGCTAATGAGTGAGCACCATGGAGCTCGTATCCACAGGACGGAGAATGAAAAGGTCAATGCAATGAAAGCATTGGAACTACCTGTTCTTGCATGCATTCAATCTAAAAGTTTGAATGCTTTCAAAGTAAGTGGAGATTTAAATGTATCTAATCAACAAGTGGTGTTCTCTCATTTACTAGGTGCATTCACACTGACAGCAATTTGCAGTGGCAAACTGGCCTGATGTCCTTCTTCTCTAATATGAGTGCAAAAAGAAAGTTGAGGAGAGTGCAATTGCATGATGCAGCAACTGTCGAGTAAGTTCGTGACCTTCAGCGATATAGTCAGTGACAGTCATTGTGAATGCACCTTTAATTTTACAAGCCTAAAGAAACCAACCTTTTTAACAGAAAGATTTTTATATCTTCTCATAATGCACCTTAACAAAGCATTCACCTGGGTTCCAGCTTGGATGGGTTTAGCTTAAACTTTGATCACTTGTCATTTTCTAGTAAACTGTGAATTAGGTTACTATGGTCAAAAGCTGAAAAACGCTGCCTCCACAGGCATCATGTAGAGGTGTTCAGGCAACAAGGCACATTTTAATCCAATGACCTTGTCACACCCTGTCTACTAAGATAGCTTCATCTGACTGATGATATTTCACTATATAGTGCATTCAATTCCATGAAAGTTAAAAAGTTAAAAAATAAAGATAGCATATAAAGGTTGTGGTTGGCAGATTGTGTAAATGTATATTTTTGACCAACTTTTTCAACTTTTTGTATAATTTCTTCAATGCAAATGCTCAAAATATTTAATTGGTTTGAGTTGGGTAAACTTAAATTAAACAAATGACTTCAAATTAATGTTTAATTAGAACTTTATTTTCTTTTGAGTTTAGAAAACTTAAGCAATTTGAGTAATCTGAAATTATTGTTTTGAGTTCTATAAACTACAAAACACTTTCTATTTCCCAGCATGCTTTGCCATGACACTTGAAAGGGAGAGTAAGTGTTATATATTTGTTTTGTGCAAGATTAATGTTAAAGAGTTAGTTCACCCAAAAATGAAAATTCTGTCAGTATTTACTCACCCTCATGTTGCTCCAACCCGACTTTCGTTCATCTTCGGAACACAAATTAAGATATTTTTGATGAAATCTGAGAGCTGGATCACTCCTCCATACTAGTCCATAGGCTTCTTGAGGGATTGAAACTTGCCGGCCTCGAAAAGTTATTAAAGACATCGTTAAAATAGTCTATGTCTATTTTAAAAAATAGTTGTAAAACAAGTGACTACAGTGGCTCAAAATTAACTTTATCAAGCGACAAGAATACTTTTTGTGCGCAAAAACAAACAAAAATAACGACTTTATTTCAACTATTTACTTCCTTCTCTCTGGGCCTCTAGTCAGTTAACGTAGTACGATAGCGTAGAGCTACGTCACACGTAGGCTCACTATTGGCCGACACTGGTCATGTGTGTGATGCGTGTGACGTACAATAACACAAGCTTACAGTAACCTGACTCGAGGCAGAGAGAGAAGTAAATGAATAGTTGAAATAAAGTCGTTATTTATGTTTGTTTTTGCGCACAAAAAGTATTCTCGTTGCTTGATAAAGTTAAGATTGAGCCACTGTAGTCACTTGGATTATTTTAACGATGTCTTTAATAACTTTTCGGGGCTGGCAAGTTTCAATCCCTCAAGAAGCCTATGGACTAGTATGCAGGAGTGATCCAGCTCTCAGATTTCATCAAAAATAACTTAATTTGTATTCCAAAGATGAACGAAGGTCTTACGGGGTTGGAACAACATGAGAGTGAGTAAATACTGACAGAATTTTCATTTGTGAACTAACCCTTTAAGTGGGAGATTTTGTATTGTGTAGGCCTAATGTTTTGCTATGCTAATTTAGAAGAGTTTCTGTTATGTTGGGTTT
This sequence comes from Pimephales promelas, assembly GCF_016745375.1. Next base: position 520,647 of record NW_024121129.1, read on the forward strand.
TGGGGGGTTCATCATCATGGTGATAAGTGGAGCATGAGTTTGGTTTGAGAACGGATACATGTTAAATGTTCTGTACTTATTCATCAATACTACGCTAATGCTATCAAAGCATTGTGTTCCCAACTAGCAAGCTAGCATTTACTGAATTAGCTAGTTAAAGCTAGCCAAATTTCCACTACTAAAAATATTTAAGTTGAGATTACATTGTAATTTTAAGTTAAATGTATGAACTACTCAAATAGTTCAAGTTAAGGGCAATTAAAATGTATGAGTACAATATACAAAATCTGTTTCAGTTGTGCTTACTTAAAACTTTGAATTTCTAACTTAAGAAATTTGATGTAACTGAGTGTAGTGAGAAATGTGTAGTGAGTGTAGTGAGTGTAGTGAGAAATGAGTATTTTAGTAATTAAAAATTCACAGTTCAGCCACTCTCTATTTTGTTGTAGAGCACTATTATGCCGGAGCCTGTCCGAAATCCATTTTGTGAAGCACGCCTGCCTGCAAAGTCATTTGACAGATAGGTCAGCAAGGCCATCCTTTTTAGGCCTTTGTGTTCATTTTAGGAAATCCTACGAAATCCTATGAATTTTGAGCACAACATGATATAATATAATGACAATTAGACCCAACAACAGAAAAGATTTTACATACGACAAGAATCCAGTCCAGGACTCCAGACTGGGATCGTAATAAGCACCCAGGAGAGGATTGAGAGTCGCCTGAGCCCTGTTGCAGGTGGAGCTTCTTCGGTTTGGTAGCGGCATGCCTCTTCCTGGCCAGGGGCTTCCCACTTTCGAGATGGTGGATACCCGGCGACGGCGCCTCCTCTGGCTCCCGCGGCAGAAGCGGACGTGCGTCCCCGTCTCCATGTGGCCATAATGGGACGAGTTCCTCCTGAGGCAGCGGGGAACTCTGATCAACGGGTGGGCCTGGACACGCTCTGCCACCACAGCCAGAGGAAGGCAGTCTGGCTGGCATAAGACAGAGGACTCTTTGATTTCCCAGTCTGACACACTGGCCTCCTCCATGTGCCCCTTGCGCAGCCCTAAGTGACTACTCTCATCCGAGTGCCCGCTGGACTCATCGCTGTCACTCTCGCCCTCTAAAAACAGCACATCCGTGGGACTCCTGAACTTCGGGCAGCTTCCCTTAAGTTCCACCTGCCCTGGCAATGGACTACGGCCCTCCTCGTCCTCTTCCTCCTCTTCGGTCATCTGAATCAGGCTGGCCAGCAGCATGGAAGGGCCCAGGAGGTGTGTGTCTATATTGCGGAGCTTGCCTACCTTCTTCCGGCGTACGGCAAAGCGAGGATTGGCTTTCGGGGTGGTGGTGCTGGACCGCCGTCTTCCACTACTTCTCTGTACCGGTTGACTGCCAGTGATTCGGGGTAACGCCTGTAGTTGGACGCTGGATCGGCGTCGCTGGGCCAATGCCGTGGACGGAAGGCCAACGCTGGAGCGCCGACGGGCACGGCTGGTTGGCACCGCAATGCTCGGCCTCCTGTGTCGACAGGGTTCAGGTACAGGGCCGTCGAGCACGGCTTCTCCTGCCTCCTTCCTCTTAAAATGTCGTCTGAAAAAAGTGTCCATGATGGCTGGAAGGATACAGTTCCCTTTCTAATGTTCCCCCTGAGGCTGTTGATTGAAAATTGATCCTGTCAGCATATATTTTGCATTTTAGCACTACGTTCAGAAAGTACTGAAAGCTTGTCACACTGACCTCCATTGAGCAAGATTTAAAGACGATAATCTACATCATCCCAACACAAGCCGTCATCAAATTTCACAAATTTTTTTTGTGAAAACACCTCGTCAACAACTGACTAGCATGAATAGCAGCTAGTGAATCTGGTCTACCAAGAATGTCTTTTGGTAAGCTTGATGGGGTCTCAACAACACAAAATACAGTATGCTGGTACTTTCAGAAAGAAAAACTAGAGATGAGAGTTCATACTGGTCATTAACATTGTTATGAATGCAGAAAGCAAACTCCGCCTGTCCTAGCACAGATTTTCCAGGGGTTACGTCAGGACAATTTGCCTTACAAATCGTGTTAATACTAGCAAAGCCAGTTGCCTACAAAGGCGCATTGTGAATCCACAGGTGATGACATCATGCCATCATGACGTAAATGGCACTCAAGGAAATGAAGCTCTGCTGGGCTAACGTCCTGATTGTCACACGGGGCTGTCCGGGACAGATTATCAGAGCTTTCTGTAGTGACTGCCTGTACTAATTATAGTAACGTAACTAGTCTCATCTCATTAAGTGATGGGCATGACCTAGACAAAACTCTCAGTGTAAGGAATGATACTTAGTGATGATTTTTTGTAGTATTGTATAGCTACTCTTATTTACACTAAACATGGTATTGCATTACAGTAGGAGTGACAGTACATTGCATTGAAAAATGACTGACAATTGTCCTAAAAAGAATGTGTGTCTGCACCAAACATCACGCAGGGTATGGAAGTGAGACTCAATCAAGACTAATTACGGTCAGGGTCATATCTAGCAATGGTGTGTAATTAATGAAGTGGGTTTTTTTAGTTTGAGTTTGATTAGCTTGTGAAACAATTATATCATGATTGTTTGTCACTGATTACATAATGATAAGTGGTTCTGTTTGTTTACATCAAGACAGATTCAATTAAAAGCAGCCTTAGACTATTTCAAATATTTCTAATAATTTAATTTAATTTTTAATAATTTTAAATTACTTTAACACAATGGAATAATATATATATATATATATATATATACTCTTATTGTATTGTCATTATACATAATTGTATCATTCTTTTATATATATATGTATATATTGTATGGCCATTATATTACATTTAATAATAATAATAATAATAATAATAATAATTCATTTTTAAAATATAATATTATTTTCCAATATAAAAATAATATAAAATTACTATTTTTTGTTTACATCGAGACAGATTTAATTAAAAGCAGCCTTAGACTATTTTAAATATTTCTAATAATAATTTTAAATTACTTTAACACAATGGAATATATTGTGTATATATATATATATATATATATATATATATATTGTATGGTCATTATACACAATTTATATCATTCTTTTTATATATATATATATTGCATGGTCATAATACATAATAATAATAATAAATTATTTTTAATACTAATAATAATAATTCAAATATAATATTATTTCCCAATATAATATTATAAAATAATATAAAATTGCTATTTTTGTTTTATTAACATTATTCTATTAAATTACATTATTATTTTTCTATTACTTTTTCTTAACATAATAAAATAAATATTCAATTTGTAAAATTATAATATTTCTAAATAATTAAGAATTTGCACTACTAAGCTGCCCATATCATTTGTTAGTAAACCTGCTACATTTATATTGATTTTATAATACACAAAGCCTATGTAAACGTACTCTATGTAAGAACAACTGGTCCAAAACTCACTGCTAAATGTCCACATAGAGTACAAACCTCTCTAAACACTAAGTTCAAGCTTAACTTTGCATTTCTCTCCAGGTATTAGTCAACATCCAACAACAACAACAACAACAACAAAGATATTATACGACCTGAGAGTTTTGCTCCTGTCTCCTTCTCTGACCGTCTCCTCACAGTGAACTGACAGAGAAAGTCCAAGAGATGAACAGGTGAGACAGCCTCCCCCAACACACACACACACACACACACACACACACAACACAGCACACAGACAGAGATGAACAACACAGCTCAAGCCTACAGGAAGAGAACACACATCCACCCACAAACAACAACACGGCTCACTGGGAAGCAGCAGCACACATCACGTAGGAAAGAGCCATCGACTAGGCAGGAGGTAGCCGGTAGGAGGGAATGCAGAGTGCACCGAAGCCTCCGGTTTAAAATAATGACCAATTATCAGCTTAACCCTGGGAGTTTGTTCAAGACGTACACGAGCACAAACTGCCACCATCACTTCCTAGATCACGTTGGCACATGTGGGGCAGACGCCAGGTGCATTACAGGAAAACAATGAATGGTTTCATGATAATTATCTCCCTCATGAACATTTTGCAAAGCTGCTTCCGCTTTTAAACAGACTGTTATGCATATCGCTTAAGAAAAAGAGGACATAACACCAATTCTGGCGTAAAACAACCCGCGACATGCAAAACCCACAGCTGTGAGGTTTAACCCACGAGAACGCAATCAGGTTTAAACAACATGTCGGGTTTTTTTAACCATTGTAAAGCTAATCATAAAGATGATGGCTTTAGTGAGGACACCTTGTGTCTATTCAAATCGACACGGCGATGCCACTCCACCCCATAAGCACAATGAGTGTCATTTCCATTTCAAGGCCCGTGTGCTGTTGCATTATGGATCACCGCGAGAGAACACCGGTGAATGCGCTTGAATATCAATTCGACAACGTATAACAAACATCGCAGTTTTGTTACGCAGAGGGTTCGTTTACTATCTGTCTTACTTTAAACACTGAGTGTCAACACGAGCCACTTGATTGTGTTCATGTTCTTGGGCGCACTTCTGTGCGTGACGGATGCTCACAGAGCTGGCGAATCGGTGTGGAAGTAATTACTGTCTTTTAAGTGATGAAGGTGAGAGATCTGCTGGCTGTTACCATGGAGTGGGACTTCATGGCAACCAAACCTGCTTAGCTGTCCCTTAGTCACTGTGAACTTCACTTGATATAGAAGCCCACCTCAGCTTAATTGACATTTTATTACAAAACAAATTATTCTAGGGAACACGCTGTGGTTAAAGTCAACATGATATCAAATTTGAACCCATTTACAACATTTTCTTAATGTGTGAATCAATGACAATCACATCAAGTTTGTCCTCGTAATCTTTTATTCTATGTCCTCTAGTATGCTAGTAGCCTATTCAAATGTTTGGGGTCAGTAAGATTTTTTTTCTTCCATTTAGCAACGATGCATTAAATTGATCAAAGGTAACAGTAAAGATATTTTATTGTCATAAATTTTAAATAAATTATGTTCTTTTGAACTATTCATCAAATAATAATAAGACGTTTCCCGAGCAGCAAATCATCACATTAGAAGGATTTCTGAAGGATCATTTGACACTGAAGAAGACTTGATCACAATAAATTACATTTTAAATTATATTAAAATAGAAAACACTGTTCAAAAATACATGATTAATAACGTGTTTTTATATTGCTTTCACTCAAAATAAGTCAAGCAATTTTTTTATACATTTTTTAAACATTTAAAAAAAAATCAGTCTAATGTCATTTAAGTTGAAATGACTTAAACATTGATTGAATTGAAGTTGAACATTGAAGTTGATTGTACTTACAAATGTAATTTAATGCAAATAAATGCACACTTGGAGAGCATTCTTCTTTCAAAGAAATATAACCAAACAGAAATGTACATCTATTTAGTTTTCAAAAGTCCAATTCATTTATTGGCAGTAAGAAATGAACAGTAGGGAAAAAAAACATCTGTGTGTCCTGCTTGGAGAAAAATAGGCCTGCACTGTAAAAAAAAAAAATATATATATTTTCAAGATTTGTTATCACAACGTTTTTTCTTTTGTCAAATCAACTTAATTTATTTAGTTCAGATAACATATTATTTTGAGTTTCTCCTTCATTGTATTAACTCAGTTTTTTCCATTTCAATCAACTTAAAATTGTAAGGCAACCAGGTTACTTATTTTTTTAAGTTAAAACAACAATATTTTTTACAGTGTAGACATCAATCCATACAGGATTTGAATTTACCGCAGCTCAAATCTATAAGTCTGTAACAATTACGCTACAGTCCACCACCTCTTTTATTAATTATGATTATTATAATAGAAAACCAACATTAGTCGATGTGAAATCAAAACTGACCCCATTTACTTAATGCATCCGATTTATCAGTGTATATTATTTCAAGCAAATCCCTCTTCCTTTTTTCTGAGCAATCCTCTGATGTTGCAGGAAAGGTGAATGTTAGATTGAAGGGGAAAAGGATGGCAATGCCACCACCTGCTGGATAGGAAACACTGAGACCACCATTTAAAACAAAAAGATGCTCCATACACACTTATCAGATCTATTTATATAATAATCCATGCAATGCGATGACACATATCTCACAAGACAATATTTTACACAAATGATCTTTTTTAAGTTTACACACCCTTTGTTTCCTAATATTTTGCATTGCCACCTCATGCGCAATGACCGTTTGTGAATTCTGGGATTTTTTGACTTGTGCAATTGTGATCTTTGTTAAAGAAGATAACATCTTAAGGATTCACAGTTGTACTGTATGTCAATAAAGTTATCAATGGCCGCACAGAATGAGAAATGGTATTTATACGTCATCTACTTTTGATATACTAAAAATATACTGAAAATATTAGACTACACACAATGTAAATGTCAACAATCATACCATAAAATCCCTGATTTTGTCATGTTCATTTCCATCTTTGTTCTGCAAAATCGATCAGTTCCTATGATTGCACTTCCTCCAACACAACGGTCAGACCGCAGACACAACACAACAGTCTCTCAACAGGGAGCGCTTCACGAGCAACAAGACAGCATTTACTGGATGAGCTAAATGGGTTTTTCCTGTTTCTTGGCATAGCACCATAATGGTGGTTATTTTTAGAGCCTATTTCAAATTCCAGACTCATTTCAGGAGTACGACGTCATTTCCTGTCAGTACTTGATTGTGGCAAAAATCATAATCACATCTATTTTTATCATGGTGAATGTTTATATGGTTGTCAATGAATGGGACACTAAATATAACTATAGCTTTAATAAGATTTTCCCAACAAATAAGCAAGAATAAACCTGGTTTCCTCCATGGTTCCTGTTCTTTCCGTCAACAAAGCACTAGAATGCGAGGAGCTCGTAATCACGACTTGAAGTGGGAAGTAGAAAATTTCCAAAACCACTTGCAATACACACATGTTCACCTTCCCACACACATTCAGTCACCCACAAAGGCCTACAGATCTTCATAAAGCCATCTTGAGACTCTAACCCTGATCCATACTTAGCTCCAGTATAAAACGAAATGTTAAAGATAGCTGCAGAAATGGGCCTGTTCCTCCAAGGGGCGGAACAGCGCAGCCATGCAAATGATGTTGTGCAAGACGGGCTGCTGTGAGTGTGTTCAAGGAAACCTGTGTCTACTTATGACCTGAAAAAAGCAGTTATTTGATGCATTCTGCACTTTTAACTGGCCGTTTAGATGGACAGAACTTCCTGACCCCTAGGAATCTAGTCAGAACTCTCTGTACCGCAGTGATACACAACCTGTGTCCCTCAGGTGTCCTAGCCGTGCATGGCATTATCAGATTACACACATCAACACAGCCGCGAACAGGTGCCTCATCATCACAACAGGTGGTGTACAGACACACACTTCGATGGACAGAGAACTGGCTGATGTTGAAATATTGACAGAATAAAGTCAATATGTTTGACAGCTTTATATTTTAAAACTACAGCTATTGTAGTCAGTCAAAATATTAACTAAAACATAATTATTAGGCTAACACTATGTATAAACAGTATAACAAAAATGTTTTAGATTTTTTTTTTTTTGAGAAAATATTTGATGCTTGCCTGTTCAAAATTCATCCACAGTGCTCTGAGATTGTAGTTGCTATAGGCTTTTAGTTACATCCGTTCGTTATGTTGGTTGCTAGGATGGTTGGAGTTGCAACCATCCTAGTTGGTTGGGATTCGTTACTAGGATGTTGGTTCACTGTTAGACTTTTCTGTAATTTCTACACAGTATTGTACTGCTATTTCTCTTTAGAGTAAATAACTGTGATTCCCATTGCATCATGGGAATGATGTGAGGCCAAACACCACATACTGAGACTTTACTGTATTTTTAAAATTTGCAGTACTACTGTATTTGACGTAACGGTTCCTCTGACTGACATGCTTTTATTTCCTATTTTTTGCCTTACACCGCGTGTTTTCGTTATAACAATAAGAGGCTTTCTATATTAAGTATAGCTTCATAATATTGTTTATATTGGACACATTGAAGCGACTGGAGTCCGGACCATTAATGCGAGCGCTTGGACTCGTTGTACGTAACCGTACGTCAGATTGCTTCGTCGCGCCGAAACATTTGTGTAATATCGCTGGGTTCTGTTTGTCTTGTTGGACAGCGCCGTTCGTGTCTGACCCGTGGAAAAGACGGTATTCACTTCACCGAGAGAGAGACCAGAAAGTAAGGTAAAAAAAACATTCTGTGAGTTGGTTTGTGCACCCTAGTTTAACGTTATAAGTTACTCGTCAACATGGCAGTGACGAACTTTACCACGGTAAACTGCACTACGTTTCATTTTACCGACTTTGTTCGATTGAATTGAATTGTTCGATTAGTGAATTGTTAAAATACACCAAGGAGCAACTCTTAGTTTACATTAACATTAAAATGACTAATGTGAAATTCTGTTTTGCCTGTAGCCAATGTTGGCCTACTGTTGAGGAAAGAACATGTGTGTTGGCTAACAAGTTTTATGGCTAGCGACCACCTTTCTAGTTTTAGCATTCATTTGCAAAATATAACACATTTTTTATGAAATTTGAAATTTATTGCAATTTTGTATATGTGTTTAAAAAGGCAACTGCAACAATGCGCCAATTCGCAACGTCTAGCAAGATTCCTGAGGTAAGCCTAAACTGTGCTAGCCTAAAATGATTAGCATGATTATGTGATAAGTGCTTTGGAGACACTGGTGCAGGTAGCATACAATATCTTATAAAGTCTCTATGAAATTGGCTAACTTTATATCTTAAAATCTCTATAACAAACAGGCTAAGTGACCTCTGCATCATGTCTAACATTATATTTATTACACAGCAAATGAACCAATCAGAAGACGGACCATTTTCTATATCCAGTCTCACCAGATTAAATGTATCCAGGTAAGTAATTGCAATTAATGTATTTAGTATTTTGATGACGACTTTTACTCTATGCTGTGGAAAAGATTGAATTTCATTTAATGGATGAGAAAAATGAGAGCAGAAAGTCATACAGGTTTGGAACAACATACAAGTGAGTAAATAATGACAGAACTTATAATAAAACAATAAAGTATGAGAAATATCTAGTGATACTTGAAAAACTATCAAAAATCAAACAACTAAACTGCCCGGATGAGTGACTGAAGCCCTCACGAAACCAGACTAGGTGAATTTTTCTCAAACTCTCACTTGGAAAAACTGGTTTTTCATGCTTAAAATGGAGCAAGAGAACTTCTATTGTCTGTAGTGATATTAAAGCCAACTGCAAAACTTGCAAAAACATTCCAGAGTCACACTTGCAAAGTTGCATTGTGTCTGATTGGATCTAATCGGTTACTTTTCTAATCAAGATTTGTTTGTTTTTCACAGTGGAAAGCAGAAAAGCAGGATCTGCTAAAAGCTATATTTAGCCTGCAGTTATTTTCAACACTAAATTAGAGAGTCCATAAAATAAAATACAAATAGCATATAAATAAACCTCCATTGTCAATAGTTAAAAGCTAACTATAAAACCTGCAGAAACAGCTTCTGGCTGATTACGTGATGTGTCTGGTGGGATACTTTGTCTAACCAAGTTTTGTTCGTGAACGTTTTTCACGGTGGAAAGCAGAAAAGCAGGATCTGCAAAAAGCTTTATTTAGACTTAGAAAATTGTGGTAGGACTCACAGGTCAAGAAGTTTGTAGAGCTGATTTGACCGGAGATGTAGTGATTAAAAAGAAAATTACACAAGAATCCGCAATCCTGAGGCTGACGGTCGAACTTTTCTCTGCCGCCAACACAAATTTACACATGCCAGTCAATCCAACTTTGAAAAATTGTAAGGTTCTTTTTTGGCAGCTATGGTTCCATAAAGAACTTTTAACATCAATGGAACCTTTCCATTGCATGGACAAAAGATTCTTTAGTGAAATATTTTAGATTAGATTAACAAAAAAACAAAAAAAAAATCATCTTTTAAGATCTATTTACTGAAAGATGATTTGGGGAACCCTAAATGATGCCTCACTGATTGCATCACTGCAAAAACCCTTTTTGGCACTTTTATTTTTAAGGGTGTAAAGATTTTAAGTCTTAAGAGTGTGTTCACACTTGTAGTTCAGATCGCTTGGTTCGCCTGGTCCGGATCAAATAAATAATAATAAATGAATAGCATTGACATTGGCATTTTTAACACTAAACCTAAAAATAGCGAACCTAAAGACATGATTGGTTGGCTTTAATTGCGTATATTTCGAAATTAAACATCCGAACATCCAAAACAATCCTTTGTTCTGGACTAAATGCACTCGTTGTATGCGCGTAGCTACATATGATGGTATTTTGACCAACTGAGAACTTGTGAAGAGCTTATAAAATGTGTAAAGGAGTCAAAACAGCGGCAGAAAACCCTCCATCACACATAAACGAAGATCTGCTGCGAGGAGACGCGGTTCTGATGCCTGTACCGAACTATGATGGGCAACATCGCGACTATGATGAGAAAAAAAACAGGTATGCTTGAGCATTCTGTCCTTTTTAGTATCGCATCTTATGACATCATGTCCCATTTTTGGTTCGTTTACATGTGTTCGGTCGGTGTTGCGTTCATATTTAATTCGAACTGCACCAGAGTTAGTTTGGAAGCGTACCGAGACCCATCTTTTCAACAGTGTCTGTCTACTTTTTTGGTGTGCACCAGGATTCAGATGGCAGAGTTCACACTTCAAAATGCACCGCACTAACAACGCAATCGCACAGGCCACCATTAATCATCTAATTTAGGTCAAGGACTTTGAAAAAAAGAGCAGAATCCAACCATCAACAACAAAACCGGTCCATTCAGAGGTCAATGCAGGTCATATACTAAGGTTGAACCGACTGGCCAGTTCAAAACCCTCTATAGGCTGACTTTAACCCTAAAATAAACCTTTTGCAGTTTTTTAGATTACAAAAATATGTAGCCTACTTTTTACCCTTTTGAACCATGCAATAATGCAAACCACATCAGAATCCTCATCAAACATGACAAGATAATAGTGAGTGGAAAAGATACAAAAAGAAACACACACTTCTGTTTTCTCTACTATCTCACATCCTCATGTTATTAATGCCTTGTCTCAGTTTTTCACGGGTACACACAAGGTAAAACGAGATAAAACCACACAGATCTAAGTCAACTCAAGGTGCACAAGGTCAGGAGTGAGGAGCACAGGTATACACTGTTCTCCCAACAGGTCAGACAATTATAGTGCGTAATTAATTGCTTCTCCAATCCATTAAAGGCATCTATTTCCAGATAACCACAGGAGATCGGAGGATTAATTTAGACGCCTGATGAAATTTCCAAAGCGCAGATCACCTGAGGTGATGTCATGGGAGTTACTAGTTAATGTTTTTAGGTAGAAATAGTCACATTGAAGGTTTGGAAAGGTGTTTTACAAAGTGTTTCCTAGAAAGATGAAGCAGGTGGTGCCTTTAACCACAGGGCTGGTCCAAGCAAAACACAAGTTTAAATTGCAAATAGACATCAAACGTGCTGTTTCAGTCACGAACGTTCAATGTTAAGAAAGGGAAGAGACACCACAACTTTTAAATATGTATAATATTTGTATTTAAAGTAAAAAATCCTATTATGTTAAATTCAACATTGAAGTTTAGAGTCCATACAATAACAACAAATAAAAAATAGACAATTTTGGCATTTTTAAATGCTCAAAAAAAAGAAAAAAGATATTATTTGTGATAATACTTTAGGGTCTAATTCTCACTATTAACTTATTGCTTATCAGCATATTACTAGGATGTTGGCTAGTACTTACAAAGCACATATTAATGCCTTATTCTACACAAAATTCTACATCCTTTAATCCTGCCAATACCTAAACTTAACAACTACCTTATTAACTATTAATAAGCACTGATCAGGAGGCAAAAGTCATAGTTAATAATGAGAATTTAGGACCTTATTTTTAATTTACACTGAAATTGAGAGTCAATAAAATAAAATTAAAAAAGAGCTTATAATTAAATTGAAATTGGTTGAATTTAAAACATTCTGTTCCAATCACGAAAGATGAAGACATGACGAGTTTAAGAAACGTAAAATTTCCCTTTGAACAACACTTAACTTGCTTGTCTATTCACAATCTCACCCACCTTCTACCAAAGATCCGGAGTCCAGAGAAGCTCTTGGTGTTGTTGGGACAAGGTTGAGCCGCAGGGGTTGTGATGGACAGGTCAGAACACGACGATGAGGTAGAATCAGGACCTCCGGGCTCTTCACCGTCCAGGAGAGCCTCCAAGGGTCGGGACAGCCCCTCCACCTCTCCCTCTGGGTGAGGGTTAGACTGCTCCATCTCAGATGTGCAACCTGACTCCTCCTGTCGGGACGGTCACAGGAACCCAGTCCATCAGAGTCTCCATAGCAGATGAAAAAAAAAAAAAGAAATGCAAGAGAAACTTTCGAAGAAGAGATTCAGAGGTGGTGTGGATGGAAGTGAACTCCACTGACAGTATGGCTTAGTCAGGCAATCATGCAGAACAGCACGGCACAGCACCAGGAAGTAGATCTTGTATTGCGGGTACACTTTTGACAGTTAACGTCCCTTCTTTTATCGTCCATGGGCAACAGCCGGTCGACTTCCTCCTCCTCCTTCACGGCTCACCTACTGCAACTCAGCTGCTTGTTTGGCAAGAAGTTTCCCTCTGAGTAAACTCTCTTTCACTTTCAACACTTGAACCAGGCATGTGTGCGCAATCCAGGAAGTGTCAAACAGATGTAGGACTCTTAGACGTGTAGCTACCTGCCCGCGTCCTGCTGTGCAGCCTGACTGGCTCGTTGACGTTCGAACACACACTTTTATCAGGTCTTCTCTCTCTTAACACCTCCCCCGCACTACGTTCTCCCTTCACTGGTCCAGGTTAGGACAGGAGTGTGTCACCATCTATTGGTAGATCAAGAGAACTGGTGAACCATCACAGGAAGCCGTCGACAAATTTAAATCACACTTTGCATGATGGTATTACATAATACGTTTCTACTAGGAGAAGAAGGTCGTTTCTTCAAATCTAAAGGGTCAAAGTGCTAAAGAAGAGTACGACAGGAGTTTTTCTGCATTATATCGTCAAAGTGGGTGGTTTTGTTCTCATCATCACTGTATTTCTGCAGTACTGTTCTAACTTTGGAACAGAAGAGCGGATCAGGCCTCCCTCCCACTCAGACTTTACATAAAGACGTTTGGAGCGAGGCCCACGCCGCGCTCACTATGCTATGCAGGGACTACATCCAGGCATCGGTTCATATACACGCTTGTTACACACACACGCACACAAACGTCTTGAGTTGCAACTGCATTTCTGTTTCAACCTCTGTTCTTTTGTCTAAGCGGCACAGTTAGCAATTCTAAAAAATTAGGATGTTATTTTAGTGTTATTATTGTAAACTAAATATATATAAAAAAATGTTTTCCGTAATTTAAATCAATATAAATATTAGATGAAAACCTAAAAATTTGAAATGACGCCTACTGAAGTCATAGTAATATATATATTTTTATTTTATTTATAATTTTTGCCAAAATGATTGTTTCCAGACCGACTGCATTACAGTAATTAGACTGTAAAAAAATATTGTTGGTTTAACTTAAAAAGTAAGTAACCTGGTTGCTTTAAAATTTTAAGTTCATTCAAATGGAAAAAGTGAGTTAATACAATGAAGGAGAATGATTTAATCATCAGAAACTCAAAATTATATGTTATCTGAACTAAATAAATTATTTAAGTTGATTTGACAAAAGAAAAAATGTGATTACTAATCATGAAAAAAGATTTTTTTTTTCCGTGTAGAATCATAGGAAAATTCAAACTCGAAATAAAACGTCTGGATAAATATTAAAGAGTTTTTCCTCGGGTGAAATATGATTCTTTTTGTAAGATTCACTTTAACTGAAGAAAGTAGTGCTGACAGAGTCGCTGATATATTCCTGTGGAATTTTGAGTGATGACAGTAGTGTTAACTTTGTCCTAGTTCCTGTGAGGTTAAAGTTCAGCGCATTTCACACGTGTTCCGATCTCCCCCGGCAGCAGAGGACAAGAGAAGAGCTCTTCTGCTATGCACCATCCACATAGATGATATTCATATAAGCACATGGATATAATCCCCTCCTACACACTGGGTTCAGTTAGATAACATACTGGGCTGCTCAGGTAGGGAAAAATAGACAAAAAGTAGGAAGAGAAAGAAAGAAAGAAAGAGACGCCATAAAAAGGAAAAAATTAAGAAAGGAACGATAAAATGGAAATAAAAATATGTAAATGCATTAAATAATAAATGTACTTCATCCTTAATACTTTTTCCTACAATCTCAGGCCCCCGACTGGCGAACGTGATTTCTTTGGTGATCCGGGAACAACATTTTATTCAACCAATTAGATTTGAGGGACAAGTTATGGGTATGGTTAGGTGTAGGGTATGGTTAGGACTAAATTTCCGGACAGGAATGTTGTTCCGGGAATATGTTGATGTCTGAAATAAGATAATATTCTATAACATAGTGCGAAAAACAATTAGAACACCTAAGCAATTGCTTGGCAACACCCTAGCAACCAGCCAGAACACCCAAGAAATCACATAACTGCAAAAAAACTAAAACAAAGAACACCTCAAGGCAGATGTAGACCAGAGCCAGACATTTTCCTTGATCAACATGTTTTGTTGATCCTGGAACAACATTCCTGTCCCGAAATTTAGCACTAACCCTATCCCTAAACCTAACCCTAACTTCTCCCTAAAATCAGAGAGAAATGATAAATGAATAACATTAAGCACCTAACCCTGGTTGTAAGCCTAAACTTGACGTAAACTGTAAACTCGTCCCTCAAATCTGATTGGTAGATTGGAATGTTGTTCCAGGATCAACAAAGATGTGGATCCAGGAACATGTTGTACTTGGTCAAATCACTTTCACCCCAGAGGTATGTCTAAAATCTCTTCTAGTATTCAGTCTAATCTAAACGCTCACTTGAACAACAGAAACAACACATCATGTGAAGAAATCTGTTTTAGCCTATATCTGAGATGAAAACTCTGGTGACACCTGAAACACACCCACACATTCACCAAACTATTGTCAGCGTGTTATTTTTAAACTGGTATTGATACCTAACAATAACCGATGACTGATGTTGGGAAGCTATACGTTACAGGCCGTGACACGTTATATTTCCATAATATGACATTTAAAATAGCTCAAGGGAATTTTAGAGCATCATTCATCATAAAGGGGACATAAGGAAGCACGGTGGGTCACATGATATGCAGGACACAATGCATTCTAATGTGTATTTGTGATTACAAGGAACTAACTTAAACCTAAAATTAAACCTAACCTAAAACCATTTAAACCAAAAATCACTGCATCAATATCAATCTTATTAAAGATATAAGGTAGCATATAAATATAAATAATTGTAAAAATGTATGTGACATACTATAATACCCCAAAGTACATAACTGATAAAAAATAATAATAATAAATACCAATTATATATATATATCACATGTGATACTATAAAAATTATAAGGTCCTTACATACCAAAACCTCCTTACATCTAACATTCAGCTTCTGCTAAGCGCTAGAGCCGATGATATATTCATGGTCAAAATGTTCTCGTCTGTCGAAAGCTGTTTCAGGTGGAGAGATGTGCAGATTTGATTCTAAAATCAACTATAGATCACCCAAACTTAAAATGTTACCTTTATCAGCTTGTGTGTGTAAAAGCAGCAGTAGAAGGTTTAATCGTGGCTTAAATCTTGAAACTAACTACTGTCCACAACAGAACAAATCAGAGTCCATGTGCCACAGCTCATTTCCTTTTATGCTTCAGCTTTTATGTCAGTCCGCTTTGAGGTTTGGCTGAGCCAGGACACTAACCCAATCCTGCCTGATGAATTCAAAGTTATTTAGAGACACAGGTTTGATGTAGAAAAACAGGTGTTGCTGGAAAACCCTTTGTTCTGACAAAACATCCTCCCTACACACACACAAGCAGAACACCCACTCCGAAACGACATATGGAAAGTGACTGACATGACTCACTGTGATCATATTATGCCCGAGGATACACTTTCATTTCCATGTATCCATCTATGTATCTATCTATGTATCTATCTATGTATCTATCTATGTATCTATGTATGTATGTATCTATCTATCTATCTATCTATCTATCTGACTCAGAGCTCTGCTCAATGTAAGCTATTGTGTCTCATACAACAAAATTATACTACAAAACAGGAACTCTGGGATCTCATTTAGCCTGAAAAGGCTGGTCTAATGTCATTTGATGCTTTTGATTGTGTGCTAATTACTGTGACCTGTTTAGATTCATCAAAAACATCAAGAGGTGAGAGAGAGAGGGAGAAAATCTGTTTGATTGTGTGTCCATTACAATTAAACCACAGACACAACAGATGGGCACAAAACAGACATCAGCTGAAACAAATGTTTGCAAATGCGTTTTAGGCTGGATTAGTTTTAGGCCTTAAATACAGACTATTTTGATACAATACAACTGGTTGGCAATGTATTATGATACATTTTATTATTCCTTTCTTTCATACACTTGATGAAAACGTTAAGTGTCGCTTTTAGGCCTACTGCTGGATCAGCTCAAATCAATGTAAAGTTTCGTGCAGGTTAGGTTACTTGAGATATGCTTTTTACCACAATTTCCTTTATGAAGTAAGCCTACAAACGTAAGTATATGGCTTTCAATACTTTAAGCAGCTGTTATCTTTATAAAAGCCCCAATTATCATGAAGATATTCATCCTTTTTACAGTCGTGAAATGTCACACATCTTTCACAGAGACATCCATATGACTAGATTTCCATAAGAGTACATCGCTTTTGATAATGACACAGTATCACAGTCGCCATACTGATTCTGAATGTGTTTTAAATTATTAGACTATTTAAGTTAAAGGTCGTTTTTGTTTAGTAGTTTTAGTAGCTTAGTAGTTTTCAACTGGTCACGTGATTGCATGGCCGAGGGCTATCGACACTCCATTTAAAATATACATTCATATATATATATATATATATATTTTTTCGGGGGGGGGGGGGGGGGGGGCTATTAATTTATTAAGGTTTAAAATTGTTTATTTTAAAGAAAAAGAAAAAGAAAGAAAAGAAAAATACTGGGTGCATCGTTAAATTGCACTTCTCAATATCTTTCACATGGAGATTGACTGTTGCACAATAGCGCCCCCCGTTGGTCACTCTAGGACACCTGGCAGATTTACGTGAAGAATCATAAAGCTCCATCCTCCTACGCTACCGTTTTGCAGTGTACGAAGCCTACACGTAACCTTGACACTGGTTACGACACTATACGAGTGCAAGAAGTGTGTAAGTGTGCTGTTTAAAAAAGAATCGAGTACGCCTACATTACAATAGTCACCTGTACTTTTTCCCCAATCCGAGAGCATCAGTTTCTTCCGGCTGTATAAATGCGCCACAAATAAAGTGGAGCACCCTGTCTGGGGAAAAAAGAAGAGCAAGAAAACACTTTGATCAGATCAGATCAAGTTTAGGCTCTCCTCAGTGCAGTTTTTGTTTTAGCTTTCGCTAATGTCGAGTTTTAGCCAGTACAATGGCTCCATCTTCTGTTCACTACAGGCAAAACGCTTTACACAGGCAGAAAAGGCCAAAATATCCTATTCATCATATTATAAATGTGCCAAAACATTCAAGCCAGGCTGTAAAGTAGACTTCATTTAACAGCATCTCCATATTTAAGTGGAATATAAATGACTGCAGAAACGTGACAGGCTGAATAATGATGTAGCAAAGCAGTTCAGCAGAAGGTTTGAAAGAAAAAAAAACAGCCATGATGGATGACAACACAATAGCCCACACTGCTGTTTTGTGTAAAACATTACATGAGAATACTAATGAATTCTTGATTTTTTCTTCTTCTTTTGTTTGTGGAGTTTATAGATGGGAACTTATAAATGTGTCAAGATGCTTACCGTGGACTGAAGTTCCCAAATACTTTTGAAGATTGATTTTAGGCTTTAGAGTCTATATGTGATGTTAAAGTCATGGTGGCATTTACAGCTCTGCAGGAGAACATTATTAAATTGGGTGTCTTGAGACTAGTGAAAGGTGGCAGCAATAAATGACAGAACATAGTGGAGAATAAAAGGGTCATGATGATTCGATAAGCCGGTTATTTAATATTTAATCTTTCTGATCATTGGTGATGGAGAGTTTCATGGCGAAGCAAAAACCTGTCTTTCAAATTTGTTAGATTTAAAAAAAAAAAAAAACATATTGTATATATATAATGTTTTTTTTAAATCTAACAAATTATATATATATAACAATATATATATGTGTATATATATGTGTGTGTGTGTATATATATATATATATATATATATATATATATTATATATATATATATATATATATACACGGATGCTTATTTATTTTCTTGTTTGTTTATTTAATTTAGAGATTTAAACCATGTTTTATCGACATTTATTTTGTATTTATTTTAAGTGTATTTGTATTTATTGTATTGTATTTTTTTATTATATACATTTATAATAAATATATTCTTAAGCTAATTTTTAATGTTTTTAATTAATATAAAAGTACATTTCAGGTAGGGATATTCTTCTATGTCTTGTTTACTTTTAAAAAAAATCGTTCGATTTATCCTCTTTAGCTAATCAACACATGTTTGCTTATTTCTCGCGAGATTTGCGTGCAATAGTTTTAAACGCGTGTTAAACCCCTCAAACTGAGAGTTAAGTTCAGATAAAAGCTCGATTTGAGCATTTGAAGCAATTTTTACCCCTCATATATTTTACAGACACCTGACACATTGCGAAATCATTTTGATTCTCGGTGTGTCGATTCAGCAAAAAATCAGCAAAAAAAGCCTATTCCGAGCAGCAGCCTCAAAAATATGTCATGGCGGCCCAGAAAAAACAGTTAACTCCTGACAATTTCATTGGTTAACGGAGCGGCCATCTCTTTTATAACATGGTAGGAGATATTCGTTTGCGTAGATGTTTGTGTAAATGTATTTCTGACGCTCTTTAACAGACATAAAGCGTCGTGGTGGCGGCGGTGCACGTGCGCTCGGTTTGATCAAAGAACCGCTGCCTGTAAAACACTGAGTCGTGTGTGTGACAGAGGCATTTACTTTGGCTGTAGGGGGAGTGAAGTGTCAGGCAGACATGGTGGTCTGGATGGGGGGATGCAGTCACTTCTTTTGCTGACTATTTATCCTGTGAAACCTGTAGTTCTGGAACGTTTAGTTGAATATAGATTGGCTACTCCTGTGATTTCTGTTGTAATGAGAATGAAATTAGTTTAAATTTATATTGGCTGTTTATTGCATTTATGTATCCAAATATGTTTTGGACTGACATAAATGCTCATAAAGAAGAATTGGAACTGGGTCGAAGTGACACAATAAAATATGTGAATGTGCAAAAGATACTATACTATATTTGGGGTAGTTCTATACATTAAATTAAAAAAATTATGTATCCAATTTATAAATTCCTTCAAACAATGTTGCTTTGTATAATCGTTAATGATAAATAGGTTGTCTGATAAATAGGTTGACTGATTTGGCAGACAGTTTTTACACAAAGTGTAAATAATATCATAAAAACAGTGTCACATCACCAACATATATGCAAGGGAATTTATATGGCATATTTATATATGGCCATACACACATGCATACACACACACACACACATATATATATATATATATATATATATATATATATATTGCATATGTGTGTGTGCGCATTTGCATAAAATGAAATTCTCTTAACTCCAACTCAGTTTTCCCCCCATTATTTTATGACTTTCAACAAAAGCTACTGTAGGCATTGTGCTGTTTATAAACATAAAAGCAGAAAGTCTGTTAGAGCATGTCAAACTGTTCTTATTAAATAGCCTATAATGTTTGTTGACAAGTAAAGCAGCATCTTTCCCTTTTTGTTTTATTACAGTCTAGGTCTTTTTTAAATTGGCCATATTGTTTACATAATTTAACCAGTTAGCCTATATAATATTTTGAATTCAACATTTCTCCCTGTGTTTCTTTAAAGTAATATGCATTTATAAACATCACACCGATAAAACACTTATTGTGTTGTCTTTGAGACGAGTTCGAGTGAGTTGACTGCCACTTCTCTTCTCCAGATGAGTTTCGCCGAGTTTACATCCGGGTTTTTCCCTAGGCAATGGGAGACGCACTACCGCTGTTCCTTAGGCAAAGTGAAATAAATTCGCCGCACCGTCACAAAAAGTAGTCCTCTCCACAAACACGTTTCGAGGAAACTTCACGTCCACTTTTACACCAAGCACGCGCACTTTTACAGTAATCGCGATGTCTCTGAATCGTTTGAATAGATGTTTAAAGTATTTGTGCTTTTTGACGGCTACTTTTCCTGCCCCCTTCGTCTCCCTCTTCCTGCGCGGATGGATCTTCGGGTGCTGCGGCTGTGGTGAATGAGATTGAAGAAGAGTTCTTGTTTTGTATCTCAGTTTCTCTCTTTTTTACACACACAAATTAAAATTAAACAAACAAAATATAAGGTCGTTAACCTAGCTAAATTCAGCCCAGATGACCGCGACAGCTATGTGAGCGATCGGATCGGACTGAGAGCTCGGATTGTTTGTAAATATTTATTTAAATAATTTGTGGGGAGAGAGAGAGGCACTACTGCTCAAGTGAGTAGAGGAGGGTAAGTGCACCTTGGGATCTTTTTTTATTATTGCAACTTTTATGCGCCTCGTTTTTGGACTTTAATCGTTCGTAGATTCTTCGCCGCTTTTCCAAATCCAAACCCGGTCTCGATCGGGTAGGTAGAGAAGTCAGGATCCCGATGATTTTGGAGCAAAATTGCCGCTTATTTCTAGGAGTTGAGTGGTGTATTTCTAAGTGCAGCGCGTGAATCGAACGTTCCGCGCGTTTTGTTATTTTGTAACATTTTAAACTTCGCTGGATACATTGTTGCCGCAACGGTTGTTTCCAGCTCAGTGGAAACAATGTATCTGATGGCAGCGTGGGGATGAAAGGGGGAAGAATGAAGATCTTTTGCTCATGTGTGCCTTGAATTAGTGGTTGCGGCTCAGTCGAGTCCATCTAACTGTAATTTGTGCTGTTGGCCTGTTAGCTTTAGCAGAGTTAGCCGTAGCACAATATGAAAGCTCCTTATATCCAGCAGCAGGTTTGTAAAAAAAATGACTCCTGTTTTGGTAGTTTTCGCCGCTTTTCGTACCTGGACTTTTCGTGGGTGAGTGATAAAGTGATGCTTTTTATAACGCTGCGGGTTTTTTGCTTGTTTAGAAAGTGATTTTCTTTTATGTTGCTTTTTTTTTTTTGGTTGGATGGTGGAGGCTGAGTTATTGGAGCTGATGTGTTTTAGCTTGCGCCAACTACAGCCAGATTCTTTTAGAGAGAGAAAAAGAAACGCAAAACGCTTATTGTAGTGGATGAAACATGCATAACCACCTCCTGTATGAATATTTGTTGAAGTATCCTGTTGGTAAACACAGTGTATCATCTTCCGTGTTTCCCTGAGGTTTATAATAGTGGCCTAATCAAAGTGCTGCTCAACTTTTCCTGTCATTTTCGCATCCCTGGTCAGATGGACTGAACTAAAGCTGGGTTTTATGTATAGATCGGGATCATTAACTGCCTATCAAACTGTTTAGCACGTTTTTGTAGTTTTGCAGGTGGCATATTAAAGCTTATTTGGGATATGTCATGTATGAATATTTCGTGTTTAGTCTTTGTTGGATAATTGTGTACATACTTTTAAGTACTTTTTTAGCACAGGTTTAGTGTTAGTTTACTTGTTTACAACGGGTTGGTGATGTTTGTAAAACTTTAGTAACGTGTTTACTTTTTTTGTTATTGTGTAACTGTTTTCTACTTGGCTTTCATCATGCTTATATGTTGAACTGATTGTTGATATTTTTGAAATGTTTGTATAACTTTACTCTGTTTTCACCCTCACCTGACATGTTCAGCTCTTTCCTTTTGCTTTCCTTATCCATATAGTTTCACTTTTAATGTTTTTATACTGTGGCAATCAAATCTTTTAGGCCTCCATGATTCCTTGTAACGTTAGCGATGTGTGTAATGCGTTCAATACTCACAAATTTGCACAGGAGTTTTGTTGTTCATGCCATTCTTGAATATCAAGCAATTATGCAAAACAAAACGTTGCTGGCTTATGTAACATGACACTGGAAGTATTTTAGTCCTATAGTTTGAGTCTTGTCAGGTTTAGTTGTGATATTGTGTTACCTTATCCAATTCTGGATACTATTTATAAAGGACAATCATTCACATTACTTTTATTATGCCTATTATTAGCCATCTTCTATCGGTTTGCTTAAGTAAAGTTTAATTTCAGCACTCAAATGAATCAGTTGTTTGTAGGTTAAACTAAAACAAGATTGCCATTTGTTACATGTATAGGAATTTGTGTAAAATAACAGCTATTTTTTGTAGAGTACTAATATTTATTAAAATGTATTACAAGAATGTTGTTCTGACTTATTCTCATTTTGCTGTGTTTTACTTTTTGAAATATGTAGTATTGATATAGCACCAAAAATGTTATTGTTCTAGATTTTGGAGTTTTGATTTGACCTGGGTTGGTTGTGTAGTTTTACAAAAAACATTTCAACAGGTCAATGAAAACTTTAGACAAGAAAAGCCCTCTGTTACTTTACTGTATAACTTTCATAATTAGAGTTTGAATTGCAAATTCAAATGTAAATGTATTAATTTTTTGTCTCATTTTATTTTTAATATGCAGGGTTTATAGTCACCCTTTTAGCTGGTGCTTACTAAAAGCCAGTCTGCATTATGATTCAACATAAATCTCTTATATGGCATCATTCTCTTATATGGGATCCTATGGCATCATCATCAAATTTTCGGTCTAGTTTAGAGGGATTTACCTCTAGCTAACCAAAGTTTCAAGCGCTGAATGGTGATCTCTGTTAGTACTGTTGTTGTTATCAGTATTATTATTACTATACCTAGTCTTATTACTAAACCATTCTAAATGCAAATGAATAGCATAATCCAAAATACAACTATAACGCTATTGGCCCAGAGAAACCTTATCATTGGAATCACTTTTTAAACTTTTATTTCTTCAGCTGATGAATAATAAAATTACTGACAGCCAATCAGTATCCACCAAAAAAAAGTGAACGCACACAAAAGAGACCAGTAGACGACAAAACTGCTGTACATTCTTAGAATAAACAAATGATATTGTGCGCTGGTGTGTATGCTAATATAGTTATCGTTATAGTTGTTAACAGGACTTTAGTTTGGGTTTTGAAAGTTTGCATATAGTGTTGTTTCCTGGTAGTTGGCTGAAGAGATGATAACCGCTTATCCACCTCAGCTTGTATCTTTCTGCTTGTTAGAATTCGTTTTCAAGAATATTGGTGCTGGGTCAGGCTGTTATTGTTTTTATTTATTATAGTATAAATATATGGACAGTGTGCTTTTAAAATACATTTTAGAAAGAAAACTTCCTGGAAAAAGGTACCTAATATCAACTTCAGTTTTCATCATCCCTCCCAATTTTTGTGAGCACCCAAGTTGACATGGTTCCCCTTTTTAAAGATGAAGTGAAGTGTTATTATAGACTATTTGATCAAAGACTTGCATAGTGACTCATGGACTTGTTAATTCTCGAGGTTGTCATTTCCTGTGCATTGTAGGCTGAAGGTCCTGCCGACTACCGTGTGGTCATGACAGATGTCATCAATGGCGACTATAGGGTTTGCTTAAAGGGGTTAGTTCACTCAAAAATACAAGTTGTCATCATTTACTCTCCCTCAGGTCGTTCCAAAATCTTCAGAACACAAATGAAGATCTTTTTGATGAAACCTGAGAGCTTTCTGTCAGTCCGTTGACGGCTACACTACTTACACATTGACGCTTTAAAGAGACCGTAGAACTAATCCATATGAATCGAGCGTTTTAGTCATAGAAACTCGATCGCTTTATATGATGAACAGACTGAATTTAGTTTTTTTTTACGTATAAAAATTGATCAGCGAACATAAACAGAAGCTCATCCAAACCTGCTTGACAAGTGAGAACAAACCTCATTGGTTCTTGCTGAAGCTCAAACGTGATGCGTGACACGAGAACGAACCTCATTGGTTCTTGCTGAAGCTCAAAGTGATGCGTTAAACGAGAATGAACCTCATTGGTTCTTGCTGAAGCTCAAACATGCGTAACACGAGAATGAACCTCATTGACTCTTGCTGAAGCTCAAACGTGCTGCGTAACACGAGAATGAACCTCATTGGTTCTTGCTGAAGCTCAAACATGATGCGTGACACGAGAATGAACCTCATTGGTTCTTGCTGAAGCTCAAACATGATGCGTGACACGAGAATGAACCTCATTGGTTCTTGCTGAAGCTCAAACGTGATGCGTAACACGAGAATGAACCTCATTGGTTCTTGCTGAAGCTCAAACGTGATGCGTAACACGAGAATGAACCTCATTGGTTCTTGCTGAAGCTCAAACGTGATGCGTAACACGAGAATGAACCTCATTGGTTCTTGCTGAAGCTCAAATATGATGCGTAACACGAGAATGAACCTCATTGGTTCTTGCTGAAGCTCAAACGTGATGCGTAACACGGGAATGAACCTCATTGGTTCTTGCTGAAGCTCAAATATGATGCGTGACACGAGAATGAACCTCATTGGTTCTCACACGTCAAGCAAACATGTAAAGCTTCCATTTACCACAACTGATGTATGCGTTGATGGATGTTTAAGTAAAAATCTGTAAAATTTATATATAAAAATTTTATATAAAAATGTAAATAAATTAAATATGTTAATCATAAAAAGCGATCATGTCTCTTCAGAAAATTCGGACTAAACCGCTCAATTAATATGGATTCGTTTTACGTTCTCTTAATGAACTTCATGAAGCATCAAAGTGCGTAGGTGTCAATGGAGGGACGGAAAGCTCATTTAAAAGATCTTCATTTGTGTCCTGAAGAAGAATCAAAGTCAAAAGGGCGAGTAATTAATGACCGATTTTTTTTTTTCATTTTTGGGGGAACTACCCTTTTAATACCACAGAACTCCATTTGGCAGGACTGCACTAAGAACAAATCCAATGCTTGAGTTTTGAGGAAGATATTTTTAAGTCCGGGAAGATGCCGGGAGATGCGCAGGGATGCAGAACTTTTTGTCGTGGGGTTCATAGACGGGATGAGCAATTAGAAGCCTGCTGAATGCTGCGTTTGCAATGTTGCCCCTTTTTTTTACAGACTGTATAAGAGAGAGAGAGAGGGGGGGGGAATTGGAGTGTCTCTCCCCAATCTAATAGGCTCTGTTTGTGTGTGTGTGTGTGTGTTTCATCTTGTGCAGGGAGTTGGAGAGAGCGCGTGAACACCAGTCTCAGTGCCAGCTGGTAAGTCCTCTAATAGCCTCTGTTATAATTGTCCTCTTGGCACAGGGCCGCACACCAAAATCAATGAGAGTGAATGAATGTCTGTAACACTGCCTCCGATCCACGCACTGTTACTCTAAAGTCTTTGCGTCGAGGTTGTTCCGTTTCATCCGACGGACAAAACAGTCCTGTCCCATCTTCTCGATTGTCACAAGTTTTTAATCCTCTCCCAGAAAACTGCTTTCCAACCAGAACCTCTATTGAGTTTTTTTCCCTCTTTTAGTCCCATTTGGTCAAGATACTTTTTGAACTCTAACAAGAGGTCCTTGGTGTTGCCGAATCGCTCTGGGAATACGACCTGAATAAAGCGTGTCTGTTTACCACCACCTGAGACTTCATGAATCATGCCTCGATTTAGAGAAGTGCGTTTTTCCCATAAATCGCATTCGATACCGACTTGTGTTCCCCCTTGTGGTGCTGTTGGATTAAGTCAACCTCCAAGCATCTAAAATAAAGGTTAAATATATATAACATTAAAGGAAAGAAAAAGAAAAATCCAATAAGTCTCTGAAATGTCTTTGTGTGATTTCTCTAGACAGGCTGTAAGTTTCCTGGGACTCTCTTTCTGGCGAACTGGATCAATGATGGAATTGCAAACATTACAGGAGGCCCTGAAAGTGGAAATACAAGTCCATCAGGTAGGAGATCTCGCAAATGGGCTTCTAATCAATTCAATTGTGTGGGGAAAACAATTCTGAAGTGTCACTGTAGTCTCATTACAAGAGTTAAAGTCGCAAGCCAATGCCGGAAAGCTCCTCCATTGCTATGAGGACAGAAAGCACATGCTTTTCCGACGATTCAAATGAATTCGGAGTCCGGGAGAACAGGTCTTCAGGTCCACCGTTGCTCTTGAGTATTAGTGTTAAATGAAGATATGTTTCTCTCCTTGTCCCTCGCAGCCAGAGACGGCGTGTCCCAGCAGGCAGAAAATTGGTCTAGCTCTCTGAGTGGGGTAAGAGAAAGAAAAGACCGGGAGGGAGGGACGGAGAGAAAGAAAGAGGAGGAGACTCGGGTTCATACTGGGCTGATAAAGCGTTAGCCATTACTTTAATTGTAACGAATCATCTTAAGCAGGTGTTCTTTTACATACTGGAGTTTTTGTTGCTGCCGTCTGGTTTTGTCTTCATATCGCTTGGAATATTTGACAGGCAGGTGGAAGAGGGATTTGTTGCCTCATCCGGGGCAGCTGAACGGGATGTTTTATGGTCTCGCATGACTCACTGTTGCCTACTGGTGGACTGCGAAAACTTTGAAGAAACGTCAAATCACTCTTGGGTTTTTTATATTAAAGTGGGACAAGATGCGTCATGATTTGTCCATATATTTCGAAAGAGCTCATGTGTATGATGTGCTTGTGAATGGTACATTCGGAACATTATGATTTTTCTTTTAAAGTTTAGTAAAATGAGCTTAATTTTAAAACCAATTTCGACGTTTATTACACATGTCGCCAATGTATAAAATAATTTTAGCTAAAGAAAAACCTTGCTAATGATTTCTCATGAATTAATAAATGATATATTAAATAATATAAGTGGTCTGTACGCCTTAAGCTTTACTTCTAAAATTGTTTGACTGCATTTTACAACTGGTTTATGAAAATGTGAATTTAATATTTTTTAGAGGCTATTTCAATGGATTTTCAGTTGATAGCAAAAGTCCTGAAATTTAACTAGGGGACAGATTTAATATCTCATTTTCCTTGTCTAGAGGACAACTTTGAGTATAAATGCTTACCCCAGTCTCCCCTATCTTTTTTTCCTTTTTAAAGACATAGTTCATACTAATAAAAAAAAAAATAAAGATTCTGCCATTTACTCGCCCTTCAATTTGTTCTAAACCTCTTAACATAACATAAAGAAAGAATACTATGGAAGTTAATGGGGACCAGAAACTGTTTAGTTACCAACATTCTTCAAAATATCTTTTTGTGTTCAGCAGAAGACGTAACTTTTAAATTATGACAATTTAAATAACCTTTACTAGCTGTCAGTCAAAGATTGATTTCACTCCAACTGGAGCAACTCATGAACTGGAATTGACCATTTTCACATAAATTCCCTTTGTTCATTGCAAATGGTAAATGTTTGTTCTAAATGAACACATTAAACGGTGTCTGCGCTAACCGTTGTTAACTGGAAGACAGTCACAGAGAGCCGTTGGCAGGCTGCCTGCTGCTCTGCTTTTGTTTGAATGTGAGGCTGTAGTTCCACATGTGGCCTGTAGATGCCACACCACGTCTGCAACTCCCTCCAAACCTGTTGGCATAAGTTTTGACTGCAAATTCTTGTCTTCTCTTCTGTTGCCATAGAAACTTGTCGCCCAAATGAAGCAGGATCCACAGGTAAATATTCTTTATGACGTTGCTCTTCAGAAATAATCCTCCGGTTTGTTTGAGAACTTTAACATGATTGACAGCTGAGCATTTATATTTTGCTTTTTTATAAGATAGTTTGTTGTTTAAGTGTTCTGAAGTATTCTGAATTATTATTATTATTATTGTTATTATTGAATATGTCACTGTTGTTCAAAATAAGTGATTCTTTCTCTTATGTTTGGTGTTTTTAATAGAACGCAGATCTGAAGAAACAACTTCACGAGCGCCAAGCGAAAATCACGGCTCTGAGTGAGAAACAGGTAAGCGCTTTCACTGTAGTTGAGATGTCATTCACTGCTGCAGGTGGTGGGAAGAGTGAAACATGATTCAAATGTTTTATGCCCATGTGTCAATGAGCAAAGTTTGATTATGTGACTTGGTTGTAAATGTAAAAAAAAAAGACAATGGGTGACTACATTAGGCGTGATCTCTTTTACATTGTCTTAAACACATGAACTAATGCAGTGCAAAGGATATGCACTTAATTTATTAGCCTATGTGTGTGTGTGTGTGTGTGTGTGTGTGTGTATATACAGTATATGTAAAATGAGCCTATTTCCAAAAAAAGTGGAGTATCCCTTTAAATATGTTTGTTTCTCAAGGCATATTGCCCTGATGTCAAGCAGGGACTTGACTGTTTTTTGCATGTTGAAGCCTGTTATTTTAGTATTATTTATATATTATTATAGTTTAAGTTTTTCAATAAGCTGTTTTTTTTCATATTATATATTATTGTTTATTGGTTTTGAAATTTTGTGCTTTGCTAAAAAAAATATTTATTTAAATTTTAGTTTTAGTGTATAATTATTTCCAGCATTATTTTTGTGCTTCTACACTTAGCTGCCAAGGAACTTTTAGTGTTGTTTTTATATATATATATATATATATATATATATGTGTGTGTGTGTGTTTGTGTGTTTGTATATATGTATGTACTGTATATGTGTATATATAAAGTTACTTTTTATATTGATAACATGTTTACTTAATATTCACAAAATGGCAGTAAATTATTCAGAATTAATTTATTCTCCATAATTATTATTTTTTGTCATTTAAATGTGCTTAAAAAAAGCATATTGCTCGTGGAATTGCACACACAGTCCGGCCACTAGTCAAGCGACTGTACGTGAAAATTGTGAGGTTACACAGCATAAACAAATAAAATATTTAATCTTTTTGTTAGGTAATGATTTAATTTGATAGATTTTAAGATTAAAATAATTAGCTTTTTTATCAATTTACGAACCTCCTGCAGTTCCCTAGTATGGGAAACCCTGAAGGAACTTTGTTGTTTACAAAAAATTGAATAATTGTGTACCTTGATAATAAAATAATTATAATAATACAAAAAGTGAAAGAGAAATTAAGGTATCTAAAAGTAAATAAAATGTAGTCCGATGTATGTTTATTACTGAGAAATTGTACCCTAAGAGTGAATACAAATCACAATGATAAAAATTTTACTAAGTAATCTGTCTAGCACTGGAGATAATAACCCGGGTTAAAGCAGGGGTTACTTTTACTTTTCAAGCAACATCAGAAGTACAGCAGTGTGTTTCAGCAGATCTGTGTGTGTAGTGAATTTTGATTTGTTTACTTGAAAGTTGATTTGTTGATATCCTGAAGTGATCAGTCAGACCTTGTGGGAATTATAGTTTATAATGATAAAATAAGATATAAACACTATTGAATTGTTTTTTTGTTTTTTTTGTTTTTGCGGTTGAGAAAAGAGCAGCCAGCAGGAGAGGCCTGGCGTCTGCGTGTTTAAGAACTGTGGCAGAAGAGCTAAAGCATGCAGCCTGCTGTGTATGCACACGTGTGTGTGTGTGTGTGTGTGTATTGGGGCTTGTCTTGTCTCCTGCTGGTGAAAACACTCCAAAATTGTCAGTGTTTGAGATTTCACTTATTCGTTCGCTTCTTGAAAAGTCTGCGCAAGTCAGCACAGTAGTTTTGGGGCAATGTTTCAATTTCTCTCTCTCTCTCTCTCTCTCTCTCAATCTTTCTCTATTTCCTTCTCTTCCTACTCTTGAAATTCTCCAGTTAGTTTCATCAAAGAATCGTCCCAGTTTACTGACTCGCAGATCATTGGCTTAGCTTTGAGTTTTTATCCTTCGAAAGAGATGGAGAGACAGAATAGATCAGTATAAGTACACATGATTTGAATTTTTTTAACTCTGTACTCAAATGTGGAGGGTAAATAATGTATTTGTATAGCTTTAGTCAAGCCAGATGAGGATTATAGAATGAGTTAGATATGGTTCAGTGAATGCTAACTCAGTTCTCTCATGAACCCTGTCAAGAACCTGTCAAAATGTATATTAAATTACCATTTTGTTATATTAAAGGTGTTGTATGTATTATTTTTTAATGTGCTAAAGCATTACAATACCATATGTTTGCAGATATGTTTGAGTGGATAAGACGCAGTGGATAAGACACATGCCTTTGGTGTGAGAGACTCGGGTTTGAATCCACCATGAGACACTTAACCCCTAGTTGCTCCAGAGGCGTGCGACCTCTGACATATATATATAGCAATTGTAAGTCGCTTTGGATAAAAGCGTCAGCTAAATGAATAAATGTAAATGTGCTTTCCGTGTCGGAATGTCTTTTTTTGTTTTGGTCGCTGTGATCCCGCCCACTAACAATTCACCCAATAGTATTTCAGCATTCCAGGTTGCCTGTTGGTAAAAAACAGTGAGTGTTGGAGCCATGGAAGCCAGGAAACAAACTAGATCAGAGATCGCAGATTCTCTAGCCAATCTAAAAAGACTCTGCCATCTAAAAAGCTCTATTAACAGAGGAGTTAATTAACTGCGCTCATTCCTGTTGAGTGTCCTCAATCTGGCAACCGTCGTGAGCATTGAGTCTAAGGAGGTGGCGGGAGAAACATTTCTCCAGTATTTTGATTTTGGACTGTCCATTTCAACCTCTAGCTGTCAAGATTACATACTGCACCTTTAACACACACACACACACACACAGACAGATCAGTCTCAGACTTTGACCCAGATTCTATTTCAATCAAAACACTTATACATAATGTATTTAGTTTTTGCCGATTCAAAATATCACATTATATTACGATAGGGCTTTTTTTTACTGGTGAAATATACAAATGTGTTTCAGTGATGACATTTTTGGGGGGTAGAAATGTGATTAATTGTCATGAAAATGTCACAATACAACAAATCTTAGTAGTCCTAAATGTAAGCTTTATTTTATTTATGTTTGAATATGGAGTGAAATATGACCTGTGCAGGTTTTCGTAAGATTCATCTCATTTATCCACAAAGTGCCTGTGTGCATTGTGTCGGGTCGAAAGGTTGACGCTTCCTCAGACTCTTTTTCAATTCTTTCGGCTGTGAATACAGTTCATCTGCCTTTAAATCTCAGTTCCATTCATATGAATTGTAAACTCTTTCCGAGTAAATTTTTATTAATGTGGTTTTAGACTCGATGTGAGGCACCGGCTGGCACGGGCGGTCTGTTAAGCATGTAAACTTTCTGCTTGTGTGAGTCTAGCAGCTACTATGTGATTGATCGTCCGCTTAAAGAGAAAAATAGTTTTGTCAAAATCATTTTTGAGGAAGAGGCTTTCATTTGATGTTGTGCTTAGCGCAGGGGCTTTGTTGAGGAATGTGTGTGTGTTTCCACTCTCAGAGGTGCGCTTTGGCTCCAGAGGACTCTGAGGCAGCAGAGTGTGTGAGATGAATTTCAATCACGTTTTTCCCTGTATGTGTGTATAGGGCTCAGTGGGCCTTTATAAAAGCATTTCCAGTGTTGTTAAGATGGTCTCGCACCTGAAGGGTCTTTTAAGGTACAGCTTAGCTTCACACCCAGAACGAAGAAAACCAGGGAATTTTGTGACTAATGATCTATTATTAGAAACCATTGTGGCTAGATATAAACAGAACATTGAAAAGACGAGAAGGGGGGGTCTTTTCATTTTTATTTCTAAGAAAATGTGTGTGTGTGTGTGTGTGTGTGTGTTTCAGAACAATTTGACATGTTCTGGTTGTTTCTCTGTAATCACCATTTCCTCTTAACACACAATCAAAATGTGAATGCGAATGGCTGTATAATTTCCCTTTAATTTCTCTCTCTCAGAAAAAAGTGGTTGAGCAGTTGCGGAAGGAGTTGCTGGTCAAACAGGAACCCGAACTCAAGCCACAGTCGTTCCCAGCAACCGCAGACGGTAAAACCGTGCTGCTGACGCCCGCCTGTCCCCCTTCACAGCCGCCCACAGGGCCTCCACACAACCAAGGGGTGACACAGGTACCGCTTTACACGCCAAACGCACAGTTTCTAGACAAATGTGTAGAACGACTCACACTCAAATGTAATTTGCAGTGGAATATTTACCCACTACTGGTGAAACGTGAATTCAGTTCCTCTAGCGCAGCACAAAATTAGACACAAATTAGCTAGTTTACCCAAAAGGTTTATTGAAAAACGATTGTCCTGAGTCATCTGTGCTTCTGTTCTAAAGGTGCACTCTGTAATTGCAGACTCACTAACCGTTGTCCCTGAAATAAGCTTTGAGTTTGTAAAAAATAAGGGCAGAGGACCTTAGAAGCTAATAAGAATGGTATTGATTTTATATAGTTAATAAATAATGAATGACCTGAAACCTCTTTTGTATTTCTGTGCTGAGGTTAGAAGACCAACTACTGTGACTGCTTTTTAACATAGTATTTTTAAACTATTGAACTTTTAATATATTTAAAATCCACATGAAATGCCATTTACAAACCGTTTTATTTCTGTAATGTGGAGTATTTGGTGAAGCTGAATATTCAACAGAAATATTTAATGGGGTGGCACTGTATTCATTTTACTCATATATATATTTTTACTAAGTATTGTAGGATGTTTCTAAGTGAATATTTAACATGGAAAAAAAGTGGAAGTATTGAAAAGTTGGGTTACACTTTATTTGAAGGTGTCTGTGTTACAATGTTATTATACAATTAAGTACTGAGTAATAATGTACTTGCTTGGGGTTGCACAAACCAATAGACTTTTGTCGACTAGTCGCTGATTACAATCAAAACTAAAAAAAAGAATAGATTTGCATACCAATGCTGTCCTAAAGAGGGGGCAACATGACCAAAAAAATCTTTGAAGTCCACTTTTACAAATTTTACAAATGCATATATATACACACGCACCATTTGTTTATACCATCTACATACTCAAAATCTATCAGCTGAATTCATGTTTTAAACTGTTTATTATAAAGGTAGGACTTTTCTGAAATAAAGTGCTGCTACATTGTAATATGCACACGGCAATAGCTTGCACATACAGTACAGAACATTCAGTAGTGCAGAAAATTGCTGTCAGCGCTTGTTTTAACAGAAAAGTGCTAGCATATATTTCTTTGTTTTTGAAGTAACTAAAACCCACAGAATCACAGATTCACTATTAGTAGTTGGAGATTAATTCACACACTCAGTCGCAAATGCTTTCAAATAAATGTAATCTTACTGTGCTACTTTATCTATATGTGATTTAGAACGAGCAGAAAACTAAGAAATATGACGACCCATAGATAAAATAATTTACAAAAATAAGCTGTCATGTAGGAGCAATAGTCTTGTGGGCAGCGTTCTTTGAAATGCCGCGGCTCTGCACAAGCCGACTCAAGGCTCAGGCTTTTCAAAGCAAACATTACTTTAACCTCTAGTTGCATCTTGTGCCGTGTTGCAGAGCATTTATTATTAATGATGTCATCATTGACTCGACTTCAATCACAACAGTCGACCCTAAAAAATCTGAGGTCGCTCAACCCCTAGTACTACTTACTATAGTGTTAGGATTAGGGTTTGGTTTAAGGTTAGTACACAATAACTGCAGAGGAGTCTAAGAATGTCTATAGCATAAATGTATATTTCCCGCTGACTCTAATGCCACCTTTTGTGTGTCCTCATTCTCATTCATTGCTTCCCTCAATCAAAACCTACCCCCCACCTCCTCAACTAGAAGACTCTCACCATGACGCCGGTCATAACTGCAAAGACTCTACCTCTCGTGCTGAAAGCTGCCACCTCCACCATGCCTGCTTCCATGGCAACGCAACGCCCCACAGTCGCCATGGTCACTGCCATCAGCAACCCCCCGAGACCCGGCGCCAATTCCGACTCCCAGAGCACACCAATCAACCTTCAGGTGGCCAGCAAGCTACCCAATCAGGACATAGATGCCGGCACACGGATTGTGTCCAAGAATGTTATTGTCGTGAGTGTGAATCAATGCTAAGGTTTCTTCCGCTTCACATAATGTTTCCATGTAACTTAAATATAACAATTTTAAATTGAAGATCAGTTTTTGCATAGTTTGCTGTAGACTAGTACTAGCCAGACCCAATTTGCTCTGATGTGTTTACAACAATATGTGTATGTCTCCAGTTAGTATGAATATTTGAAAATGACTGCCTTTCTGACAATGATGTGCTTGGCAGGGGTGTTTGGTGACTGCAACCAGAAAGAGGCCAATTTCCTCTCAAAGCAGACAATGTTATGAATTTCTCTCATTTCAATTGCTGAGTGCCCAATGAATGGCTGGTTTTGTCACAGGTGCAGGCCACCACCACCTCTGCCCAGCCTATCAAAGTTCCCCAGTTTGTCCCTCCTCCTAGATTGACGCCTCGACCCACCTTTCAGCCACAGGTGCGTCTCTGTTAGACCTGCCCCCTCCCCTTATGTTTATGCAGTTCCACATTGACGCCACCAGAGGGACACACAATCTAGTAAAGGCTCTGTGTCTGTAAAGCCTTTGTTTACGGAGACAATCCAACTTCTCATCTTGAAACAGAGTTTTTAAGATGGGAACTGAAATCGCTCGAACACTGTCACCCAAACTTCTAAAGATGAATTATAAAGAATTACTGTTCACACCTAGAGACTCAAATTCTGCTTTTCCTCACAATAAAACTGACTCTCACCTTCTCCTTCCTAGCACTGGCTGTTGCTGTGATGCTGTCTGCTCAAGTTTTTTTTTCTTTGCTTTAGGATGCTTACACACTAGAGTTTATGTTGTCGTGGATTACTACAAATCTGTTGATTTCAATGGGGTTTTGTTGCAAAATATAAGAAAGGAAAAAAAGGTTAAGAAAAGTGACACTCTGTCACGCCACCTAATGAAAACGTATAACTGCACTGCACTCTGATCTAAGCATCTGTTGACCAGTGAAAATTAAATTAAGCCCACTGTATTACTGCTGACCTGCTTCTTTCCACACACTTCCTGTTTGTCAAACACTCCGCCAAGTGTGTAAGCTTCCTTAGCATCGTGTCTACACTGGACGTGACCCAGAAGTGCAGCTACAGTTGATTCTTACTACACTAAAAGTGTCCAAGCATCTTCAACAACATTTGTATTAACATTTAGTTGAATAAGGCTGGTATTGTATGAAAATGTACTGTTTGCAAGTTGCTGATCACGTCTGGTGTAGATAGTGTTTAAGAGTGAGACAGTGTTTTGCTTTTTGTTCCTTTATAATAATGTTGTTGCTTCAGTTTTTCTGCTTTTGTTCTTTTAATATTGCTTTGGCTGACCCTATCACTAACCCCACCCCCTTAAAGAGTGACTGTATGTAAACTTATACCTCAAAAAGCTCCGTAATGCTGAAGTGAGCACAGATTAATCCACTTGATTGAACCCATCCTTTATTTACCCACAAGTTGTTCCAAACCTGTATGCCGTACTTTCTTCTGTGGAACACAAGAGGATATTTTGATGAAAAAAAAATGTCAGTGCTGCGATGTTTTAAAATGTCTTCCTTTGAGTTCCACAGAAGAAAGTCAATACAGGTTTAGAATGACATGAGTGTGAGTAAATGGGGCTTTCGCACCAGAGGAAACTTTTCATAG
Organism: Pimephales promelas; assembly: GCF_016745375.1. Next base: position 556,509 of record NW_024121129.1, read on the forward strand.
TTCCTAGAACTAATGGCGGAGGTACTCGGTTGTTGCCGTGTTCACACCGCAGTTTGTTTGTCTCTTTTGAGGGAACTAAATTACCTCCTATTTCAAAATCTAACCCAGCACAATAGGAACTACCAGTGACGTAGGTGTATGTTGATTGGCCGAATGCGAAAAACACTAGGCAGAAACCCCCATTTTTTTTAAAAAGCTGTGCACACAGATTATAGCCTTTACATTTACTACGCGAACATGGAAAACAGTGATAGATGGACCTTTCAACCATTTACGCTATGGCCGTGTGTCCACCAAAGCGTTTTTAGCCAGCTGAAAATGCTAGACGCTCTGCTGAAGACGCCGTTCGCTTGAGAGCGTTTTGGCAGCGCAGCGTTTTTTCCATTGAGACATTTCGTTGCTATGATACAGAATATCTGCAGCACAGTTTGAATGTTGTGACAGTTGGCCGGTGTGGTATTAGTCCCGCCCCTCCCCACTGTGATTGGATGGCTGGGTAAGAAGTGACAGTGATGAGCGCTGCTTTTTATCCAAAGTTGAACACTTTTCAACTCTCGGCGACCAGTAAAAAACGCAGAGCGCTCGGCTCTTCAGCGTGAAAAAAACGCTCAGCGTAAAATACGCGGCGCTCCCATTGAAAACATACGCCAGGCGCGTGGAAAAACGCTTTGGTGGACACACGGCCTAAGGAACAAATGCAATGTGACTTTTTTTGGGGGATCAATCAAAACATGATTATGTATTTCTGCTCAGCTAGCGACATTGGGCATCAACCACAAGGCAAACGCTAATACTGTTTCATATACGGTTTACTTTCTTTGTGTAACAGTTCTATCTGATAACTAGGGATGTGAATTTCTGCCAAAAATGGCATTCGAAAATCGAGGAGCAAAAGTCGATTATCGTTCGAAAATCGGAGAAAAAAAAAAAAAAAAAAAACGCACTCACACAATAACAGAAAGGGAGGCTAATTCCATCTTTAGCGATTTATTCATTGAACAAGTGACATGTTTTCGTCATTTTTTTAACACAGAAGAATAATTGGAAGAAGAAAAAACTAAAAGCACAAAAAAACGATTTTGCATCGACAAACCAGATGCTCGCTCGATCAAAAAATAATATCATGTAATAATGTTTTTATGCGAACCTGCCTTGTAACCAGCAACAGCCTACTTTTTAAACAAATTCGTTTCGATGAAGATAAACTATTCATAGCATAACGCTTATGTCATATTCTTGTTCAGAAAAATTAGCACGTCAACATGTTCTGGAAGGAGACGCGAGCGCAACCTGTTGACGATTAGTCCAGCCGCGGAGAACACCCGCTCGGATGGCACAGATGTCGCAGGCACACTCAAGTAGGAGATTGCTAACTTTTCCAGGCGGGGATATTTCTTCGCGTTGGCCTTCCACCATGTTATGGGATCAGCGTTTATTGGTGGGCATATACTGTATCTTGGCAGTATTGCAAGAGTTCGGTTGTCGCTGTTGCTGTCTGCTCGATGTTATCCTCGCCAAACAAGACCGCAATCGCTGCAGCAGAGAGGGCGTCATTTTGTGGATTTTTAGCCGCCGGTGGTTCAGTAGGCATTTCTCCCGATTCCCGATTCAGTGCATTCACGACAGTGCTCTTCTTCTGTTGTTTGTTTACACTATGTTCAAAAAGCTGGTATCCTAGATCGCCCAGTAGTGGGTTTCATGCATGTTAGTGACACCTTGTGTCCCTAACAGGAAAATACCTTGCTCCGCGATCTGTGACAGTAGGTGCTGCGTCAATTATGTTAAATACACATTGGAATTATTGCACGAAAATATAACGATATTCGAAAAAGCTATTTTATGATCGAATTTCGAACGCATTTCGACTATTCGACCATTCGAAGATCGTGACTCATCCCTACTGATAACCTATTAGACGGGACTGTTAAACAGACGACCGTAACCTAATGAAAGCAGAGAATGTGAGCGCTGCGTGCTCAGGCTCTAGCGTTCTCAGTGAAATACAAGCGTATTCCCATCGAAATAAACGGCATAACAATAAGTGCGGCTTGCATTACGTCAGAGTTCCTGCTGGCGGTGCGAATGCAACCAGGAAAATGGCCCTAAAGGAACATTTAGTTCTCTAGTTTAGTGTTTCCCAACCCTGCTCCTTGAGGCACACCAACAGTGCACATTTTGGATATCTCCCTTTTTTGACCAATATTTCTGGTCTTGGGCTCAATCCCAATTTACCCCTTGGCATTACCCCTACATTTTACGCGTTCACGTCTAGGGGTAGGGTGCCCCGATTCTTCTTGAGATCGAGGGGTAGAGCGAAGGGGTAGGGCTACATAGCCCTCGAAACTGAGATTTTTCAGAGGCACACTCCAAACGGAGGGCAAAGAGAAAAGTTCATGGAATGCATCGTAAATCACCGGCGAGATGGATCGCAAACGGTTAAACATTTAAATTTAGCGCCAGATGATTCCACCACGCACTTTATTTACTCGTATAATAACACTATAGTCGTTTAAATTAAGAAATGGTATAATAAATTACCTTTCCGATCAGAAAAGACATACATTTCGAGGAAGGGATGTTATCATCATGTTTATTCAAGGTTAAGAGCAGCTGCGCTGATTGTCAGTTGTTGTCATGGAGAAATCCTGTACAAACTCTGTAACGGCAGAGCCATCGCCGACGACTGATGACGTATCGGGTTCATGAAGGGTTGTTCTTGTAATTCCGTTTTAAGGGCCAAGGGGTACATTTGAAAACAAGGGGTAGGGCCAAGGGGTGAATTGGGATTCAGCCTTGGAGTCTCTACTAACGAGCTGATGAGTTGATTCAGGTGTGATCGATTAGGAAGAGTTGGAAAATGTGTAGTGTTGGTGTGCCTTCAGGAACAGGGTTGGGAAACGACCGGTTCCTATAACAACGGTGCGAAAGTCCCTACTGATGGCAGAATTTGTGGGGTGAACAATCCCTTCAGGGGCCCTCAAAGTCCACTGTCTTGCAGAGTTCAGATCCAACCCTAATCAAACGTACCTAAACAAGCTAATCAATGTCTTCAGGATTACTAGAAATTTACAGGTTGGTGAGTTTGATCAGGGTTGGAGACAAACTCTGCAGGAAAGAGGACTTCAAGGGCCAGAGTTGCCCACCTCTACTTTAAGGGATTATTTTGGTGTTTCTAAATTGAGCTCTGCACACAATGGGATATTTCCATCCACTTTAAAGCTAGTCACTGTCTGTGAGTGAATCAGAGCTGAGTGTTGGCATTACTTGGTCTCTTAACCCAAAACAGCATGCATATTAAGGGCATGGCAACGGAGTGGCTGTCATAATCGATTGGTTTGGCAAGTCTGTACTTGCTTAGTAACCCAGCACCCTTTGCTCCATTACATAGGTTCGACAAAAACCCCCCATGCCCATCAATGTGCCCATCGCTCCCGCTCCTCCTCCAATGGTGGCGGCCCCTCTAATCCAGCGGCCCCTGATGCTCACTACAAAGCTGACATCATCTCTGCCTGCCTCCACTGGGCCCATCCACCAGGTGCGCATTGTGAACGGACAGCAATGCGCCACCATTGACAAGACCACGACCGCAGTCACGGGCGGCACCACGCATGTCACAGGCATTGTCATCAGTCCCGCCCAGGCACTTCAGATCAGCAACCTTAACTCAGACTTGAAGGTAAGAGCACATTTTTAATTAGCCTGCTTGTTTGCTCCAGACATGCAAAGTTATCCAGCTTAACTTTTTATCTATTGTTCTCGCTCTGAGAATCAAACATTCAACTGACTGGAGTGCATTCCTTGTGTCTTGTTCTCTACATCAGACTGTGAAACCACAGGGAGGACCAGAACGGGTGGTCACAAAAACACCACCCTCATCCTCTCCTCCTCTCCCTGCACCTCCAGCTAAGGTCAAACGAGAGGAAAGCCCACAGGTACTGTGCACCTTCACAGTTAAAGCAGCTCTATGCAGTTTTTTTTTACCTTATATCTATGTGTCCACCAAAGCGTTTTTAGCCAGCTGAAAACGCTAGACGCTCTGCTGAAGACGCCGTTCGCTTGAGAGCGTTTTGGCAGCACAGCGTTTTTTCCATTGAGACGTTTCGTTGCTATGATACAGAATATCCGCAGCAGTTTGAATGTTGTGACAGTTGGGAAGTGTGGTATTAGTCCCGCCCCTCCTCCACTGTGATTGGACGGCTGGGTAAGAAGTGACAGTGATGAGCGCTGTGTTTTATCCAAAGTTGAACACTTTTCAACTCTCGGCGACCAGTAAAAAACGCAGAGCGCTTGGCGCATTAGCGTAAAAAAAACGCTCAGCGCCTTGTTACACTCATGGCGCTCCCATTGAAAACAATTGAAAACATGCGGCAGGCGTGTGGAAAAACGCTTTGGTGGACACACGGCCTAACTGAATAGCTATGGAGTTATTGCAATGCCCCCCCCCCCCCCACCCCCGTTGCCTGTGAGAGGAAAAAATACATTTGCAACTATTGAATGGTCGCGTGATATCAGGTCTTGCGATGTAAAGAAATGCTTTACGGCAAGAATGATCTGCTTAAATAAGCATCAAACTGAAAAACCCTGCGCTGTATACATGTGTTCGAGGCGCACACAATACAGACTGCCGACGGTTCAACAGGGCGCAGCTCTTAAAGGGGCCACACCTTATTTCCACTCGTTACAGCTTGCATCCTAAACAGGTACCGGTATACAGGGCCGTGAGTGCTATTTACGACAGTACTCCACAGCGACTCTAGGGGTCACAGTTTGACAAAAAACGAAATCCTGCATAGTGTGGCTTTAGCAAAACCATTCTGTCTCATGTCGTAATAAAAATTATATACTTTCTTCCTTCAGAAACTTGCCTTTATGGTGTCTCTTGGGTTGGTCACACACGACCACCTTGAAGGTAAGTCCTATTGGTATCAATGATATAATGTGGGTTTCCACTAAATTAAAATGACTGGGACAGGATGTTTTGTAACCGGATGTGATTGGAATGTCCTTTCTCTTCAGAGATTCAGAGCAGAAGACAGGAACGTAAGAGGAGAACAACAGCCAACCCAGTGTACAGTGGAGCAGTGTTTGAACCCGAGGTACAAACATTTTTTCTGTGGTTCGCTGGTCTGATTTTAAGAATGTACTTCCACCTCTTCTAATATTCTGACTTCTCTCGAATGTCTCAGAGGAAAAAGAGTGCTGTCACTTACTTGAACACTCCACTGCATCAAGGCACCAGGAAGAGAGGTCTGTACTTGCCTGTCTTAGTTGCTTAAGTTGATGTATTGTAGCCCTGCTGCTTACCGCTTAACAGACACCTATCTGCTTTCTTCTGCAATTCTGCTTTCTCTTTGCTTGAGCTTGATCTCTCTGCAGTCCTACAGCTGTCCAGTTGACCTAAGATGACATGAATGATGTTTTATAGGATAAAGTTGGTGGTTGAGGAACTGCTCCCTCAGTTTTGTGTAGTTTCCAGAGATGGAGACTTTTGGTTTGTCTTGGACTTGTTAACGTTTGATTTAAAGGGGTCATAAACTGGCTTTTTTATTATATTGTTGTCTGAGGTCAACTTATGACGTTCACTTGGTTTTTACATCAAAAAACATCAAAATGAACAATAGACTATTTTCTACCCTAGTTTTGAGCTCAGCTCAAAAACGCTCGGTTTTTATGGACGTCTCGCATTGAAGACTTTTACAGAAGTTTACACGCACTGCTGTGAGTGGATAACAGTTTTGCATATTATAATGAGTTTCACTCTCGACCCGGTTTGTCATCACGAGGTAGGCCTATGTTATTTACCTATGCTTGTAATGGGCGAATCGGTGGGCGGGGCTAAACCGGCCATGTTGAAGTAGGCGTTGATCTTCTTCTGCGGGGATGGTGTTATCCTCTTTGACGTCATAGTTCAGTAGTTTGCGGGGGCTGCTGTCAATAAAAGCTTTTATTGGACTAAAAAGGACGTTTTCAGTTCTGAAACTTACAGGATATTCTTATAATATGATGACCTCTTAGATGTCAAAAGCTCAAGGAAAATTACGTTTCTCAGTTCATCACCCCTTTAAGATTCCAAAATCATCCAAAAATCAGAGACTTTTGTAAAATGTCAGTACAGGGTGAAGTAGTCTTGCTCTACCTTAGCTTTGAGTCTCTTGTGTGCTCTTTGCACACTTTTTTTCTTTGAAAATACCCTGTTGTTTGCTCTTGAATTTCATAGCTGGATTTGGCCTTGAAAGACTTGACTTGGTCTTCACACCATACACTTGAACATTGACTTGAACTTTCCCCTTGGACCAACTTGGGCTTGGTCTTGCAAGACTCCAAAACCTCAAAGGCTTGACCTAGGACACTACCTTGAGTACTTTATAAACATGTCTGTTTCCAATAATAAGTATAGACAAGAAAAACTTCTAATATTAAGTAAAAATGTCAAAGGGGGGCATATATTCTTCTGTGGTGAATCCAAAGACAATGTTGTTGATCCTATCCTGATCTACGACATCTTATTGAGTTTGTGAAAAACTTGTTCCTGTAGGCAACATCTGCAGAGAAATAAATTGAGATTTTGAGATTAGATGTCTATCTGTTTGTGGCTTAGACTCTTTCACACTCTCTCTTTGGCTCATTGCTTTTCAAATTCCCTGCATGCTGCTGTGGTTGTCTGTTGCACTAACTGCTTTTTGTGACCCTCCCTTCCATTTCCCCTTCGCTCTCTCCCTCCTTTCCTGTTTCCATGCTAGCCAATGAGGATCCCCTCTCTAAGGTATGTTGCAACTAGAAAATGCCATTATTTTATTTCATCTTTGTGTTTTTTTTCTTTCTTTTTCCCTTTTTCCTCCTCCATTTTTCTGTTCCTTTTGTTTTTTTTTTGTTTGTTTTTCTTTTCTTGTCTGTCTCATTTCACTCAGGTCGCCCTCCCAAATACAGCACCACCATCACCAGCAGCACGGCGGTGCCGGAGCTGGGCTGCAACCCCCTGCTCTCCCCCACCAGCAGCCTTCCCGCCTCCCCAGCCCCTGAGCGGCCTGACACGGGGGGCTTTCCCCTCTCTGTCCACCCTCATTCTGTCCCCCAGCCCAGCCCCAGCTCCGGGGATGTAAGTAGCCACCTGCCAAGTCTGGGCGACCATGTTGTTGACAGCCCCCACTTTTATTATTGTTCTAGTAGAGTGCTCTACTTCACAAGCTGCCCCTACCCCCCCCCCCCCCCCCCAAAACCCTCCACTGCATTCATCCTGTACACCTCAATGTGTACCGGAGCAAGGTAACTCCTGTTTGTTAGAGTCCAGCATCCACCCTGGAAAGAGAAAGACTGACCTACCAGCACTGTCATTCATGTGTTTATTTGTTTGTATTTGTTGAAATGGAGCCAGCAGTCTTACAAAGTGAACAGTCTTTCTCTGCTTTCCACACAAATATCAGGCCTGAAGTAGTTAATTATAGTATACAATTTTTAAAAGCCAAAATACCCAATACTGATAAATACATGATACATTTCAATAGGGATTAACATAGGTCCCAACAATAATAATAGTAATAAAAATATCCAGTGCCCTGACTAAGTGAACAATCCAGTCACCAGTGATCCACTAGACAAATAAATCCAAACAGCAGTCAGTTTCTCTCCTCCCCACCCTTCCCGCTATCATCTAATTGGTCCAGACCAGAAGGGGGGCGGTGGTACTGACACCTGCCGTTCTTCCCGACAGGGAGACATCCATGAGGATTTCTGCACTGTGTGCAGACGCAGTGGACAGTTGCTCATGTGTGACACATGTTCGCGCGTCTACCACCTCGACTGCTTGGACCCACCCCTCAAAAACATTCCCAAAGGCATGTGGATCTGTCCTAAATGTCAAGACCAGGTAAATAATAGCAGCACAATGAGCCCTTGGCCTCTCCTCTCCCAGGCGAGTCAGTGATGTCTTCTTTTAGCTGGAATTCAGTCCTTTAAAGCACACACAATGTTATGTAATTAGAAATGGGAGATCGACTGAGAGGTCAAACTCCCCTTTCCCTGCCAAAATAAAGTGAACATTTCCCCCCCTTACACAAATTGAGTGTCTTCAGGCGTTAAGGCTGTTTCGTCCTTTGTAAGCTCTTCACATGGTTCGGTATTGATTGTGCCTTTTTTCCACCCATCATGTAAGTGTAAGACAGCATCCAGCACTCCCATTGAAGTTCTGTTGTTCATCACTGTTGCCATATACAATTGATCTCAGTTTCTCTCATGTCTTTCCAAAGGTCAGGTGTGCATAGCACTGGTCTGTTATTGAGAGAATTTCTTTTACAGATTCTGAAGAAGGAAGAGGCCATTCCATGGCCAGGAACGCTGGCAATTGTCCATTCCTACATTGCTTACAAAGAAGGTATTGATATTCAAATTTTCGAGTGTAGAAATCTGTAAGTGGTAACATCTAATGTATTTCTAACAATTTTGGATAAAAGTGACTGTCTTGGATAAATCTATGTTGGAGGCCATTCAGTTTATGGCTGTTTTGTCCCTGTTCAACAGCAAAAGAAGAGGAGAAGCAGAAGTTAATGAAATGGAGTGCCGAACTAAAGCTGGAACGAGAGCAACTAGAACAGAGAGTGAAACAGCTCAGCAATTCTATAACAGTGAGTTATTTAATTATTTTCCTCTTTCAGTTTTCCCAGATTCAAGATTAATTATACTGCTGTACTACGTCTCCTTGAAGGGATGTTTGCCTCAGAAAAACAATTTTAAGGCAAACATTCAGCTTTATTTTCTGGCTGGTCACATTCGATTATTCGTTCGGTGGGTTGGTATTCGATTTGAAAATATGTTATTCAAATATTCGTGTTCTTTTTTTTCTTTTGCACACCTGGCATCCCGCTCAAAACGGTTCTCATTCGTGCCTGAATATGTTTTACACTATAAAATCTGATATAATACTTGACATATAACTGCGTTATAGCTACTTAATATATTTGCTTCTTCTTGGACTACTAAAAGTGTTCCTGCAACGGGAGTATTCTCCAGAGCGCTGAACAGCGGAGTGTGTGTGGACAGAAGTGCATGCCTGCACTTATATTTTGGGTTATGCTGCGTTTTTTTGACATTGTGGAAAATAGAATAATAGAAACAAAATGTATTATCCTTTTAATCTGTTCTCATCAATCTAAATTAATCTACAGCGAGACTTAAATTTTACTGGGAAGTCATGTCTCAATTTAGTTTTTCTTTATTTAAATTTAGTTTTTCTATATTTAAGTTATTCGTTTTTATTATCATTTTTATTTAAATTTTGTTTTTATTTATTCAAATTTCGTTGCTATGTTTTAAGTTTCATTTTTGTTTATTTAAATTTAGTTTTTACTTATTTAAATTTAGTTTTTATTTATTTAAATCTACCCTACTTTGTCAGTGAGAAGACTATACCTTATTAAAAAATATAGCTCAAGTTAAAAGACCTGTGTGTGTGTGTGTTTTATATCACTATTACAGTGTCCATTCTCGGAGCATATAATCCCTGCTCGTGTAAGGCGCGTCGCGTTAGTGAGAAAAATATATTGGTTAAGTTAACAGACCTGTGTGTGTTTTATATCTGCAGTGTCCGTTCTCAGAGCATAAACTCGCCACTTCCTGAGGCACGCCGCTTCCCGCTCGCGCTGTTCTGTAGTTTATTAAAAGTTTATTAATTCTGAACGCGTTGCATCTGGCCTGTTAATCTATATTGCACCAAATACGACACTGCACTTCCTTGTGAAGTCGTTCGTAACAACGGTTCTCGAAATAATCAAAATGCAAACGGACAGACAGAAGCTTTGAATATTCGATGTTCATTACTACCGAAGCTTCGAAGCTCAAAAAATGGTATTCGGACCAGCCCTACTTGTCACACTTGTCCTACTTGTTTATTTAATGATTGTTAGTTGTATTCCTAATGTTAAAGGAGTAGTTCACTTTAAACAAAACTTTTGCTGATAATTTACTCACCCCCATGCCATCCAAGATGTCCATGTCATTCTTTCTTCAGTCGAAAAGAAATAAAGGTTTTTGATGAAAACATTCCAGCATTTTTCTCCATATAATGGACTTTACTTGGAACCAAACAGTTCAAGGTCCAAAAGACAGTTTCAGTACAGAAGAAATTCATACAGGCTTGAAATAACTTGAGTAAATGTAAATGATGCCAGAATGTTCACTTTTGAGTAAACTATTATTTCATGTAATTTTATAACATGCTGTGTGCAATCTGTAACGAATCCTGTTCTTTAACAGAAATGCATGGAGACTAAGAACAGCATACTTGCCCGTCAGAAGGAGATGCAGTCCTCTCTGGAGAAGGTGAAACATCTGGTCCGCCTAATCCAGAGCTTTAACTTGACTCAGCCCATGGAGACGGACATCCTACAGGAAACCAAACAGGACTGCACAGAGTCAGGGAGCATCAAAGACTCAAAGGATGCTAGTCAAGTGTGTGTGCAGGAGACTCCCACAGAGCCTAGCGTGCAAGTACCAGTCGCCGTAGCAGTCCCTGAAGTGAAGGCAGAGCCGGAGGTGGGTGAAATGGCAGAGCCAGCGGCCGCAGTCACACCTGAAGCTGCGTCAGGTGAATCGGGAATTTGTGTTCCGGAAGTGCCCAAATCCACAGTTGGTGACGAAATGATGGACACGGCGAAAACAGTGGAGGCCGCAGAGTTGCCTCAGGTCAGGGACGTAAAGACAAATGGAGGAACAGACTGTGATTGTACCGGCTTGAACCCGGAAGAAGAGGAGGGTACTGTCGATGCCGCAGATTCGGTCGACTCTGAGAACATCCCTCCCATTGACAGTAGTTGTGCAGAGGATGCTGGGAAGATGGAAGTGGACCTACAGGAAGACGTAAACACCAACAACGGCAAAACCTCAGAACCTTCTCAACAGGCTTTGCCAGCCCCTCTAAGCAGCGTGGACAACCCCAAATAGTTCTCATCCTCACCCTAAACACACTTACATCACCAAAACATTTAAACAGATTTCCTATTGCACCTTGGACTGGTGCACAAAGTTGCCAATCTATACGTATATATATATATATATATATATTATAGATATATATATTATCTATATCCAAATAAATGTCGTTTTTTTATTTTCTTTCTTTTCTTTTTTTTAATGCATATGCTGTGTCAACAGTACTTCTACATCCAAGGAGAACTAATCTTGGTTCTTGTAGACCAATAGAGCCCAAACTTGAGGGAGAAAGGGTGAGTGTCATGCCAATTATTAGATTAAAATAAAAAAGTAGTTTAATAATAATAATAAGGACGTTGATGTAGGATGAGGATGATGGTGATAAAGAAGATGATTTATCAGATCAGACCAGTGTGTGCCTCCAACATGGGGTTTGTTTCATAGGTTGTCTTAGTTGTCTTCTCTCCGGGAGGAGAAAGGCTGGGCAGACATGTCCAAAGACTGCATGAACATGCCCACACCCTGTGCACCTCCAGGCCTGAGTGGACTGGCAAAACCAAATGCTTCTCTTTCCAAACATGACAAAAAGTCAACGCATCAGTATTCGCCACTGACGAGGCAGAGGCGTAGAATCGTAGACTAAATCAGGACTCGGCCAGGACTGCCTATAGCAACCCCTCTGATTTCTCTCCTCCACCCGACAACTTCTTGTCCGCGTTTCCCAGTTAGCAGTAAAAAAAAAAATTTCCAAGTCATCTCAGGCTAATTAGCAGTAGAGTGCTCTGCAAAGCCTCTGAAGATCTTTGACAAAGGGCTGGAAGAGAAAGCTACGCCAGAAGTCACATCTCAGAAACTGCAACAAATCATGCGTGGTAGATTAGTCTGAAAAGCAATGGCGGTTCTGTGTATTGATTGAGTCTTGTGTGTGTGTGTGTGTTTGTGTGCGCGTGTGTATCTGATGCTGTATGTGGATTTGTTTTTTTTGTTTATGTTTAAGAAAATATATTCAGGTCTTCCTAGTCTTCATTGAAAATAAGTGCTTTTCTGTTTCATGAAACAGTTGTTCATCAATGGTGTTTAAAAATGGCATGAATTATGCAAGAAGCTTTCTCAATCTCAGAGAGGCACGTTGCATAATGAGTGCCTGTTTTTGAATTCTGAACTGCCAAATGCTTTAGTTTTGTTTGTTTTTTATTCCAAAATAATGGAAATATCCTCTTACTGTGTGTTTAGGAAAATAATGGACTAGTCCCATCCCCATTTTTTTCTTTTCTTGGAAAAACAATAATGACTAAGTCACAATTTGCTGTCTTAAACTTGAGGGTTTGATGTATGAGCCAAATTGAGTAATAAGGAAACGACAGAAAACCCTTATTTAAAGCACAAGCTTTATTGCAAACGCACTAAGAACCTCTTTAGAGACTTTCCGAGCAAAATTTTCAAAAGCGCTTAACTTTTCTGCTGGTTTTTTTAAATGTTTGCCAACATAACGTCTTGTAAGATGGAAAACAGTGGTCAGTTGCTGACGTACACTAGATGGTTTAGGACAGTCTTTTGCTGTTGTGTAGTATCTTAACCTGTCCCGGGTAAAGTCAAGTCTTAACAGTGATGCACGGCTGGCACCTTTTTTTATGTTTATGTCAGGCCATTCCAAAACAGCATATCCCTTTTACCTTTGTGATTGAACAATTTAAGCATATCAAATTCCACGTATCCGTTTAGGACATCGTCGTTAGTGCTAATTTTCACAGTGCTTGGGGATTTCAAAAGGACGACGCATTGCTAATTCTGAATTCTTATACAATATGGATTCTGTGCTTGGGATGATGTTTACTGTTTTGTCTTTTTTTTTTTTAATGATGGATTTGTCTTGTGTAGTCAGGCTTTCATGGCTTTAAACCCCAATTTGTGGTTCTTGGTGGATAGGGTCTTGGTTATATCGACAATGTGCTGCAATTTCTCACAATCTACTGTGAAAATTCACATACTTCTCCTTAATACATTCCCATAATGCCCTCTTACCCTTTGAGCCAGGATTGGGTAATGATGGATAAACATTCATATCATGGCAACCATTATTGTGGCATACCAACATGAATATTTAAGGCCTTCCAGAAGTCACCATTGTCAGTCTGAGAATATTTAAAGAAATTACTTTTACTCCTTCCTGTACAGGTGCCCAGAGTGCCTTCAATCCAGAATTTAATCTCCTAGCTCACCTACATGTCTTTCCCTAAAAATATCGAATGAAACTGGTCATGTTTAGAAGCACATTTGTTGTAATTTCATTGGTTAAAGTGAACTGGTTGTAGTGATGTGCTTGTGTTGGTCTGGTCCTGTTTGTCTGTCTGTTTACTAAACCTACTTATCTGCTGTGAAGTTAAAGAGCCCCTCTAGTGTAGGCAATATTTTAAGGAGTTGCCTTGAGTTTTTTAACACTCTGAACAAAAGTATATCTTAGTGATGCACAAAATTGGTCTTAAAAAAAGAAGAAGGAAGTTCCATGTAATGTTTTAGGTTTATCGGAGCGCTCTGAGCCACCAAAATGGTGAAAGTGTGTGAAAGTTGTGTCGAAAAAGGCATTTTTGGATTGACATTCATTGGAAAAGAAGTTTAGGAAGTCATGGTTTCCTGTCTTTATGCACTTTTTATAGGAATCATCTCCTAAGTATTACTGTTTTGTTTTCCAAAATACATAATTGTCTGCTCATTTTGAGTTCTCTTAGTGTAAAATTCAGGAGATTTTTCTTTTCTTGTATCACAAAACAGGACTGTTCAGGCCAGTGACTACACCTTAATGTCATAGATGACATGATGTGCACCCACTTCATCTCTCCTTCAGTCACTGAGTTAGAATACTGGACTTGTACCTGAATCAGGTATTTAGATATCAGCCAAGGCTGAACGGATCAAAGAACACCTGCAGTCTGATTGGATAGACTCAAACGCCCAGAACACCATCTGTCCAATCGGTTCAACAAAAAAGCATGCCTTCTTATGCAACTTTTATATAAGTTTTGTCAGACTTTTTTAATATGCATTTAGTTCTGAGTTTATTTTGTAAAGATTTTTATGTGGACTTTGTGTCACTTTCCTTTTTACATGTCTGGCGAAGATGATGCCAAAACGAAACAGTATACATATGTACATCTCTTAAATACACATGCATTTTTGTTTTTGTTGATAAATTATGGACAATATACACTTTCACAATGGCATCTGTAGAAAATAGTGAATTCATGTACAGTTGCAGATGGGAATTATTTGCTGGCCACAATTCTGGGCTCTTTGGAACATGGAAATGTGGCATTTCAGCTGTTTATGAATCTCATGGACCGGTACTTTCATTCAAGTCTGCCTTTGCTTGCACACCATGCTGAATGTTATTGTTATCTTGGGGCGCTGGGTGGGCGGGGGTTGGGTTCCAGTGGTTGTGAGAAGATATTTATGGTCTTACATGGCTTATATTGCTGAGTGCATGTAATATGTTGTGGGTGGGGGTGTTTAGAAAGAAAGGGGAGGGAATTTCAGAAAGCCACGCATTCAAAGCATTCAAGTTCTGTATACCCAAAGAGACTGCAAACATGCATTTTGCTGTTAGGAAGCCTTTTTTATATGCATTCGAGATACATATCATTGAGAGTTTTTTTGTTTGTTTTTTCCCCATCACGGTTGATTTCTGCTTTAGCTTATGGCTCCGACGCGTGGGAAACGCTTTCCGCCAGCTTTCTGAGTTGTCTGTATGGCTTTGCAATTTTGGTTTTCGAACTTTTTAAAGGCGAAAGGTTGCGGTGTACATTTTATGCATAAAATCGTAACATTTTAGACCCGTTTCATCTGTTCATCCTTAATAGTTTGTAGATCATCCATATTCTTTATGGTGCGTTATAATTCCACAGTGACAAAGAAGTCATTGTAGTTTTAATGTAGTTTCTGTTCACCTTTCATACTACGTCATGATTGTGGCCTTGTACTGTTGATGCATTTCATTTCTATTGTCGTGACTTCCCTGATGTTGTGCAGTGTGTGTGAGTGAGCATTTGAGCAGGTGTGTGTGTTTATGTGTGTGAGCGATACCTCATCTACAGTCAACTGTCAAATTGGAAAACATTTTTGTTTACGCGTGCAAAAAAAGAAAAGAAAAAAAAAATCTTCCACTTGATGAAACACAAAACAGGATACATTGTAGCGACATGAGTTATTTAAAAAAAAAAAAAGTTCACCTGGTGTGCTGAACTAAGTGTAAATGGTTTTACACGATATGAATATTTGTAAAATTGTTTGTATTTTTTCATAATGATTTTAAAAAGGAGTGCGTTTATTTTTTGACTTTTTTCTGTTACAGAGCTCTCTCTCTCTCTCTCTTTGGTCTTTTTTCTCCTCGTTTGTTCGCCTGACATTGTGAGTGAGTCAGTTGGTTTTTACCTCTCCTGTATTGAGCCTGTGATGAGTCCTTTGTATGCAGTGTTTTGAAAATACTGTAGGGAACATGGGAAGAAATTGATATTAGGAGCATTTGATCAATTTGTATTTATTTATTTTATCATTTTGTTAATAAATTGACAAAGAATATTTGCCTCCCGTTTGTCTTGAATTAAATTTGGCCTTTGCAGAAAAGAGGTGAAGTGTCAGGGTGGCGGTTGAGCTCAAGTGCAGGTGAATTATGGGCCGTTAACGGCCTCCAACCCTTGAAACACAAATGAAGATTTTTTTTTTTTTTATGAAATCTTGAGAGCTTTCTATCCATTGACAGATATGCAACTACCACTTGGACGCTTCGAAAAGTTTCATAAAAATAGTTCATATGAATTGAGTAGTTTGGTCAATTTTCTGAAGACACTTGATCGCTTTATGATGAATGGATTTAATTTAGGCTTTTATGCACAAATAAACATTAATCAGTGAACTCAAACAGAAGCTCAACCGGACCTGCTTGACACATGAGGACAAACCTCAATGGATCTTTTGGAAGCTCAAAATGTGATGCGTAACACAGGAATGAACCTCTTTGGTTCTCGCATTTGAAGCAAACATTCAATTTACATGTTTATATGTTAATAAAAGCCTAATTTCAATCTGCTCATCATACAACGCATTGTGTCTCTTGGACTAAACCGCTCGATTCATATGGATCAGTTTAAGTATCTCTTTATGAACTTTTTGAAGCTTCAAAGTGGTAGTTGCGTGGATGTCAATGGAGGGACAGAAAGCTCTCAAATTTTGATCAAAAAGATAATTTTTGTTCCGAAAATGAAACAAAAGTCTTACGTGTTTGGTATGACGTGGGTGAGTAATTAATGAAAGAATTTAAGATATACTAACTAACACAAGGATGTCCTCCAAATGCACAAGTGTGTGTGTGTATATAGCCTATACTGTATATATATATATAATATATATATATATATATATATATATATATATACACACACACACAACCTGTTTGTTTTAAAACACCAGCTTCACAGTTTGTAGTAACTGAAGACATTTACTTCAAAAAGTAAAGGCTTATGTCCTGCTCTACAGTCCTGTATGATATTCCTGAAGCAATTCATGACAAATTAAATACTAGACTAAACATCATCCAAAACAACAGCAATTTCAGTAGTAAAATGGAGATGCGTAGTTTATTCAATTTCAACATTCAAGTTAGTTTTGCCATTTTAAATAATTAATTGCAGAGACCTGTGTGTTGAAAAAAAGTTTATTTTTATTTTTAAAAGGGTGAGAACTTGGCGCGCAACCGTCGCGTATTGTTTCTCGAGGCGCGCGTTCAGAAAACGAACGCGCGTGAACCGCTGCCTCACACAACTTCACGCACAATCTAACTTTCCCTTTCCTGAAATTTCGTGCCCGGTCTGCACAAACGCCGCTTTCTTCCGTTTTCCATGTCATTTCCTGTAATAAAAAGATGGTGGTCATAGCAGAGAGAAGCAGCTGACTGTGGTAAAAACATTTGGAGATGATAAACTTTGCATCGCCCGGGACTAGTGAAATCTCCCCGTACTGTTGCGTCACCGCCGCGTTTTCCTTAGCGGCTGACGAGACGCGCCACGGCTGAAGAAGACCACCAAAGACCCTACGACGCACTGCGTATATTCTCAGACGGTGAGTTACACTCACTAGCCAATGTGGCCAATGAAAATGGCTTCCGAAAGCGTTAGGCAAATTGCCAGTTGCCTTGCAGACGCTAAACGGAGACCGAGCCTGCAGAAGCGTTGCGTACCGTCGTTGTCATCACTCGCGATTGGTCGTGTGTGGAACGTTTACCTCAAAATGTTTAGAAGAACACAACTTTGCTGCAGTTCTGGCTTTCAGAAGAGTATTGTTGCCCTATTTGTTTTCCTGCACTCGTCTTTCTCACACAGCTCTTGTGGTTTATGAGTGATGGCCGGTTTGGCCAATCAGAGCGCAGCTCTCTGACTGAAATGTTTTGGAAGTAGATTTAGGAAAGGAAACGTAAGCAGAACGCAGTGAGGTTTCTTGCGGTCACTTTCCGAGTTTCAGCGTGAGTTGTGGCTATCGCATAATGCATGTTTTCATGAAAGCAACTTAAATTTAACATGTATAACCAACAAATGCAAATGAGATGACAAGGTAAAGCCAGCATGACGTCACGTTGCCCAACTGTATTTGGGTAATAACATTGGCATAAACTTCTCCTTTTTTTTACTCCCACGGTATCTGGATTTTACATTACAACTTGGCAAATTTTGAGATTATTGGCTTGTAATTTGATTATTATATATTATATATATATATATATATATATATATATATATATATATGATTGCATATTATATTATATTATCAACATAAAAATGTGAGTTTAACTGATGAATTTCAGAACAGAAGAACATGTTAAAGTGAAACGGGGCACACAGGAGTTTCTCCTTCCTGCCCAGATGGCAGATTCCTGTGCTGTTCCAGACCACGCTCCCATGGAGGCAGAGGCCGAATGCAGCACCAGGTCAGTCTTACAAAGTGTGAAATATGGGAAACATTTAAAGAGCAATTCCTGTGTATAAAAGTTGATAATAAGCTGTTTTTCCTACCCATTTACCATAGTGCCTCAAATGAGAAGTCAACTGAAGAGCCAAACAAAAAACTAAAAGTTGACCATGAGCACTGTACCAGTTTTTATTGTAAGTATAATTTACTGTAATGAATATTTACCCATAATTTACTCAATTCAAATTCAATTCAAATTGCTTTATTGGCATGACTGTACATATTACAATATTGCCAAAGCTTGTAACACATAGTATAGTGAAGACATCAATAAAAACAAAGTATTACAACAACTTAAATTGAAATGTACAAATTAAATTAATTGCAAAAAATAACTGTGTAACAGATTATAAATTCTATGAACGTTTGATACCACAGTGTTTTAACATATATATACACACATACAAACATTACTAAGGGTCACTGTGGTGGACATTAGGGAAACACACTGAGGTCACACATTCACACACATTCACCTACTGTCTCACCCTCACCCTTAAGGTGTACACCTAGGTGTATGTCCTCTTTCAGCTAAACACAATCGGAATTGTATTAAAGTGCCCCTATTATGCTATTTTAAAGTTTCCTAATGTTGTTTTAGTCTCCTACAACAGGTTTACATGCATTAAAGGTAAAAAAAAAAAAACTGTTTCATTTTCTCATAATATAAATTTGCACATCATCACATTTTCAATGGTTCTCAAACGATACGTTAGATCCGCGAGCTACTCTGCTCTGATTGGCCCGACAGCTGAGCTCAGTCTGTTGTAATTGGTCTACAGCATGCGCTTCGAAAATAAAAACACCCATTGCCATTACGTCAGTTATTCAACCCTAACCTCCATCACAAGGACGACTCAAGCAAGACGTTTCTCAGTGAGTGATCCACTACTCAGTCTGAGGTACTTTATGAGATTTTGTAACTGTAATTCCTCCCCATCAGCATTAACAAGTGCATGTCCATCAACAAACCGATTATTTTACTTATTTACTTACCGAGTATTTGAACGTGTGGAAACTGCATCAAGTGCATGCTTAATCTTTCCTCAAAGTAGTGAGAACGACAGACAATCTGCATTAATAGACACAGTTTTAGGCCCACAACTGATTAACAGAAGTATTTCAGTAAGACCGTTATAATGTGAGTTAACCAGTTAGCAGGAGACCAACACAATATAAAACTCAAAACCAAGTATTTTGAACACCATCTTTCAAGAGCAAACGGTTTGCGAATCCTGCATTGAACTCCGAGATTTGAGAAGCAGTCGTCAGTAAAATAAAGGAACACGGCAAAAGTTAAGTTTCGGATTACACTGCTTGTGGTATCATGGTAAAGCTGAATTTTACTCACTGATTTTTCACATGCTCGTCCTTGGCCAGTAAACAAAAACTGGCTTTACCTTCAGCACAGCGTCTTCTGGACATGCTATCCCATATCCACAGGAATCAGCTGCAGTGTTTGAGGTTCAAGTTTTCCCTGGTGTCTACACGCGCAATATGCTAATGTTTTGTCTTGAAGTCACAACGAAACGGTTTATGATTCATTTCATTGACTCAGAGTCTACTCTTACTTTTGAAAGACAATAACTTTAACTTTCAGATTGATAACTTTGCAGGATGTTTCATTCACTTAGAGCTATGTTACAAACTACATAAAAAGGTCATTTTCAAAAATCTCAAATTATGGCTCTTCCCAGCTTTGTGATGGCATTGAATAGAGTTTTTGAAGCCGCAAAAAGGACGTCCATCCCTAATAAAACTACGACTGCAATGGGTTAATTAATGCCTTCTGAAACAAAGCGATTGGTTTTTGTAAGAAACATCCATGTTTTTATTGCCATTTATCAATCCACTGGAGTGGATGTGCACTATTCAAGGCCATTACAAAGCTGATAAGAGCCAGGATATTATTTAATATAACTCTGATTGTGTTTGGCTGAAAGATGAAAGTCACATACACCTAGGATGGCTGGAGGGGGGAGTAAATAATGGGATAATTTAAATTTTTGAGCGAACTATTCCTTTAAACTTATTTAGAAGTACTGTGTGTGTAGGTCTTTGGAAATTAGATATCAGATGAGAATTTTATATAATTATGCTGTTACTTATTGCTTATTATATAGTCTGTGAAGAGTGCAAGAAGTATTTCTTGGAGGAGTGCCCTACCCATGGGCCACCTGTCTTTGTGCCGGACACTCCTGTGGCGTCAGGGGTGCCCAATCGGGCAGCTCTCACCGTACCCTCGGGCATCGAGGTCCGCCGAGATGGTGAGAAGGTGGATGTCTGCTGCATGGATGAAAATATACCAGAGGGGGTGCTGTTTGGTCCTTATCAAGGCCAAATAATGACCTCAGATAAACCTTCAGGGCCATACTCCTGGATGGTAGGTTATGTTGTAGGTTTAGTTTTATGTATTTGTATTCATTTTTAATGCAGGTAAAAACGATTTTAATGTCAAATGTATTTATTACAGATTGTTGATAAGGACAACAAATATAAATTCATTGATGGGAGTGATGAAACCGCAGCTAACTGGATGAGGTAATATTATGCAACTTGTTCTATTGTAGTAACCAAGTGTTCAAAATGCTGTTCTTTTAATCACCTTGTTTGAATTCATATGATTGTTCTTCTCAGTGCTAATTGCTTGCTGATTGCTTCTCAGGTTTATTCAGATTTCTTCAGAAGAGAGTGAAAAGAACTTGAGTGCATTTCAACACGGCAATCAAATCTACTTCCGAGTGTGTAAGAGACTGACGGTGGGCGAGAAACTTCGTGTGTGGTACAGCAGCGAGTACATGAGACGACTGCAGAGTGTGTCTCGGGACAGCATTGACCGCAATCTAGACACAGGTGAGACACCTCTTGCTGGTGCTTGAGAAAAAAGTAAGGACTTTGAATTAGGTCAGAGGTTAAGGAATCTCTGATTGCTTTTTAAGAGGTACATACACATTCTTACGTTGTTCCTTTATGACATTCTTCTCTGAAAATACAAAAGGAGAAAGAATTCTTTCATTTTCAATAACAATTAATGTGAGCTGGAGGTTTCAAGCGTCAAAGGGATCCAAAGGCATCGTAAAAGTTTCATAAATGTGCTCTATATTTCAAGTCTTCTGAAAGATTTGTGTGAGGAACAGACCAAAATATAACTTATTTCATATTGAACATTTTTGATCAACAAAAAAAGTACCCAGACGAGATGTTCCGGGCCTGCAATGGTTTAACGGGTAAGTGAAATGGGATTATATTTTACATATAAAATCTTTTTACTCATCCTGGTTTAGCCATCATGCTGTTTTCCAGTTTTATATTTTACCACACATTTTTTTTTTATTATTATCATTGTTTTTTGATATGCTGATAGTATTAATTTCCCTGTATTGCAGGAGTGAAATTAGAAGAGCACGATGAGCCCAAAGGTCCAGTGTTGAGATCTGCAATGCACGGTAGAAGGACCCTAAGTAAGCATGGAAGTGAGGAGTCAGAAAACCAGCCCCAGGCCAAGAAAAAGAAGATTGACCTCATTTTCAAAGATGTTCTGGAAGCATCTCTGGAGGCTAATCAAAGTCAGAACAACCCCCTGAACAGCACCTTGTCTTTTCCAAGAGCAAGAACAAATGTCTGCCAGGTTTTCAGCCAGCCTGACGGTGAGTGTAAAGTGGCAGTCTTTCCCTCTGGATTGGCTTCCATGGATCACCACGAGAGTGGGTTTGATGCCAAATGTATTAAAATGGAAGACACGGAAGAAGATGCGACCCTGACCGGCGAAGGACCATCGACATCTTTCTGCCCCAACTGTGTGAGGCTAAAACGACGAATCCGTGAGCTGGAGGCTGAACTGCTCCGTCTCAGAGGACAGGGGCATGTTGAAATTAAGCCTGTACCACCATCTGAGCCCCTTCCTAGTGAGGACCTCAGAGGTAGGTTTGCAGCTGGGATGAAATGCTACCATGGATGAGAGAGAGAGCCTTTCTGCAAAAAATTTTAACATTGATGTTTTTTAAAATATATGGCTATATAGACCCATTTTGTCTCTTAATCATCAACTTTTGCCTTTTCGCCATTGATTGTATGATTGCCGTATTTGTTAAAATGTTTCAAATGGAAGTGTACTCTTAAGTAAAAGTTTAATAAAATTATTTTATTTACTTTTTGAAACCTGCCACTACAGTTTAATTCTCTGCTTGTGTTTGGTTTGTTGTTTTTCAGAAACAAAAATGTATTTTTTTAAATCATAATTAAAAAAAATATATTTTTACTCTATTGGTTGATGTAGAACTTGAGATAAATGAGCGCTATATTGAGAAGGTGTGCTTATAATTGGTATGGAAACTCTGAAACCTTCATTCACTCCAAATGTAATCAGTAAAGAATTGTTTCTTGAATTTTAACTTAAATTTGTGTTCAGTTTAATGTTATGCTCTGTTTGCTTATCTGCTGTAGACTCCATGACGCCAATCCCAGCGGCGCTTGAAGAGGATGACCAGGATGTTGATTCTGCAGATGAATCCATTTCTGCTGACCTCATGGTGGCTGCGGATGAGTCTTCAAAACTCTCGGTGGGCTCAGGTCGTCGGATTCGCCGCTTCAAACAGGAGTGGCTGAAGAAGTTCTGGTTTCTCCGTTATTCACCCACACTGAACGAGATGTGGTGCCACGTGTGCAGACAATACACCGTCCAGTCCTCCCGTACCTCTGCTTTTATAATTGGCTCCAAGCAATTCAAGATCCACACCATTAAACTGCACAGCCAGAGCAATCTGCACAAGAAGTGTTTGCAGCTTTACAAACTTCGCATGCACCCGGAGAAAACTGAGGAGATGTGTCGTAATATGATCACACTCTTCAACGCTGCCTACCATCTGGCTTTGGAAGGGCGGCCATTTTCTGATCTGCGACCCTTGGCAGAGCTCCTCAAGAAGTGCGACCTCAAAGTGGTGGATCAGTACATGAATGAAAACGACTGCCAGATTCTCATCCAACACATCGCTCGAGCATTCAAAGAGGATCTGGCTGAGAAGATTCGCCTTTCGCCCTTTTTAAGCATCATCATGGATGGACAGCATGACGATCTCCTGGCGGATACTGTTGCCGTTTACGTCCAGTTCACCACCACTGATGGTCTTCCCGCCACCGAGTTCCTCTCCCTGCAAAGGCTTTGCGGAGGCAACGTGGAAGGCTACCTTCAGGCCGTGGATCGTGCCTTTGGTGTCCTTGGGCTAAGACTCCAGGACATGCTAGTTGTTGGCTTGGGAATAGATGGCTCAAACATCTCCTCTAGTCTGAGGGCAAATCTGTACATAGCCATACAAAAGACAATCCCTTGGTTGTTGTGTTTACCTGTGATGATCCATCGCCCCCATTTAGAGGTTCTGGATGCCATCAGTGGTAAGGAACTGTCTTGCTTGGAGGATTTGGAGAACAATTTGAAGCAACTGCTTAGTTTCTACCGGTATTCTCCACGTATGATGGCTGAGCTAAGGTCAACAGCGCCAACTCTGTCCGAGGAAGCCGAATTTCTTGGGGATGTAAGGGCCGTTCGTTGGATCATAGGGGAACCCAATGTTCTCAATGCTCTAATTAAGGACTATTTGGAGGTGGTTGCTCACTTGAAGAGCATAAGCAGCCAAACCCAGAGAGGTGATGCTGCTGCCATCGCTCTCTCTCTTCTACAGTTCCTGTTGGACTATCAGTCCGTGAAGCTGATCTATTTTCTGTTGGACATCATTGCTGTCTTTTCACGACTTGCTTTCATCTTTCAGGGGGACTATATGTTGGTGTCACAGGTGGACGCAAAAATTGAAGATGCCATTCATGAGATTGGGCAATTGGTGGATTCCCCAGGGGAGTACCTACAGGAGTTTGAAGACAACTTTCGAGAGAGTTTCAACGGTGTGGACCTCAAGAACTTGCGGGTTGCAGAGTCCAAGTTTCAGTCCATTCGAGAGAAGATCTGTCAGCGAAGTCAAGGCATCCTGGCCCAACGTTTTGATGCACGCAGTCGCAAAGTGGTCCAGGCTTGTCAGGTGCTTGACCTGGCCTCGTGGCCTCTTAACAGGGATGTTCTTGGCGCATATGGAGAGGAGGAGATCCTTGTAATTTTTGACCACCTGGAGACTCTCCCTTCATCCGGACGCAAACTCTCTCGAGAAAGAATAGATGCCAGAGGAAGTCTTGTGGTTGAATGGAGGGATCTGAAAGCTGATTATTGTAGTGTGAATGGTTTTAAAGAAGTAGTCAGCCACATCTTCAGATACAAGCAACGTTTTCCTCTTCTCAATCACATCCTGCAGGTTGTCAGGGTCTTGCCAACGTCAACGACCTGCTGCGACAAAGGTAGAGGTTCACTGCAAAAAGTGCGCCGAAATAGCCGTTCCAGACTGACTCTGGATCAGATCAATGATCTGCTCACCTTGGCCATTAACGGACCGCCTATCGGTAACTTTGATGGAAAGCGAGCATTGGACAGCTGGTTTGAAGAGAAATCTGGGAACAGCTATTCGCTCTCAGCAGAGGTACTAAGCAGGATGTCCACCGCCGAACAAAAGTCTGTCTTGCACAATATGGATATAAATGCAGAGTATTATCCTGATATGTGACTGATCAGAGCCAATTCCTCAGCCAACGTGATTCCAAAAAAGCCATCTCATCGGGAAAGGGCTGATCGGGACTATAATGTGATTGGCCAAGTAGTTTGACACTGGCCCTGCTGCTAATGGCCTAGATCAGCGTCTTCTCTAAGAGTCGGTATGAATGCCTTTGCAGGTCGCAGGCACATGAAACACTTTAAAATGTTCATGTAAATGGTTGTGATGTGTTGCTATGTGTTTTTGTTCCAAAGAGAAACTATTTTCTAGTCGTGAGGATTGTTGCCGTTAAGTGAATGTTCGACTGAGCACCATTTCATCAGGCGTTGGTGAATCAAGCCTCCTTACAGCCTTTTGTAATCTCGGAAAATGTCACCTTCTTGCAAAAGCGGACTTAGCTGAAAACTTTCTGGAAAAACTGTTTTATTATTCTGTCTGCAATATAATTCGAGCAATCATTCTGTATTTGTATGTTGACTTGTGTGTAGGGAAATTATCTAACAAAAAGTGCTTAATTTTTTAGCATGTACTTTATGCTGGTTATCGCTAATTGGAATGGAAATAGCCACTATTTTGCGATGCAGTATATTCCTAACAATTTTTTTTTTTTTTTTAAGATACCCTTTAAATCATGGGTCCTCAAAATCTGGTCCTGGAGGGCCACTGCCCTGCAGAGTTTAGTTCCAGTCGTAATCAAACACACTTGAACAATCTTATCAAAGTCTTCATATTTACTAGAAGATTACAGGTAGGTGTGTTTGAGCTGAAGTCTGCGGGACAGTTTTGAGGAGCCCTGCTTTACGTTAACTATTACTCTTAAGATTACATGGTTTGAAAACATGTTGATGTGCCATAATACTTTATGCAATCAGGCACCTGCAATGTGCAGTTTACACCTAATCTGATTTAAAGTATATAGCCTAATATGCAAGGCTTGAATTCCTTACCAATAGAAAAAAAACGTCATGTGCTGGTGTTTGATTTCTGGTACATGTTTTATGTACAGTTACAGAAAGCCACTTCAGGTCTCCTTATAAGTCAGTTCAAATGGTAATATAGTTCAATTTGACTCGATTTTACTCTAGATGCTGTATCAAAGCAACAAATATATATTATATGTTTACTTTTTAATGCTGCATATAGGCAGCCTAAATAAACAAATGTTTACTGAAAATTTAAAATGATAAATATTTCAGTAATAATAGCCCCAAATATGATCACGCTCTGTCTTCATCAGCCATACTTTTCTTCTGATTTAAATGCTTGTGCATGACGTCACCACTAGTAGGCGACACTGTACAACAATTTACCTTTGGCAATTTTTTTTAGACTTTCTTTTTGATTTAATGTCATACAAGAACAAATATTTTGTATTTTTGATTGTTATTGTGTGCATTCATGTAATTTACCAGTGTGCATGTCTTATGGTCAGCAGTATATATATTTTTTTCACTGACTTTTTATTAGTTATTTTTGCCGTACCTTGCCTTGCCACTAAATTCCATCGATTATACCTGTGCAATATATATTTTACAATTAAATTGTATGTTCTTAAATACTGGCAAGTTTAAAACTTACTTAAAATGTTCATTTAAACAAAACTCTGGAATTTAGAGTTTTCCAATGTGATCAAGCATGTTTTATAAAATGGATTTGCCCTTTTTATTTTGTTCTATAAATTTTCATACTTTTCATTCATAACTATTTTAAAAAGTAATTTCACAGGGTCACCAGTGACCAGTTGAGATCTATTATAAAAATTAATATGCTTTTAAAGTCATATTTGCAATGTTAAAATTAAACATGAGTTATGTTAATTTTATTCATATAACTGGTAAATCGTCATTATTATCCATTAAGAAATTATTATAATCTGTGGTATATCTCCATCTATCAATCTCCCAAAAAAAAAAAATACATGCAGTATGCATTCACGCCATGTCTAAATCACCATTTCTTAAGTACTCTCGTCATATGGTACGGTACAAGTAAGAGTTCCCAGCTTACAAGTTGTAATTATTACGAGCTTTACGGGGACGTGAGCGCTTTTTACAAGTTGAAATCTCTTAATAGGTAATTAAGACATGGTGTGAACGTCACCAATATTAAATAGTATTGCTTGTTCTCACTTTATAGTGCGAAATGGTGCAGTTAAATGCAGTGTTCTCAAAAGTTACGTTAACTATCCAAATGCACAGTTAAGACTTGACTACCTTCCATGTGCTGCAAGGTTTTACATTGATCAAATTTTCTAGAGAAATTAAAACAGCTCGTTTTTTTTCTAAATAGATTTAGATTTTGCACGTCTGAAAATTTAGCATGTTTAAAGCTTTAGAAAGCTTGTATTTTAGGGAAAACATTTTGATAAATCCATTTTTTTATTCTGGTTTAATGAATGTACATTTTAAAAACTGTGCTACGCTAAAGATTATTATGTTTATAACTATTATGTTTCAAAGTAGTTGGCGTTTTTGTTAGCATTTCTCATCCCAGTGAGCAATTGATGTCAATGCATACCCGCATCTGAACTCATTTGGAGTAGCAATAGGATTGTGTAAAGGATCAATAAGTGCGCTGCCAAAAATCAAAACATTTTGTTTCATTTATGCATGTATGTGAATGCTTTTGAATATTAGACTGTTACCTCACAGTGAGGTATGCCATCGAGTGAATCTTCTCTTATTGTGTTGGGAGTTACGCCGTAGCTGTGTCAAAGCTAGCGTTTGCTCGTCTTCAATGGTGAATTCTGATCAAATGAGCCAAAGTCAAGCCTGATTTTTGTTTCGTTAAGGCTTTAATTTTCCTTTCATCAAATACTACGTGTACCAAATGTAAATGTTATGCTAGATTCATAATTTTGTACTTTTTGATTTACTTGTCATGTAATCACAATAATGTTCATATTATGAATTATTATGAAATGTTTTTCAAACAATTATTGATGATCTATTTTTATGTGGGAGACATTAGGTTTAAGGCCTAAGGAACAAAGTTACTTCTGATTTAACGGAATTAAATGAAACAAGTGAATGATAGCTGAGCTCGATAATTTCATTCAGTTTCTTTTTGCCGAGAAATGTCATTTGCTTGGATTTATACATCATACACACCTTCTTTCTGAAAACATAACACTGGAAACTCAAGAATATGAACTACATGTGAAATGTATTACATGTGAGAATGTGTATTATAAAAAGCCACTTAAAATGACAGCATATGGAATCTATATTCAACAAATAATGGTTTAATAAAGTTTTTTATGTTATTTTCATTGTCATAGTCATTTTCCGACTGGTTTCTGTCTCACTATTCATAGACAAAGATGCGATAAGATGACCTTGGGTTTAAAGGAGTCATAACATGAGAAATCAAATTTGCCTTGACATGTAAGAGGTCTTTGTACCATTAAAACATCCTGCAAGTTTCATAGCTTAAAACGTTCTCATTATAAACAGAATTTATTTTAATCAAGCTCCAAAAACGACTTGTTTGGATATTGTGAGATCTGTGATGTCACACTGTCAATGCATACGAATCCAGTCCAGAGCATGACAATGACGAATAGTTATATAACATTGCATAACAAATGAATGCCTACACTGTGAGTGTCACGTCGTGTCAAAAGCAAACAGAACCCATTATAATCACAGACGCTGTCTACACTGGATACAGTATACAGATCTGCGATCGGTTTCTCTGTCGACAACAGGACAAATGGAACGAACGTTCACTTTGACGTGTCCAGTTTTAACAGCTCGTACACACTCTGTACAGACTTTACAAGGATCCCAGCGTCAGAAACTAGTGGGTGGGTTTATTTTAATGGCGTCCCGTATTGTGCCGGAGGATTATATGTTTGTTCGGAGAATTTTGTTTTATAACCGAGGCACAGTGTAACGAAGAGTTTGCAAAGAAACTTTTGAAGAAAGTAGGGCTGTCCGTTAAACACGTCATTAACGGCGTTAACGCAAACCCATTTTAACGCGATTCATTTTTTATCGCGAGATTAACAGCCTTTTTGGCCTAGCAAACTTTGTCGTTTTTTTCACATGCTTTTGCAGTAGGAAGCCATTTTGCTATGAAACCCATTAATTTCGATGGCTAAACCGCACAAAATCAAAATGGTTTAACTTTTGCCTCTGTAACGATTACCAGCGCGCCCAATAGAAACTTTTTGGCATCCAAAAACTGGCGTAGCGCCGCGCATTCCACGTCCTGTCTGAAAGCGCCGGATCTAGACACACTTGTTGCGAGCCGGCCAAATAGTAGGTTATTGTTACGTTTTGAGTGGATCTAGAGCGCGAGATGCAGAAATGGGTGCCAATAAGATTCTGAATAGAAAGTGCACTTTTAAAAAATTGCCAAATGATTTTTTTTGATGCTGTGAACTGAGCTATCATTGATGGCCAAGCACACACTGATGCGAATTCTCCGCCCCCTCGTCAATATCGTGACCTCAGTATTTCACCCTTTTATTGACATTGTGTGAGAGATTATTTGCTCCAAGTGAGAATGTTTTAGTGTGAAATTGAACACAGTTTTGTCAATGTTGTTTTCAATAAATAACATTTGCACAAAACAAGCCGATCCACTTTTTCATGTGTATTAAGAGCATTAAAATTAGAAAAAGAAATCAAGTGATTAAATATTTTAATCGTTTAATCGTTTAACAGCACTAGTTGAAAGATGAAGCAGCTAAACTGATCTTACTGCAGCTGCATTACAAGTGAATGATTTCATAATGCTTTGCAATCTGTAAATGATAGATGGCTAATGTTTCCTATGCAAAGATGTTAGCCAATCAGTGGCAGTTTAGTGACCAGCCTTAAAGGAGAAGCCCTTTAAAAACGGATCATTTCGGACAGAGTGACAATGAGAGTTGACAATAATAGTTTTTCTGCAACAAAAAACCCCTTTATTAACGTTATAAGAAGGGCTGGGCAACGATTAATCACGATTAATCGCATCCAAAATAAAAGTCTGTGTTTACATAATATATGTGTGTGCTGTGTATAATTTTGTATTAATTACTTTTGTATAAATACACACACAAGTATATAATTAAGAAAAGTGTGTGATTAATATATAAAATATTTATATTTAATATAAATATATATATATACAGTATACATGCAAATATTTCTTAAATATATACATGCATGTGTGTGTATTTATATATACAAAATAATTATACACACCACACACACATACAGTATATTATGTAAACACAAACTTTTATTTTAGATACGATTAATCGCGATTAATCATTGCCCAGCCCTAATATATTAAAATAATTAAAAAAAATACCATGACCCCCTTTAAAAAGATATTTGCATGCAAAAAAAAAAAGAAAAAGATTTTTCACAGAAAAAAAAAAAATCTGGGAACTGAAACTAAAAAGCACTTGCCGAAATGGACTCTTTCTTCTATTTTTGAGCTGGATTAGCCAGACACACACACACAAACATCATTTAAAATGCCGCGCTGAACGCCACAGCCCAAACAAAGATCAAGTGCTCTTTGTTGCTTGTCTGACCACAGCTTCATTGTTCATCAGTGCCTAGATGTTGGTCCTTTAAACACAGTCCCATTCCGGCATTGTGGAAAAAGCCAATCCTCATGCCTTCTCCTGGATATTAGCATTCTGACACTTTTTGTTCCCTTCGGTAACGTAGGAAAAAAAGCAACAACATGAGTATTTGTGTGGGCTGCCACAAAAACAGCGCCACTTCCCTGTGTTTAAATACCAACAAATCCATCAGCTTAACACCGATTGTTCTGCTGTCGCCAGACACAGATTCACAGTTGTATTTTGTGTCTTTTCAGATTTCAACTAAAATAAGGGCGCCATTGAGATGACATTTGAATTGAGTGCTTCCATGACTGCAGAAAGGCTCTGGGAAATGTGACACTGGCCTTATTGTCACTACCAGCTGCAGTGTTGGGAAATGTAGCAGAAAGGATTGGGTTTTAATTCTCGTGGTCAGTGGTCTAGCTGTACAGACAATTAGATTCAACTAAAGTTCAGAACATCGAGAAAGATCTTTTGTTTATTTCAGATTCTGTATAATACACTGTAAAAATGAATATGCTTTATCTAATCAATAAAATTGTGGCAACAGATTACAAGCAATATTATTAATTTAATTCAACAAATTAGAATTGAGTAATAATTAATCAAATTATTCCTTAAATGAGTAAAGTTTACACCAAAAATTAAACAAAAATATCAGACGACAAAGATTAAGAACTCTTTAATTTAAATTGCCAAAATAGTAGACACCTGATGTTAACAAGCAATCACTGAAGGAGAAAACCGTCATTTTAAAACAAACCTAAAGCAAACACTGATCACCATAATGGTGACTTAAATTTACGTTGTTGTTTTTTAAATGGTTAACTTTTAAGGAATTAATTTGATTAATTATTACTTAATTCTATTGTTAAATTGAATTAATAATATTGCTTGTAATCTGTTGCCACAATTTTTTTGATTAGATAAAGCATATTCAATTTTTACAGTGTATCTTTGTAAAGGCAAATTCTGATTGTGCTCCGTTTTTAGTCAAAATATAACCCTCTTCTGGCTGTGCAAGATAAGATAAGCGAAATACAAATGGTTTTTGAAATGCATTAAGATTACCATTTTAGAGCAGGAAAAACTCACTGACTACATTGAAACCATGTCTTGTTTTTCATTTTGCACATTTTCTGAGGAACACTACTGACATTATAACAATAATAACCGTTAAAAATAAAGTCACATTTTTAGGGTCCGTTTAATCTGACTTGGCATTTAGGAGAAACTCCATCAATGACATCATTCATGTAGGGCAAGGGTGAGGTTGGGCCAGAGCTCGAGCAGGGAAGAGGTGGCACGAGGAATTCTTTTGGTTCGCTGAAAAGCACAAGCTTGGACGTTTGTGTAACGTCTGGATTCTTTTGAGCGGGGTAAGAGATATTTAACACAATTCTGATGCTTCTGATGTTTAGCTTTTATACAAGTTAATAAACAAAAAAAGCAGATACGCACCACCAGTTTTTGTTCTGTTTAATTTCAGTTTATTGTTGTTCATTATCAGTCTCTTCGGTCGGGGAGGTTTTCTCACGATGAAGTGCTCTCTTGGACTTTTACTGCTGGTCTGTTGTGTGTCTCTTAGCTTCGGTAAGTCAGATGCTTGTGGTACTTATTGTCGGGATGGTTTTGTGTGGCTTTGGTCATGACCTCAATGCTTTTTATTCGAAACAGGCAATACGCATTATGGAATGCGATTCTCTGCAGGCTCGTCTCTTCAATGCTACAGGTGTGAGGATTACACTGGGGGCCATTGCTCAATACAGCAAGTTTGTTCTTATGAGGACGCATGTTTATATCTTCATGAGAAAGGTGGGTGGATAAAGTACATATCCCCCTGAGACAGAAAAAAATGTTTGGCGTTTATATTTTCGGTTATTTTATAAATGCAATTATTCTGTTTTTGACATTTTATTATATGATATTTTTATCCAAAATGTACACTAACCCAAATCTCGGGTCAAAAATGTCATTTCAAATTTTAACCCAACTTCAACTTTCACTTTCAACTGTAATTTTTTTTATTGCATTTTTAACCCAACAATTGGGTTTGTCCATATTTGACCCAAATTTGGTTTGAAACAATCCAGCATTTTTTAGAGTGACACTTAAGTCACTTAAAAGTTATTTTATTTTTTATTGAGATTCAATATTAGATAAACATTTATCAAATTTTGAAAATATTTTCAAAATTTCAATTTTTTTTTCAAAATTACGTAATTAACCAATTTTTCCCATTTCAATGTAAATTCTTCCAGTTCACTGTTAACAAATGCTATTAACGTTTCCATTTTGTAAGTGTCCATTGTAATTTCCATCCATGCATCTAGACATTTTATAAGAACTAGCTTCACTTTTCTGAATCACTCTTGCAATATGTTCTAACCATATGATGTTGAGCAGTGTCAGGTGGGTAATTTAGTTACTGTTTAAACTGTACTTTAATAATGAATCTAAAATACTAAAGTTCTACTGGCGACGTCTAAAGCACATCTCCAAATCAACATCAGCTAAGTCGAACGATGTCTCGCCCCCTATGACCACTATCACTTGGGAAAAGGGTCTCTAGTGTTCCACTAACTAACCTTTTCTTCAAAAAAACTGAATAACTAGTTAAAAGTTAACAGTAAAAGAAAAGTTCAAGGGTACATTTAACAACTATGTACTAAAATGTATTTTCTGTTCACACGGATTGGCGAAAAGCGCTGTATTATTCATGCCAGGCCAGTAGACGGCAATGTCACTTCATAAGAAACACCATGAGCCTATAGAAAGAACACATTTTCACAAATTTGCGTTTTTGTGGTTTACACCATGGGTTTACACGAAGATGACTTGTACTGTTGTAGCTACTCTACACTCTTAAAAAATTAAAGGGTTTTCACAGCGACGCCATAGAAGAATCCTTTTGGGTTCCCCAAAGAACAGCTTTAATGATCAGTTCTTAAAATATTTTTTTCCCCAGTTTGAAGAACATTTAAATATTCTATTCTATTCTGTTCTATTCTACTATCGTCTTTTCTATTCTATTCTATTCTAGTCTAGTGTATTCACTAATTTAGACATTTCACACTTTTTAGGTGGGAAGACCATTCAGTATTCACTAATTTAGTAGGGCTGTCAAATGATTAATCGCGATTAATCGCATCCAAAATAAAAGTTTGTGTTTACATAATATATGTGGGTGCACTGTGTATAAATATTTTGTATATATATATATATAAATGCACACACACACATGCATGTATATTATTTATAAAAATATATTGTTTATATATAAAATATGTATATAAATATAAATTATACATAAATCTATATACAGTATATACATGAAAATATTTCTTAAATATATACAAGCATGTGTGTGTATTTATATTAAATAATTATACTCAGTGCACCCACATAATATTATGTAAACACAAACTTTTATTTTGGATGTGATTAATCGTTTGACAGCCCTATAATTAAGACATTTCTCACTTTTCAGGTGGGAAGACCATTCGCCGGTGCATTCGATACACTGACTGTGATAACTCTCGTCTGTCCCAGAAGTTCCCGTCGATATCCGAATACACTTACAGATGTTGCAACACTGACCTGTGTAACAGCGGGCCCGTGACTGCTGCAAGCACGTCGGTCTTATCCCTGCTAGCGGCGCTCAGTGGCCTCTGGTCCTGCTGCATCTCTGCATGATTTCACCCCGAAGTTTTTTCTGTTGCTATCTATATATTTACTATGTACCATTATTTAGCGATTGCTCGTTTTTTACTAACCACTTATAAATCGCAAAGTACTGTTTGTGGTAAATTATTTGTCTAATACCATTTTGTTTTTACTTTTTATTTTGAAAACATTTTATTTTGGCTGATATTTTTAAAAAATAATAATGCTGTAAAATGTCTGACCTTTTCATATATGACCTTTGTATGTTGTACCTTTACATGTTATGAGTAAAATAATAATTACAAAAAAAACTTGATTTTCTGATTTTCTACGTTCTAGACATTTTTAAAGAAATACTTATGTTTTGTTGTTTAAGCGTTCCTCCTTACCAACTTAAATGTTCAGTTTCAAACCGCCTGCAACAGTTCAAGTGTCCGTTCAGCACCGCGGACAGCTCCACTTCAACTAGCCATTCTACAGCAGCACCTAAAGCGTTCACGCCATGCCGTCATTACTGTAAACAAAGCTCTGTATGCTTTCCAACCGCTCTCGCTGTACTTTTATGTCATACACTGATCGATCAGCACAGCGTTACTTTAAAGGAGTAGTTCACTTTAAAAAAAAACTTTTACTGATAATTTACTCACTCTTTTCTTCAGTCGAAAAGAAATTAAGGTTTTTGATGAAAACAGCAGGATTTTCTCCATATAACGGACTATATGCACCAAACGGTTCAAGGTCCAAATGCCAGTTTCAGTGCAGCTTCAAAGGTCTTTAAACGACATCAGACGATGAATAAGGATCTTATCTAGTGAAACGATCGGTCATTTCAAAAATAAAATAAAAAAGTTTAAGTTTTATAGGCACAAACGCTCGGCTTGCTCTCTGTTCTGTGATGCGAGTTCGTGACTCTCCTGTTCGAACTCGTTCATCAAAATGAACGAATCTTTATCGAGTCATTTGGTTCATTCAACGAACGAAATGACTCGAAAAAAGATTTGTTCATTTTGATGAACAAGTTCGAACAGGAGAGTGAGTAATTATCAGTTTAAAAAAAAATGAACTAATCCTTTTAGTCGAACACAACGTTTAAGTGGAACGGCGGCCACGTGGCTCTCAGAAAATTATGCACATTGTTTATTACAATTATACAAATGCAAAAAATATATACTTATACAAAAGACGGTGCTGTATAGAGCAATGGTGGCATGGAATTCTCTTCCGCAGTTTTTGATTTTGGGAGTGAATGCAATGAATTTCCGTAAAAAAATTATTTATTTATTTATTTACATTTGAATAAATGTCGTTTTTTGATATGGAAGGTTGAAAAGAGGAAAATCATTGTGAAAATTATGAACCCTATAGTAGTATGGCTGTAACTAATGATTAATTGATAATAAATAATGTAGAGCTATTGTTTTTATTTTTTATTTTTTAAATAATTTTTAGTACGTTGCTGTATTGTTATGTATGAATATGTACACTCCTTTTTTGGTTCAATATAATGTATGGTTTCATGTTATAAGAATTTTTTTTGTGTGTGTTGAAGTCTATAGACCCCAGGAAGCAGTAACTAATGGGATCTTAATAAACTAAACTAAACTACAGTTCAGAATCGTTACAGTAATAACAACATAGTGTGAACGCACCGAAACACTGAGTAAACAGAGGAATATGTATTCAGTACTAGACTGCTGAGATTTGAAACAGCTGATTTTAAAATCTCCACCATCTGAACGCAGATGGACCAGCTTCCCTCTGAATACCAATCGCTGCAAAGTCTCTAAAAGTATACTCTGCCCAGCTGTTGATCCCTAATCCTGTGATGTAACACACACGTTTTCCCACAAAGGTAAAAAAAAAAACTCATTCAGTCAGATATATAAAAAACGTCATTGGCTTTATTAATTACATGAAATACATCAAATAAATTAACCCTGATATGTAAACAGTTGAATCAACACGGAATGTATTCTCTAATGGTCATTTAAATAGCATAGGGGGACACTAACATGATGTGTTCAATCAGGTCCTATAGTTCACACACAATTGCACATGGCCACACATGGTGTAAAAACACAATATGTCAACATTTACAGTCACAGTAAAAACAAAAAAGTCACGATAACATCTCATAAAACCAGATGAGAACACAAAAAGGCAAAGGACTGAACTGGAATATAATAATTTAAAAACGGTTTATGGTATCAAAACCCAACATACAAACATATACAGCTGCCTCGTGTTTGCTTCAACAGCAGCAGCATTATTTTTTAGTCAGGGTAGATGCCATATTTAATTTGACATGAATGAAAACAAAGCTGTGGAGAATAGAACAACTGTCTGTCAATCCATTTGAGCCACACAAATGAGTTTTTGTATTTCACTGCGCTGCTTTTCCATTGTTTTTCTACGTAAACATGCACTAGATGGATGCATTTGAGCACAGTTGTGCTCGCGTCTCGTGAAGTTAAAAGTAGTTCAAGTTTTTGAATTTTTTTTTTTCATTTCACTGGCCTGCGTCATGCGTTTATGCAGTTAAAACGGTCAAACATATATAGTGTTTATATAGTAGCACATTGGAACACAAAAACGC
The DNA here is from genome assembly GCF_016745375.1 of Pimephales promelas. Next base: position 592,861 of record NW_024121129.1, read on the forward strand.
ATTCTGTGTGAATAAAGATCTTTGGTAATTTTGGTAAAATTTGAATTGACTTTATTTACTGTACTTCTATGCCCCACAGCCTCCCTTTTTATTCTCATTAAACTATGCATGGCGTCTCCCCTAACCAGGCTCCATGTCTTGGCTATTACATTTTTCTGTCAAAACAATCCTAAAATGCATTATATTGCTGGCAGTACAGGACAAAATCTACAAGACATTCTCAGTTGTCCATGTTTTGACAGTTTACAAAACATGTGTAGTATAAAACCTATTTCAGACCTATTTGTTATTTATAATATGTCTGACTATTATCTGAACTAGTGTCACTTCTACTTCCATGTCTAACAAACAAAACAAAAAACAGTTTTTGTTGTTCTCTAATCGCTCATGTCCTCTATTGTCTCTTCTTCAATCTCTCTGCCTATCTCCTCAAGTTTCACCGTTTTCTTTTGACCCTTCTTCTCGTCCTCTTTCTCCGCTGTTACGTACCACGGCTTGGCTGCCGCATCATCGCAGGCCCTGCCGCCGCCCCCCCTCCTGTACCCGCCCCGTCCCGCCCTCACCAGCCCCCAGCCCTGAGGTTTACCCTCATGGGGTCCGCTGTCCTGAACACCCCTGGTCTGGTCCAGCTCCTTAGCACTGAGGGCCGGCATCCGAACGGGGACAGTGTTCCCAAATTTGGAGTAGTCCACCGAGTAGCGGCCGTCCTCCTCCGTCATAATGGAGACGAAGCGCCGACCCCACAAGATCTCCTCCGGCGTGTAGGATGTGCGGGCCTGCATTGTGATCCCGGTGGTCTCCACAACACCTGGAAGAACAGACACATGGGCTCGGTTTCAAAAACTAGTGACTAGTTAAAAGATAGTTTGGTAACGCTTCCTTTTACAGTACAGCACTTACAGTTTACTTACCTAGAAAGTACTGGCTAATATAAGGTAAGTACATGGAACAGGGGTTCAGGGTTAGTACTAGTTTTTACCCAGTAATTGTAGTTACTAAAATAAGTACATAGTATTTACATGGGTAACTGGACTGTAACAGGAAGCCTTACCAATAGTTTTTATTTTATTTTCAGTTTGTCTTTTAAATTTAGTGTTAGTTTTCACTCTTTTTTTTTTTGAGTTTTCTAGTTTCAATTTGTGTTGTTTTTTATTTTAGTTTTAGCATTTTAGGGGGAAATTGTCTTTTCAAATTAGTGTAGTGTTAGTTTCCTTACTTTTATCGCTCCTTTTAGTTTTTTTCAGAATTTTCTAGCTTTAGCTTTAGCATTTTAGGGTTGCCAAAGTTAATGTTGATTATGAAAAAGTTTTGACATTAGCATGTTGCTAAGCTAATAGTGCAATACGCTAAAAAGCTTTAAAAAGACATAATAAATATGTGTTAAACTGCCAATTTTTTAATTATATTTAAAAAAAAATGTCTTTTCAAATTAGTGTAGCGTTAGTTTCCTCACTTTATCGCTCCTTTTAGTTTTTTCAGAATTTTCTAGTTTCAGTTGATTTAGTAATTTTAGCTTTAGCATTTTAGGGCTGCCAAAGTTAATGTTGATTATAAAAAAAAATTTTGACATTTGACATTAGCATGTTGCTAAGCTAATAGTGCAATACGCTAAAAAGCTTTAAAAAGACGTAATAAATATGTGTTAAACTGCCAATTTTTTATTTAAAAAAAATGTCTTTTCAAATTAGTGTAGTGTTAGTTTCCACACTTTTATCGCTCCTTTTAGTTTTTTTCAGAATTTTCTAGCTTTAGCTTTAGCATTTTAAGGCTGCCAAAATTAATGTTGATTATGAAAAAGTTTTGACATTTGACATTAGCATGTTGCTAAGCTAATGGTGCAATACGCTAAAAAGCTTTAAAAACGGGTAATAAATATGGGTTTAAACAGCCAATTTTTAATTATATTTAAAAAAAAAATTTAAATTAGTGTAGTGATCCTCACTTTATTGCTCCTTTTAGTTTTTTCAGAATTTTCTAGTTTCAGCTGATTTAGTTTTTATTTTAGTTTAGCATTTGAGGGCTTGGGCTAACTTGGGCTAACATTTGAAAATGTCTCGGCACAGTCTAGTGTTTTGATATCTATACTTGCAGGTGGGTTGTACAGTTTTATAATACCATATATCAAAAACTACTACTAAAATGTATCTGTGGCAATAGTTAATGGTTTGTTTTTTTGCTATTTTCTAAATAATAGGTTAAACATGGGGTGAAATTGTCCAAAGGTAATTATATTCAAATGTTTCTATCAATACTTTCTAGTATTGAATGAAAAATATGCTTCGTCCTTGCTTCAGCCAGCTTGTGTACATACAAGGCAGCATACAATGAGTTTGAAATAGGGGTTCCTTTAGCTTCTCTGATTCATTTCATCAAAATGGTTACCCCATTAGGTATTGAAACGAAACGTTTTCAATAAAGACAAATGTACTTCATTCACCTTCCAAAATGACAATGATCTCCAGGTCTTCGGTGGCCAGCGACTGTGCCGAGACCTCGTACAGTGGACTTCCTCTGTCAATAGTGTGACTGATTATAAGCGGAGAGACGAGGAATATGCCGTTGCTCCTGAGAGGGTTTTCCACCTGGATATCGAGCTGACAAACAGGAATCACCTCACCTTCCGCTGTCACTGTCCGCCGAATCACCTGAGGGACCAAACTCAAGATTATTCACAATGCCATAGAAGAACCATTGTGGGTTCCCCAAAGAACTTTTCAGTGCTCTTACAGTACCATTTCCACTATAAAGAACCTTCTGTCCAATGGAAATATTTCATAGATGTTAAAGGTTTTTCATGGAAACCAATCAAGAACCTTTATTTTGAAAAGAGTCGGAGACGTTTGTCACCTGCAGCTGAATGGTGGCCGAGATGATCATGCTCTTCCTCAGATCCCCGACGCGGAACATGAGCGTCGGTCTGCCGTTCCGCGGGGCAATGACAGCGTTTCGCGAGAAGATGAGGGTCTCTGCTCGCCGGTTGGCTTGAGCCGTCTTCATGAACACACAGCCCAGCATGATGGCGTTGATGATCAGGCCTAGAATGTTCTGGATGATGAGGACTATGATGGCCAGCGGACATTCCTCTGTCACCATTCGTCCTCCAAAACCAATAGTGACCTGATATTACAGACACATAATAGTTTGCGTTAACCCTTTTAACCTCAATTTAGGTGCACTAAGACACACATTAGGTCATCGATGGGTCAGTTACCTGAACCTCAATGGAGAAGAGAAAAGCAGATGTGAAGGAGTGAATGGAAGTGACACAGGGCACAGGCCCGGGGTCGTTGGGATCTTGCGGCTCCAGATCACCGTGAGCGAACGCCAAGAGCCACCAAACCATGGCAAAGAGCATCCAAGAGCAGAGGAATGCTGAAGTGAAGATGAGGAGGGAATGCTGCCATTTCAGGTCCACCATTGTGGTGAACACATCTTGGAGAAACCGGCCCTGAGAAGCAATAAAGTCATCATTTCAGCTGTTGTATAATATGTTGTACAGCGATATTTGAAGATTTGCTTTGAGTTGATCTTCACCTGTTCTCGTATATTCTTGTGGGCAACATTACACGAGCCGCTCTTGGTGATGAAACGCGCTCTCTGTGACTTTGGCCGGATGCGAGAGGGTTGTGCGGCATCTTCGGCGAGTCGTGTCAACAGGAACCCATCGGGCATAAGGCCTTTGCGGGCCAACATTATGATAATCTGTGGCTGATTGGTGCTCCACGCTACAAAAAAGAACAATGACACGGATACATGCATTAAAATGGCATTCAAATATACATTGGCAATCATACATTGACTATTTAACACATTTTTAAAAATAATACATTTAAAAAGGTTTCATATATAATATTTAGGCCTATATTAAAAGGTGAATGTCTTTTAATTGCATTAACATTTTCATTCATTTGAATTTCAGGTTCAATGAACTAGGCTAATAAATTTAACATGATGTATAATTTGTCAGTCATGCATAAATGAAACAAGGATAGTTATGTAAGAGTACAAATGTCAGCAAATGTGATTTTAATGTGCAATAGTCAGGTTTTTATATTCATAATCATTAAATCCAATTTTTTAAGGCTATGTAAACAAAATCTCATACTAACTGAATCCAGCTGGCCGTTTATAAACCATGTTCATACTTAATTTATTTCACACTTAGATTAACACTTAAAACATGTATGCTGATTATTATCAATTTAAAGAAATACACTTCAAAAATATGATCAATAAAAATCAAATAAATACAAATACTTAATACGCTATATGACAGAATTATTTTTTAAATTAATATTATTATAATATATTTTGTTTATTTAATTATTGTGTGTTGCTAAAGATTACATGAAAGAGAAAGATTAAAGATTATTTTGTGTATAATTATACATTTATAAAAAGTGAAAATTTATACATTGTACATTATAGTTCTATTATACATTAATTTTGATAATTCAATACAAAAATCACATATATAATGTAACTTCGCTACATATTATATTTTATTCAAATATGTATTTTAAGGAGTTATTTTATAATATATATTTACTCATAGTATTTAATTGAGTTTAACAGAAACCTTACTTGAATTTTAAAAAGGTTTGTGCTTGGAATAATTGCAACTAAACTTAGCATATTTCCCTAATTTAAATGCATATTAAAGCTATGTAATGCGTTCTATTCTGTATATTGATCGTACACTAAGAGTATTCAAAGGACAGTGATGTTTGTGATCATTCAACACAAACAATGAAATATCACAAACATCACTTTTGTTAAAACCAACAATTAATTATATTTAAAAATCTAAATTTCCCCCTCTTTATGTTGTGTATTTGGAAATACATCGTCTTCAGCGGCTATTTAACCTTATTATATAGGCTATTAAATGTAATGCATCTTCGTTACAAAACGCACACGAGCAATTAGACATGCAAATATTATCAGATTTCATTATGCATTGCAATCCATGTTTTTGCATTTTGCAATTCGCCGTTTTAATCGCATAATAATCAAGGTTATTATAACATATAGATGCTTACCAGCACAACAGTGAACCGCGCTGTTTATTTCATATCGATGTCGTTAAAAAAAAAATTACCCGAACAAAATGTTTAAAGAGCAAACGCAAGCAGATGGCTGGCTAGGAAGCTTATGCAATCAGACAACTGTTCTTATGATAGAAAAATGAATGACTGGCGGACTAACATATCCCACAGTCCTCTGCGGCTGTTTCGCTACAGTGAACGCTGCGCTGCTCAGCGGGTCGTTGTATGATATATGTACGCTGTTTTACAGTCGTCAACAATTTTACTAAACTCATATTTCTTGGTATTTGTTTTAAACGTCATTTACAGTTAAAACGAACAGATTTTGTTGGTGTGCGCCGTTTTTTAGAGTGTTTTTTGTGGGTTGTTATTAGATTATTAGCTCTTTAAAAATGGCTGAACCGTGGAATCGAGGTAAGTGACACGTAGCAGCAGTTATCTTTAAATATACATTTATATTTTCATTTCGACTATTTCATTAGTATATACACGTAATATTTTAATTTTATGATGCTTCTCTGGTCTAAAAACAACATTTATTGTTGCTGTTGCCAGTGCAGGTAAACTTTAATTTGTAAGTGGTCAGATATAAAGTCGTATTAGTGTTTGTAACTTATGTCAAAATGACTTAATAACAGTTAATTTTGTTGAACTGACAGGACATGGTGCTGTGGATGATATGTTGGACGCTGAAAACAAGCTGATGGCAGAAAATCTGGCCAGCAAAGTCTCTAGACTCAAGTCTGTAAGTTAGCAGTTATATTCTTTTTATATAAACACTGTATATGATTTTAACATAAGCTGTCATGCTGTTGCATTTACATGTCTTTGGTTTTATCCACAGCTGGCATATGACATTGACAAAGAGGCTGAGGAACAGAATTCCTACTTGGATGGCATGGTGGGTGTGTGTTATCAGTGTTGATGTTGTATTTGCAATGTTGGCACATGGGTGACTCATCATCTTTTACATCCTTGTTTACACAGGACTCCAATTTTCTTAGTGCAACTGGCCTGTTAACTGGAAGCGTGAAGAGGTTTTCCACAATGGTACGATCCGGCCGAGACAACAGAAAGATCCTGTGTTACGTGTCCATCGGCGTGGTTGTGGTCTTCTTCCTGATGTACTATCTTGTGACACGGATCCAGAACTAATGGGTCATTTACTAATGTTTTAGGACAGGTTTCTCAGTTCTATGAGAATGTTTTTTTTTGGATTCTCTGTTTGATCCTATTATGAGGAGATTTCAGTAAACTGTACAGCGGATGTCTTTCCATAAATATTAAAAAGAATGACTGCGGTTTGAGGGTGATTTAGCACATTAACTCTAACCGAACCCTTTGTTTACTCTCTCAGAAGTGGTCTATTCAGTGTATATTTTTATTCATGATCAAAAAAAAAAAAAAAACATGCCACGGACCAATATTTGTTGTTTAATTTTGAATTAAAAACATATTTTTTCAAATTCCATGATTTATATTTTTATCATTGTAGAATATGTTTGAAAATTTAATTAACATTTGTTTTCTAAAATTATGGAAATTAAAATGAATTTTAAAGGCAGTTGTGTTTTTTTTTCTTGTGCTTTTTTATCCAGGTGAGAAAGTCCTTGCATGATGTCTGTTTAAAACTACTGGGTATATGTCCCTCAAAATCAGTTATGACATAACATTTATTTTTTGAAATCTGCAAATATTTGCAGAATCTTCCAGGGATAGACAATGAAACTGAAACACCTGGTTTTAGACCACAATAAATTATTAGTATGGTGTAGGGCCTCTTTTTGCGGCCAATACTGCATCAATTTGTCTTGGGAAAGACAGATACAAGTCCTTAACAGAGATCAGAGGGATTTTGATTCATTCCTCCTCCAGAACAGTGGCCAGATCACTGTGATTCTGGTGGAGGAAATCCTTTTATGATTTGGTCCTTCAAAATACCACACACACACAAAAAAGACCCAAAAGTGACTCAAAAATATATAGATTTGGTGATTGTGTTATATGTTAGGCTTACTGTTATCTATAAGCTAGTGTGCTCCAAAACAATGACAAATTTGCATTTAGAAGACCCAAAACCCAAAGTTGTAAATGAAAATCGGCTAGACGCCAGAAGTCGGATTCCGATATTGACCCAATTTTTATTTCCAACCAAAATGCAACCAGAATCACCCCTGACTGACGTTATTATTGTCGACTCAAGGACCTTGACAGAAATGAAGTGGAGTAAAAAGTACGATATTTGTTTTTCAAATATTGTGAAGTTAAAGTAAAAAGTTTCCAGAAAAAAATAAGCACAGATACTCAAAATGTGTACTTAAGTGCAGTACTCAAGTAAATGTAGGCTACTTTGTTATTGTCCAACCTTTGGAATGTGATTGATAGTTCTATAGTTCTAGCAAGTAAAATACCTTTTTGCATAATTCTAAAACTTTCCACCTTCAGGTTGCGGCACATGTGTATTTGTGCTGTGAAATATTGAATTGCTTTTAAAGTAAGCGTACGAATAGCTTTTATATTGTGAGTAATATTTCAAGAAATGATAAACACAAACGGCGCTTTTCTCCTCCTCCAGTCCGCGAGGCGGCGCCGCAGCTCACAGTGACCGAGTGAGTCACTCTCTGTTTCTCCCGAAGAAGAACATTTAGGATTTTCAAGACAGCAGCAGCAGCAGACGACGGCCAGTTAACAATATCCGCTGACGGCTCTCCGAGGGCGAAGCAAAGCTTAGTGTTCCGTTTTTTTGTGTTGTTTTCTTTTGTTTTTTTTTGCATTTGATTTGTCCAGATGTCCGGTGAAGTGGAGGCGAGTACAGAGGAGCAGCAGGTTCGCTCATTCAAACACGTTTCGTAGAGGCCGTAGCGCATCTGACAATGTGATCGCGATGATTGTTGAAATAATAATATATAAGTAAATTTATCTGGTGTATTAAAGTGAGAGCTACTGGACTATATAAAACAGCATGTTTTTACTAGTCTTTTAAACCGTGTATTATGTGTTTGTAGCACCGTTTTAATATTTAAAATTATTGTCTATATATATATATATATATATATATATATATATATATATATTAGGCTATATGTGTATAGAAGCAGTAAACTTTACTTTTTATGGAGGCAAACAAGTTGTCAAATTGACTAACCTTTGCTGTTTATCTGTTTATGCTGTGGTTTAATGCAGTTTTAATCAGTAATATGTTTCTTGTGATTAATGAAATTTAGTTTGAAGTGTTTTTGTTGTCACATCTACTGTAGGAGATGCAGGACACTGTTGTAAGTCCAGAAAAAGCTGAGGAGGTCAAACTGAAGGCCCGATACCCTCATCTCGGGACCAGGCCTGGCGGGTCGGATATGTTGCGAAAAAGACTACAAAAGGGGGTACGGTTTCGAAAGAGATTTTAAAGGAGAACTATACCACCATCAAATAACACATTGGTACCTAGTCGACCGTTCTCTGAGATTTGTTCTCATGATAATCGAATGTAAAGAGTTTTATCTCTAAAAACTGTTAAGTGTGTAACGCTAGTATATAGGGCATAGAGTAATGAAAAATAAAAATCGCTAGTTAATACCACTAACAAGGCTCAAAATAGCCCCACACTAACATTTGAAGCATCAAAGTGTCAGTTGTGTAGCTGTCAATGGAGGGACCGAAAGCTCCAAAGAAATTTGTGTTCCAAAGATGAACAAAAGTCTTACATGTTTGGAATGACATGAGAGAGAGTGAATAAGAGAAATTTTGGATGAACTTAAGAGTCAGAATTCAACCTATTGATTGTAAATAACGGACTTGTTTTTTCCTTGCAGCAAAAATACTTTGACTCGGGTGACTATAACATGGCCAAAGCTAAAATGAAGAACAAACAGCTCCCGACTGCAGCGGCGGAGAAGACCGAGGTCACCGGAGACCACATTCCCACTCCTCAGGACCTTCCCCAGCGGAAACAGTCTCTGGTGGCCAGCAAACTCGCCGTTTGACGCCTGCTCTTTCCATCTCTGTTGCGTTCCCTCAGCCGTCATTGTTTCGTCTTTCTTTTGCTCTTTTCGTCTTTGGCTGTAGAAATGCTCTCAATATAATATTTTGACAAGGAAATCTGTAGATTGCTGCTACCAATGTGCTTGGATTTAAAATTGCACCAATGTGCTTGGATTTAACCATACAGTTAAATGTATCGCTTCAATGCCAAGGTTTGAACATGGTAATCTGACCGATTGAGTCGGATCGGCGTTATTTTAGGGTTTTACACTTTTCCTATCTTTTTCCACCACTATTTTTGTGTATATCTTGACATGTGTGAACCGATATGGACTTGACTTGAAATAATCACATCCACCTCTTCTGCCAAAACTGTGCCTGTTTGAAGAAAGAAAAGGCCTCGTAGACGTTAGACGGTTGAGCTGAGAAAAATCGAAACACTCTTGAAGTTCGTTTGTTGAGAATTGCGGTTTGCCTCCTCCTTGTTGATGATGAAACTGGCCTTGAAACGGTCATTCACACACATTGAAGAGTGTGTTGATCTCTTAACTGTCTCGTCTAGGTTGTGTTGCCAGAACAACTGAAATGATTTATCTGAGCTGTACAAAAGTTTACTGTCACAACTGTGCCATTTGCTTTGTAAATAAAATAGTTTTGGACGTGATTTGTGACCAAGTAGTTGTTTTTGAACTCCGCAGTGTTTCTTGTCTTTAAAAGGTAGTCGAATTGTTGTTAAATTAAAATAAAATAATTTTAAACTAGCCACAGGCATTGTGCTGTCATTTAGAAGTAACTTTTGATGAAGTGCACTCTTGGTGAAGTGGCTTGTTTAACTAGCTCTAGTCAAACCCTGATGATGAAGTGATTATTAAAACTAAAGCACTCTGGCCTTTGCTTTTTAATTTTATCCATATTTTAAGTTAATTCACAGTTAGAAAATGCTTTAAGCTTGATCTGGTTTCTGACAGAATTTTCAGGAAAAAACAGAACCAGTTTACTTTTGCATTATGTGTGGTTTTTCTATCTACCTGGGACGAGTGCAGTAACTCATAATCGCCACAAGGCGGCACTGTTCTTGCGGCAGTATTTTTTTTTTTTAATTTTTTAATCGAGCGATTATATTGTCAAAGCCAAGATGATGAACATAGAGTTTCTAGTAGCATAAGATTCGAGAAGACATCGATATATACAAATAACCACCTCTCGTTTGGAGTATGCATATAATATTCCTGAGCGAGGTGCAGTAACTCATAAGCACCACAGGGCGGCACTGTTTTCACGTCGGTCATTGCCACGGCGACTTTTTTTTTTTTTTTACGGATCACACAACTATGGTCACAACGTGTAAAATAAAACAGAAAAGGGAAGTATGCTCATGCTGTACAAAAGTATTGGAAAAAAAAAACAAATATCAAAGGAAGAAGAATGGCTTCTTCCCATAGTCAGCAAAAGCTCGTTCACCGGCAAAGGGCTAGGATGATTGTCACACAGAAATAGAACAAGAAGAACCATAGGGCAAGAATACGTTGAATATGAAATGGGCGTGGTTTGGCTCACCGGAAGCTCGTTCTAATTGGTTACATGTGCTAAGTATACATTATATTTTACTTAATAATACACAATATTGCATTAGGTTGTAATATTTTATAATATATTTAGATTTATTTTTTTTCAGCGTCGTTATTCTGACAAATAACTCATGGCTTTGTCAAGTGGTATATGTTACTTTTCTCAGCGGTGTCAGGGTGGACCAATTATAGTGAATTGTGATTATAAGGTGATTTGTTATTATTATTTGTTTAATAAAAGTTTTCATTTGTATGCCATGTATTTGTATAATCAGAATTAATATAATGAAAAGATTACACATTTATAGATTTGAATGCAGCTCTGTGAGCCGCCAATCGCCCCCTGGTGGAACTAGCCATCATCATGACCCATAAGAACAGCTGTTAGTTATTAAACTGTGCCACTCAATGTATTTCCCCGGCGGCTGTCACACTTCTTCCACACCACTAGCCAAAAGATTGCATAAACTTTGGCGTTTCTCAATGTCTTTTTCTAAATTGTAGCAGCAGACGCAGAGAGTTGTGATGTTTCTGGAGTAACGGGTCTTCAGGCGGAGCTCAATGGCAGCGCCGGAGCTTTACTCGAAGGTATGAGTTTAAATAAAACCCGCTAATTTCACAAATGAGTAATGGAAACATGTTAGAAGTTTTATCACCTAAGTTAGACAGTTTGTCATACAGCACTTTTTCTGGTTTGTGGGAACTTTAAAGTGGCTTACTGGAATTTATTATTCTTTTTTAATTTATTGTAAAACATTATTTAGATTTGTATCCAAAACAAACTCTGAAAAATATATCAATTTATATTTCATTGTTTTAAATATTAATGCATTCATAAAACAATCTTATGGTTAATTGCAGTTGAAAGAGAAGCAAAAAATAATATCAGTAAATTAAAAATAATATATAAATCTGAGTTGCTGCTCTAATTTGAGGTAAATCAGTCCATTTTACAACATTTAAAATTGCATTTCTTGTTGGTGTGTCCACCTCCTGCAGTTTGCTCGAGTCTGGATCCCAGACACCACCGAGGTGTGGAGATCAGCAGAGCTGACTAGAGACTACAGGCCCGGAGACACCGAGCTACATCTGCGGCTCGAGGATGAGACGGTGAGAGCATCAAAACACTGACCCCTGCTTTCACAGCCAAGGCTGAAGTCTGTTTTAACTGAAAGCAATTTGCACTGATATTTCTTAAAATATTAATTATGACATTTTTAAAAATGGTTCAATCTAAGCTTTGTCAGTGAAACCAGGCCTTGGTCTTTAAAAAGTTTTCCACATGCACCCTGTTCTTCATCTGATGGTAGAGAAACCCTGTTTTGATCTTGTTTACCCATCCAACATGGGTATTATGAAGGGAAAGTATACAAATTAGACCAGATCAGGTGGTTTAGGGCTGCTTGAGTCAGCATTGAGTCAAGTTGGAAGCAAAGAGTCAGACTGGTGGTGAACAGGACGCTGTGTGGAAAATAATGGGTGTGGAGTCCCAATTCCAGCATATTTCAGTAACTACACCCATTGCTGTTCCCACAATTTGTTTCACTGGTGGCAGCTGGTAACGTTAGTCACTAGGCCAAAGAAAATGGTCTGTGAAGCTTAGCTTGTGGTTTTCCTGAGGTAAAATGTATCTCGTGTCTGTAAGTGTGACACTGATAGCAAAAGCTTTTGCATGTTTTATCCTGCTGTTTAAGCTACATGTGTGTACAAGATGACCTGATGAACTTCAGTTTAATTAAAGACTTCGCTCTACTGACAACTATGCTGAGGATTATGATGAAAATAATAAAACTATCGCATTCACAGCAATGCATGTACAGTGGAAGTAATTAGTTAATTTTATCTTTTTAGCTACTTAGCAGTTTGACTATCAAATATATTAGCAACTCTTACTCTCTACTTGACTACATTTTTGAATATGTACTCTTTAACCCATTACATTTGTGATGAGTAATGTAATTGTTACATTTTGCGTGGCAACTAACTTTTTCTGAAGCTGTTTATTTCACTACAAAAGTGATATATCGCCATCTATAGGGCATTGAAGGTACTACATTTTTGCCGTTTTTGCCCTTACACACCCAAACTTGTCAACAATGCTACTTTATGCGAATGTGAGTGCGTTTGCAGGTTAGTTGTTGAATTGCAAGTGTTTCATTTTATGAGAAGAGGACATGGCTACAATTGAAACCAGTCCTATGCAAGTAGGCTTTAACTATTTCGTTTTACTTAAAGGAGTTGTTTACTTTTAAAAAAAACTTTTGCTGATAATTTACTTACCCCATGTCATCCAAGATGTCCATGTCTTTCTTTCTTCAGTCGAAAAGAAATTAAGGTTTTTGATGAAAATATTCCAGGATTTTTCTCCATATAATGGACTTCAATGGGAACCAAACGGTTCAAGGTCCAAAAGACAGTTTCAGTGCAAACTGTTCAAACGGCTTTAAACGATTCCAGACGATGAATAACAGTCTTAGCAAGCGAAACGATCACTCAATTAAAAAAAAAAAAAAAAATAAAGTTAATAAGCTCAAATGCTCGCCTTGCTCTGTTCTGTGTGACTCTCCTGTTCAAACTCGTTTATCAAAATGAACAAATCTTTTCCAGAGTCAGCTCGTTCATTTTGTTTGTTGAATGAACCAAATGACTTGAAAAAATATTCGTTCGTTTTGATGAACGAGTTCGAACAAGAGTCACACAGAACAGAGCAAGGCAAGCATTTGAGCTTCTAAAACTTAAACTATGTTATTTTTTTTTCTTAAATGAGTGATCGTTTCGCTTGATAAGACCCTTAATCATCGTCTGAAATCATTTAAAGCTCTTTGAACAGTTTAACATTATTTTACTTATCCAGTGTAGAGACCTTTCTGATGGATATTGGTTTACTTAAACCCTTTTAGAGCACTTGAGCGTAACTGAGGCTTGAGTGTTTGTTGACGTCTAAGAGGCTGTTGTGTCGACCTTGATTTAGTGCGATATTGAGATGTTCAGTTTTACTTCGACTTTAGAAAACACGTGTTTCTTGTTTTTCACTAGCATGTCTGTTAGGTGCTTCTTTGAGCCTTATTACAGTAAGAGTAAAATACTTTAGTACTGTTAAATTCAGATCATCTAACACTTTTATTTGAGTGGTATTGGAATTGGTGACTTGTAACTTGTCATTTTTGCTGTACATTTACCCAACTATGGTTTTCAGGTACTTTTTTCACCCCTGAAAGGAAATATATGTCCTTTTAAGAGCATTTATAGTTCTCCTGATGAGCTTCGGCTGATTTGTAGAATCTTTTCATAGGAGTGCGAGTACAAGCTGGACCCGAAGAGTGGCGTTCTGCCTCATCTTCGTAACCCGGACATCCTGGTGGGCGAGAACGACCTCACGGCTCTCAGTTACCTCCATGAACCGGCCGTGCTGCTCAACCTGCGGGTCCGATTCACAGAGTCCAAGCTTATCTACACCTACTGCGGTAATGAAGAACGACACCTCACCTGCCCATGACATCGCTTTCTGGATATGAAGAGTTCAGATGCAAAAGCCTCTAAATGCCATTTGAAATTTTCTTCTTTAATGATGATTTTTATCAAACTTGTATATTTAAGTTCATTAATTTCACTTAAATAACAAAATTACTGAACTTAAATATACAAGTTTGATAAAAAATCATCATTAAAGAAGAAAATTTCAAATGGCATTTAGAGGCTTTTGCATCTGAACTCTTCATATATTAAATTCAGACTTTCCTATTGAATTGGATGGTCTGTTCAATATATTGTCTGATAGTTTCACATTTAAAAAAAAATAGATTTCTTAGTATATTTATGTAATTAAATCTAAAGAAATATTTTGCGTGTTGTTTAAATGACCTGTAGACTTTGGAACTTCCATGAGCAGCAGATATTACTAGTGAATATGAACCATAAAACATGACTTGTCATATACACCGCATAGCTCATTAGACTTTGAGTTATGGACTCCTGTTCTTACAGTAGATTAGACTGTTTTGCATACAGTATGCAAAGTAAAAAAAAAAAAGAGTTTTACAAAAAAAGCATTACAATTCAGTCTGACCTTCAACAAATTATTTGTTTTTTAAATTATAACAGGGATCATCCTGGTTGCCATCAATCCATATGAAAGTCTTCCCATCTATGGATCAGACATCATCAATGCGTACAGTGGGCAGAACATGGGTGATATGGACCCTCACATCTTCGCTGTATCAGAAGAGGCCTACAAACAGATGGCCAGGTATGTGTGCACACCTTATTGCAATAGAAATAGCATAGTCCATATAGGCAGTGACAATGCTATCTCTCCTCCACGTCCTCCTGTAAGAGACGAGAAGAATCAATCCATCATCGTGAGTGGAGAATCTGGTGCAGGGAAGACCGTCTCTGCCAAATACGCCATGCGTTACTTCGCTACAGTCAGTGGATCCTCTGATGAGTCCAGCGTGGAGAAAAAAGTGCTGGCGTCCAGTCCTATCATGGAGGTATGACTGTAAAACTGTAAAAACCAAACAGATATATTCCAAGAAACTGTGTCATATCTGTGTGTAGGCTATAGGAAACGCCAAGACGACGAGAAACGACAACAGTAGTCGCTTTGGGAAGTACATTGAGATCGGATTTGACAGAAAGCACAACATCATAGGAGCCAACATGAGGACGTACCTTCTGGAGAAGTCTCGAGTTGTGTTCCAGGTTAGTTTTATATTCATTCGCCTATACTATATACTGATTTAAAGCGTTTGAATGACCCATAAGTCATCAGTCATTTCAGTAATATAAAGCTTAGTCGAATCCACTTTGTTGCACTTTCAAAGGACTCAAGGTTGAATTGATATGATAAAACTGACTGCATCATTACTGTTCATATCACTGTCCACAAGTGCTGAGGAACATCCAGAGCTGAAGTTCAGATATGCTTAAGGTCGTTTAGTTTCCCACACGCAGTGTACTGTAAGCTTTTGGCCAATCACAACGGACTGGGCCATCTGACCAATCAGAGTGTAGACTGTGAATGGAGGGGTTTAGAGAGATTGAATCCGTGATCGAGTCCGTTCAGACACTGTAGATTTCTTTTATCTTGGATGCATGTAAACCTTTTGCAGGAGTATCCAAAACACTATTAAAAACCCTAAAAATGGCATAATAGAGCCACTTTAATATCAAATGAATATGATATATACCAAATTAACATATGTTTAATGTATTTACGTGGGAAATTGATCAGTTTCTGTTTCCTGTTTTAGGCGAGTGAGGAGAGAAACTATCACATCTTCTATCAGCTTTGTGCCTGCGCCCATTTACCTGAGTTTGAACCTCTAAAGTTAGGTAATGTGATACCCATTCTGGAGTGTGTTTATATATAACAGTTAAGTTAAGCATAAATGGCTATGTAGCATTTAAGTCAACCGACAGCTGATATTTTGTAGTGTGAAAGTTAATCTTTTGATCTGTTCATCACTTCCCCTCAGTAACCAGTCTTTCTCTTAAGGTAGCGCTG
Source organism: Pimephales promelas (assembly GCF_016745375.1). The sequence continues at coordinate 608,961 of NW_024121129.1, forward strand.
ATGACTTTCCCTACACTAACCAAGGCAGAAGTCCCGTCATCGAGGGAGTGAATGACCTGAAGGAGATGCAGGCCACAAGGAAAGCCTTTTCACTGCTGGGTAACAATGTTTTACCTTCCATATGCCATATGGTGTTTTGTACATCAGGATCCCATATGTCTCCCTTTTTATTGTTTTTACTTATTATTAAAATGATAAAAAGGATCACATCTTTTATTTAAATGTTTTACATAATTTGTATATATATATATATATATATATATATATATATATATATATATAAATTTTTGTATATATATGTATATATATATATATATATATAAATATAATAAATATATATATAATATATATATAAATATATATAAATAAATATATATATTTATTATATTTATATATAATATATATATATATAAATACAAAAAATAAAAATAAAAAAGAATAAACTAAAATAAGTAAAAAATAAATAAATAATCATTTATATATATATATATATATATATATATATATAAAATAAAAAAGAATAAACTAAAATAAGTAAAAAATAAATAAATAATAATTTAGTTATTTTTTACTTATTTTAGTTTATTCTTTTTTATTTTTATTTTTTGTATATATATATATATATATATATATAATAAATTATATATATAAATTATATATATATATATATATATATATATTTTTTTTTTTAAAATAAATGTATTAATTATTATTATTATTTTTAATTAAACGGTCAGGTTTCTGAAGACCCAATAGGCATTAGTATAAACATTTAGAATGTTCATAATACGCCATTTTGCAGCTTAGTTTAGTCTTTTTGGACTAGGGAGAAAATTACAGTATGTTTTCATAGTACATAAAGCTCTTTTACCTAAAAAAGATCAAAAAGACAATTAGATTCCTCATGATATGAGCCTGTTTAATGGTTCTTAGTTTAGTCATTCAACCACAAACATGCCAGTATCTGCTGATTCCAGGAATTACTGAGGCACAGCAAATGGGTCTGTTCCAAATCCTGTCAGCCATTCTCCATCTGGGAAATGTGGAAGTGAAGGAGAGAGGATCTTCTAGCAGCGGCATCTCTGTGAGTCGCAGTGTAAATGCACAAATAATTGATTGCTTTAATTCACATTTTGCAAAGTGGCTTTGGACAAAAGCATCTGCCTAATGATTAAATGCAAATGCATTTTCACACATTGTGCATTTTTTGCATTGTGTCCAGGATGAAAACGGCCACCTGGCGGTGTTTTGTGACCTCACTGAGGTTTCGTACGAGTCCATGGCTCACTGGTTGTGCCATAAAAAACTGAAGACCGCCACAGAAACCCTAAACAAGCCTGTCACCCGTTTGGAGGCCGTGAACGGCCGTGACGCTCTCGCGAAACACATTTACGCCAAGCTCTTCTCCTGGATCGTCGGCCAGGTCAACAAATCCCTGAGCACTTCCTCCAAACCGCACTCGTTCATCGGCGTCCTAGACATCTATGGGTGGGTGAGCTGCTTCTTCATACTTCATTGATGATAAAAATACAGTTCAAGGAAAACTATGTTGTATTGAACCCAGGTTTGAGACGTTCGAGGTGAACAGCTTCGAGCAGTTCTGCATCAATTACGCCAATGAGAAGCTCCAGCAGCAGTTTAACATGGTCAGCATTTTCAAACATGCGTCAGCTGCTCCCGCATTCACGAAATAATCGTGTCCAAGCACATCACGACTCACAGAAAGCATTTCCCCTCCAGCACGTGTTCAAACTGGAGCAGGAGGAGTACATGAAGGAGCAGATACCATGGACGCTCATCGATTTCTACGACAACCAGCCCTGCATCAACCTGATCGAGGCCAAGATGGGCTTGCTGGACCTTCTAGATGAAGAATGCACTGTAAAAAACATCATTAAACCACAATTGTTATATATTATCATTGGGTTTTTTTGTGATGAACTTCTCAAATTCCTTCATTTGATGCATCCAGATGCCAAAAGGTTCAGATGATTCGTGGGCGCAAAAGCTGTACAACACTCACCTAAAGAAAAGCTCTCACTTTGAGAAGCCGCGCATGTCTAACACCGCTTTCATCATACTGCACTTTGCAGACAAGGTACATGAAGACAAATATGCAGCTATTATGTGTTCCTATGAGTCTATCTTATTTTATCTCTCGCTATATCATTTTTAGGTTGAATACCAGTGTGATGGATTTTTGGAGAAAAATAAAGACACAGTCAATGAAGAACAAATTAATGTGCTGAAGGCTAGCAAGGTGTGTTTACCTCAACATAACTCACTAAGCACTTTTCTGCCAGAGAAATTCAGCTTCTAGTCCTCCACGGGAACATGTTTCTGCTTGTGAAATGTTATTCAGTCACTTAAAAATAGTTATGATTCAACATGCCTTTGGAGGAGTGTCGCCACCTGCTGTTCGGTTCATAAACACCATTTCTGGATTCCTAGATTCTGGCTCTCAACTGGAGGGTGATTTAAGAGTGTTAAATGCAAATACGCCATTGATATAGAGTGTAATTGTCACAGGTAAGGTGTTATGCATATCGATCTTTGTTATTAAGGCTCTCTGGTTTCTTCACAGTTTGCCTTGCTGGTCGAGCTCTTCCAGGATGAGGAAACGCCTGCAGCTCAGAGCACCACAGCAACATCTGGTCGAGCAAAGATTGGACGGTCCACTCAGTCTTTTAGGGAGCATAAGAAATCGGTTGGACTGCAGGTTAGAGTTGACCAACAAAGCCATGATCCGTCACTGTTATTCATTAAGGCGTCATTCAATACACTCAAAAAAAATGCTGGGTTGTTTCACCCCAACTTTGGGTCAAATATGGACAAACCCAGCCATAGTTACATTTTTTTATTAAATTTTTAAGCCAACGTTTGGGTTTGTCGGCATTTGACCCAAAATTGGGTTAAAACCAGCCAGCATTTTTTAGATTTTATTAATTCACTTAGATATACAGTATTTTACCCTACTTTTGTTTGGGGTAAGTATGATTATTATTATTTTTTTCATATTTTTATTCAGCAAAGATTCATTAAAAGATTAGTTCACCAAAAAAATTAAATGTATATTAACCTGTATAAATTTCTTTGTTCTGCTGAATGCAAAGGAAGACATTTTGAAGAATGTTAGTATCCAAACAGTTGATGGGCACCATTGACTTCCATAGTATGACAAAAATACTTTGAAAGTTAATGGGGACCAGCAACTGTTTGGATACTAACATTCTTCAAAATGTCTTCCTTTGCATTCAGCAGAACAAAGACATTTATAGACCATTTTACAAGATGTAAACAACACTGGTCTAGAAGCACTTCCTGTTTCAGTTTTTTAACACTACACAAAAGCTGGGATGAAATACAACCAACAGAACATTTAAAACTGAATCAAAAAGTTAAACAACATCTTTAAGACGTTTTCTTTACATGTGAAATAAAGAAAACCGTTACAAACTGAAACGGGAAGTGTTTCTGGACCAGTGTTGTTTACATCTAGCAAAATGGTCTATACAGGTTTGGAACAATTTGAGGGTGAGTAAATGCTGACAGAATTTTAATTTTGGGATAAACTATCAAAAGTGACAGTAAAACCTTTTGCTCACACATGCTGTTTTTTTTTTTTTTTTTACTTTTTTTTTTTTTTAAGAGTCCTAAAATATTTCTGAAGGATCATGTGATACTGAAGACTAGAGTAATGATGCTAAAACTTTAGCTTTGTTTCACAGGAATAAATTACATTTTAAAATATATTCAAATATTTCACAATATTATACTGTTTACTGTATTCTTGATCAAATAAATACAGCTTTGGAGAGCATAAGTGACTTCTTTCAAAAGCATAAAAATAGTAAAGACTCATAACTTTTGAAAGTATTGTTTCTTAGTAAAAGTATTGTTGCAGTTCATTGTTCTATAAAAGTGCCTTTGTCATTTGGGAAAATGACTTCCAGAACCAAGGCTGTTGAAAGCTCTATTGGAACAGATCTTATCCACCCATAGAAAATAAGTGTCATTTGTTTGATGTCTTCAGTTCCGGAACTCTCTGCACCTGCTCATGGACACGCTGAACGCCACCACCCCACACTACGTGCGCTGCATCAAGCCAAATGACCTTAAAGCCCCCTTCATGTCAGTAAGATGAGTTCAGAGATAATCCACCATTATGTAATACGGGTCACTGTAGTTTCTTCTCTTTCTGTCTCTAGACTGGACCCTCATCGAGCCGTTCAGCAGCTCAGGGCGTGTGGAGTCCTCGAGACCATTCGTATCTCAGCCAAAGGCTTCCCTTCCAGGTGCTAACTCAATCACTGACATGTACTCCCGTTCACCCTAGTAAGACAACATGTTCCTCGATCCACATCTTTATTGATCCTGGAACAGCATTCAAATCAACCAATCAGATTTGCGGGACAAGTTTACAGTCTATTTGAAGTTTAGGCTCAGAGTTAACCCTTTACTTGAAGGGGTGTGCATAAGACTAACATGACACACTATAACCATGACATGACATATGTTATGAATATGACGGAAGTTTTATGCATGTTTGTGACAACTGTCATTAAGTGTCATTCGCTCAGTTATGACATTTTTAATGCAAAAATGACATTGTTTGAGATATCTTGTTTATGACACCTTGACATAAACCAATACATCATAACCTGTCAGTGTCTTTGTCATGACAACTTGACATTACTAAGACAACACAACCTGTCCTAAACATGACACAGCAGATTAATTTTCAAACTTAAGAAAGCACCAAGCTTTATTGGTTAACATTACATTAAACTGTCAGTTGGTTTTGATATTGGCTGTCATGAAGCCATTATAACTTTTAATAAAAAATTCAATTAGTACCACTGTAGTTCAAAATATTCATGACACAGTTATAATGGCCTCATGACAGCCAATGTCAAAGCCAACCCCATGACAGTTTAACTTAAACCAATACATCATAACCTGTCAGTGTCTTTGTCATGACAACTTGACATAAAATGATGTCAAGACATCTTAAACAATGTCATATTTGCATTGAAAATGTCATTATTGAGCGAAATACACTTAATGACAGTTGTCATAAACATGAATAAACCCTACTTCATATTCATGAGTCATGACATGACACATTCATAACCATGACATGATGTATGTCAGTCTTATGAACACCACTTCAAGTAAAGTGTTACCCTTCTTATTAGTGTCCATTCTGCTTGGAAACTGATTTGCTGTGATTAACTCAAGGGAACCAATCAGATGTGACTAACTCAGAAGCCCCAATCTTGAAGGTTTTTGAAATGGTGAACTAATAGTAAAAAACTTATTGTGTTTAAGTTTAAGACTGCTTTAGATTGACATAAACTGTAATTCTCCAAACCCAGCTTTAAATATTCTAATGCCTTCACTGATCTGTGTTTATGTTTTAATGCTGCTTTAACTCCTTTTGGTCAGGTGGACTTATCAAGAGTTCTTCAATCGCTATCGTGTTCTAATGAGAAAGAAAGATATCCTCTCAGACTGGAAGCTGACCTGCCAAAACGTCCTAGAACGGCTTGTGGAGGTATTACACTAGCATTCTTATTTCTTTCTTCATACAAAGAGCACATATGATGTTAAAAAAACCCAATTTGGCTGGTTTAAGATGGTCTAAGCTGGTTTAAAGGAACACTCCGACTTTTTAAGTCCATACATACCTTTTTCATCTCTGAGCGTGCTGTAACTCTATCTGACGCACCCACCGCTAGCCTAGCTTAGCATAAAGACTGTATGTAAATGGCTACAGCTAGCATAATCCCAATAAGAGACAAAACAATGCAATAATTTTCCTATTTACATGTTGTGATTTGTATAGTCACAGAGTGTACAAATAACAAGGTAATATGAGACACAGATATCCTTTAACCGTATAAATATTGGGCACTATATTCTCAGATGACGAAGCACTGCTACGGAGCGTCTCAGGTGCTGCGGTTATCACTCCGCCCAAGTAGCAGTGCTGCCTTCTGAGAATATAGTGCCCAATATTTATATGGTTAAAAGATATCTGTCTATACTAGACAAATCACAACATGTAAATAGGATTTTTTTTTTTTGCGTTATTTTGTCACTTATTAGGATTAGTATGCTAGCTGTAGCCATTTACATCCAGTCTTTATGCTAAGCTAGGCTAGCGGTGGGTGCGTCAGACAGAGTTACAGCTCGCACAGAGATGAAAAAGGTATGTATGGACTTATCTAACTCTGGGGGATACAGTGAATAAGCTAAAGTCCCAAAAAGTCGCAGTGTTCCTTTAAGATGATCTCCCATCCAAAAAGTGCCCAAAAACCCATCTAAAACCAGGAAAAGGACAATTCTGAAAACATTTATTCATTTTAGCTGACGCTTTTATCCAAATCGACTTACAATTGGGCAACTAGGAGTTAAGTGTCTTGCTCAGGGACACATTGGTCTCACAGTTGATTCGAACCTGAGTCTCTCACCCCAAAAGCATGTGTATTATCCACTAAAAAGCCTAATGTTACTCCTTTCCCTTTCTACAGAACAAAGATAAATACCAGTTCGGAAAAACAAAGATTTTCTTCCGGGCCGGACAGGTGGCTTACCTGGAAAAGCTGAGGGCGGACAAACTCCGTATGGCTTGCATCCACATCCAGAAAACAATCCGCTGCTGGCTGGCCCGCAAGAAATACCTGCGTATTCGCCAGGCGACCATTACCTTGCAGAGATACACCAGAGGACACCAAGCTCGATGGTGGGGGATGCTTACAAATTTTGTACACTATCATTGGCTGATTGTAGACTAAACCAACAGTGTGTGTTTTATCTGCCCTCGATTAGCCTGTGCACTAACCTGAGGAGGACGCGGGCCGCAGTGATCTTTCAGAAAAACACACGCATGTGGGCGGCGAGACGACAGTTTCTGCGACAGAGAACGGCGGCGGTTCTCATTCAGAGGCTACTGCGCGGATACACAGCCAGACTGGAGTACAAACAGGTACGAGGCCAATAGCATGTTTTTGAGGTGTAGCATAGCAGAGGAAAAAGAAAACAGCTTTCAGGAATGAGTAACAGGTATTTCTTAGTACAGAGAGTTGCTAATTCTCTTTTATTGAAAGGTGCGGTCTGACTCAAAATAATTACACACAACACATATGCAACAGGATATGATGTCATGCACCAGGGATTCTGTTTCAGAATAAATAATAGTATATTTTAGGGCTGTCAGTTTAACGCGTTATTAACGGCGTTAACGCAAACCCATTTTAATGGCGTTAATTTTTTTATCGCGCGATTAACGGTCTTTTTGTCCTAGCAAACTTTGTAGTTTTTTCACATGCTTTTATCCATTTTGGCGTCTCGCGCTCGTCATCCACTCAAAACGTGTGTTTGTGGCGTGCCTGTTCTTTTGTTCATTGAAATAAATTGAAATAAAAAGGGTTTCAGAGCGCAGAGCGAGGACGTTTTGTGCCACACACACTCGTTTTGGCTTGCGAGCCGGCCAAATAGTAACGTTACTTTTGAGTGGATGACGAGTGCGAGACGCCAAAATGGATGCCCTAAAATTCTGAATGGAAAGTTTACTTTTAAAAAGTTGCCAAATTGTCCCATTGACAAGACCAAGTGATCTGTGTGTTTTGTCGTTGTGAACTGAGCTATCATCATCGCAGCACGTCCAGTCAGAAACACCACTTGATGATGGCCAAGCAAACACACACACACACACACAGATGATGCGAATTCTCCGCCCCCTCGCCAATATTAGGGCCTCGTCAGTATTTCTTTCACCCTTTTATTGATAGACAGTGTTACATTGTGTGAGAGATTATTTATAGGCTATATGTTAGTGCGAAATTGAACACTATTCCAATGTTATTTTCAATAATAATTTTTCCACTTTTCCATATTGATAAGAGCATTAAAATGAGACAAAAAATAATGTAACAAAAAGAAATCAAGTTTAGAATAGATAAAAATGTGCGATTAATCGCGAGTTAACTATGACATTAATGCGATTAATCGCGATTAAACATTTTAATCGTTTGACAGCACTAGTATATTTACAACATTTGGAATGTATTATCTACCAGTTTTCTTTCAACAATGTCAATAGTGAGTTTGATTTCCAGGCAAGAAATCCATCAATGTTTCAAATCAATGTTTTCTGTTGGTCTAATGTCTTTTGCTTTACAAAAGTTCACAGTCTCTCAATCAAGTTCATCCTACATTTTCTGCTGTTTCAATCAGGAATATGTTACATTACGGAAGTAATACGGGCTGTGAATGCCGTTTCATGTTGGATTGGGGATGAAATCTTCTTGTTTTGTTTCACAGCTGGTGTTTGAGCACAAGGCTTTACTGATCCAGCGCTGGGTGCGTGGATTCCTGGCCCGCTGGCGTTTCCGTCGCATCAAGCGTGCCGTGGTGTATCTGCAGTGTTGCGTGCGCAGGATGCTGGCCCGTCGAGAGCTCAAGAAACTCAAGATCGAGGCCAGATCGGTCGAGCACTTCAAGAAGCTCAATGTCGGCATGGAGAACAAGATCATGCAGCTGCAGAGGAAACTGGATGAGCAGGTGTCCTTCGCCGTCGTTTTATTCTCAGGACATTTGCACTGATATCTGAGGAGGAATCCATGTTTTATTAGCAATGTTTTCTCATGTGTCTTCAGCATAAGGAGAACCGAGAGCTTTCTGAGCGAATGAGTGGACTAGAGAGCCACAGCGCTGCTGAGATAGAGAAGTTGCACATACAGCTCAAGTCTCTTCAGGAGGTCGAGGAGGAAGCCCGTCACCGAGGAGACCTGGTGACATCGTTACAGGAGGAGCTGGAATTGGTCCGTCAGGAGCTAGAGAGGAACAAAGAGGTAACATGTTTGTTAAAAAAGAAAAAAAGAGTTATTTATATAAACAAAATACTATTTTAATAGTAGATTTTTAATATTGTCATTTATCAACCATGACGTATAATAAATATATATATGTGTATATATATATATACAACACACAACTGTTCAAACGTTTGGGGGTCACTGTTTTTTTTAAGAAATTAATCATTTTATTCAGCAATGGAACATTAAATTGATCAAATATGACAATAAATACATTTAGAATGTTACAAATTAATTCTAGTTCAAATAAATGCTGTTTTTATTGTATCAGAGTTTCCACAGAAATATTCAACTATTTTCAACATAAATGTTTCTTGAGTAAATCATCACATTAAAATGATTTCTGAATGATCATGTGACAACGATGACTAAAGTAATGGTGATAAATTCAGCTTTGCATCACAAGTAAAATTACATTTTAAGATATATTACAATAAAAAAAAACTATTTTTTTTCTATTATAGTAATATTACTGTTTTTACTGTATTTTTTTTTAACAAGCATATGCAGTATTGGTAAGCTTAATAGACTTTCAAAAAATAAAAATAAATAAATATATCTAACTGAACCTAAACTATTAAACAGTAAATGTGTGACATGTCCATAAATATGGTCATTTTGTGGTATTACAGTCATGGTATCAGATGGTGTGATACCGTGATCTACAATGGTATCGAATGATTATCACGTTCATATACAATGGTATTTAAGATATTTCAATGAATAGCAATGGTACATGTCCAAAAATACTTGTAATACAATATTTCCATGGTACATATTGAACGCTGGATTTCGAAGACCACTTGTAAAGTTCAGAAAAGGACATTATAATTTGTATAAAGTATGCATACTTAGCCATATATGATATCTGCAGATGGTTGCTGATCTCAATGAGAAGAACACACTGCTGAAGAGTGAGAAAGAAGAGATGAACAGAGTGATCCAGGAGCAGGAGAAGCAGATAAGAGGTGAGTGACTTCATGTTGTTTCGGCTTGATGGAGGAAAGCTCCAACTATTATTACTTTCGTGTTTTAATGACTATAATATGAGGAGAAAATGAACCATTAGCATTCATATTCATCTTAATGGCAGTTACTCTACAGAATAGGTTAGGAGATGCACCAGTCATGGTTAACCATGTACAATAGGTGGATTTACATTACAGGAAAGTGATTTAATAGACAAATCATTTTTCATTCCTTCTGCTTTTATCTTGAACAGAAATTCCAGATTCGACCCAACCGGAGTCCACTGAGCACGTGCAAGCCCAGCTGAACGAGGAGCGATTCCGTTACCAGAACCTTCTGACCGAATACCTGAAACTGGAGGAGCGCTACGCTGATCTCAAATCAGAAATAGAGGCTGCTTTGGTAAGATATTTCATGCTACTTATACAAACATGAGATCACAATGGAGAAATGAAATAATATAGTTGTTGGTAAGTTGAAACTGCTGTTAAAGGAATCCAATATTGATCATTATTATAAACCATTTTTGTCACTAATCTTTCTAAACAGGATCCCTCTAAACTGGGTCATTACAGAGCCGACTCTGGCTACAGCAGCAGCCAATCAGAGAGCATCCACAGCTCTGTGCTCACAGGGTCAGAGGTCAGCTCTCTAGAAAGAGAGGTCAGTTTCAAACGGCTATATGGCTCTTGAGTTCCTCTCAGGTCATGATAGAATATAATGGATGTGTTTGATGCGTCAGGACGCTGTGCAGACGGCTGCTGATGTGTCTCTCCTGATGAAGCTGCAGAGGAGAGTCACTGAACTGGAGAAGGAGAACATGGAGCTGCAGAGTGAGATGGACACCAAAGAAGAGCAGCTACAACTGGAGCGAACTAAAGTAAATACTGTTATATATTTCAGAATGGCCCAATTCATCTTAGTTTCAATCAACCAAAAATTAAATTCATATGGAAAACATTACACAAATGAAGTTAAGGATGCTCTTTCTCTGCATTTTAAGGAACTGGAAGATTGCCAGAGAGTATTAGGGGCTGAGAGAGACTACGAGGCTCTGAAGGTATGAAAACACACTTTGGCTCGCCAAATAAACTCTTGGTTTCTCTTTCATGCATTCTGAGAAACATACGAGTGTGTGTTCTGGTTTTCTCAGCGTCAGGAGCTGGAGTCTGACAATAAGAAGCTCAAGAAGGATCTGCAGGATCTCCGTCAGTCTCTCAGTAAGGGGAAGGGGTCAAAGGTGGCGTCCCCTGGAGGTCAGGCATATAACGTGGTCCTCGAGCAGCTCAACTCCACCAATGAAGAGCTGGAGGTGCGAAAGGAGGAGGTGCTTATTCTACGATCTCAGCTGGTCAATCAGGAGGCATTTAAACATAAGGTAGGGTGCAGACTTTTTTCTGTCAGCCTGCCATTTCACACGATTCCATATGTGGAAATCATAGAGATAATATGTGAGATGATTAAAATAAATTTTTCACCTTCTCTCATATATCGAGATACACTCACCTAAAGGATTATTAGGACACCTGTTCATTAATGCAATTATCTAATTAACCAATCACATGGCAGTTGCTTCAATGCATTTAGGGGTGTGGTCCTGGTCAAGACAATCTCCTGAACTCCAAACTGAATGTCAGAATGGGAAAGAAAGGGGATTTAAGCAATTTTGAGCGTGGCATGGTTGTTGGTCTGAGTATTTCACAATCTGCTCAGTTACTGGGATTTTCACAAACAACCATTTCTAGGGTTTACAAAGAATGGTGTGAAAAGGGAAAAACATCCAGTATGCGGCAGTCCTGTGGGTGAAAATGCCGTGTTGATGCTAGAGGTCAGAGGAGAATGGGCCGACTGATTCAAGCTGATAGAAGAGCAACTTTGACTGAAATAACCACTCGTTACAACCGAGGTATGCAGCAAAGCATTTGTGAAGCCACAACACAAACAACCTTGAGGCGGATGGGCTACAACAGCAGAAGACCCCACCGGGTACCACTCATCTCCACTACAAATAGGAAAAAGAGGCTACAATTTGCAAGAGCTCACCAAAATTGGACAGTTGAAGACTGGAAAAATGTTGCCTGGTCTGATGAGTCTCGATTTCTGTTGAGACATTCAGATGGTAGAGTCAGAGTTTGGCGTAAACAGAATGAGAACATGGATCATCATGCCTTGTTACCACTGTGCAGGCTGGTGGTGGTGGTGTAATGGTGTGGGGGGTGTTTTCTTGGCACACTTTAGGCCCCTTAGTGCCAATTGGGCATCGTTTAAATGCCATTAATTATGGTGTGTTCCTACTAATCCTTTAAGTGAGTGTATAGGAAAATAAAACTGGTTAGTAAATACTTTCCCTTTTCAGGAAACGGGAAGTGAAGGAGATTCAGGTGACTCAAGCAGGTAAATCAGCTTTCATATTTCATAAATTTGAATTAATCCCCATGTTCACACTGTAACATGCAGGTTTCCTTATAATGGAAGTCACTCATGAATCTTTCTCTCTCAGATCCCCGACTTTGGACCTTCATGAGCTGAATGAGGATGGAGAGCTCTGGATGGCTTATGAGAGCCTGAAGGAAACTAACAGGTGAAATAAAATAGATTTAATATTCAAAGACTTAATCTTTCTCATTACACACTACATTCTACACACCATCAAGAAAGTCATTTTTTATTGCTTTTTTATGTTGAGGAAACACAAGGGCTAAATGCGCCGAATTAAGGAAAACTGTATAAACTCTGCATGACCATAAAAAACAATGTTTTTGATGATTATTGATGGAAACATAATTTAATGGTACAAACTTTAGTGTTTCAGTGAATATTAAAAAAAAAATGAGTGTATATCTTTTAAGTAATATTTAAATGCATCTTTCACTGCAGGATTCTGGCATCTCAGTTGCAGACACAGGGACAGTCCCATGAGAAGGAGGTGGATGGTTTGAGGGCGGAGCTTCTGCGGTTAAAGGCGGAGCTTGGCCAGCAGCAGCAGATGATGTCAGAAAGCTTGCAGCTTCCGCACGACGCTCGAGTACAAGCAAGCCTGCAGCACGAGATCAGTCGCCTCACGCAACAAAACATGGTGCGCATACACTCACACTAACACATATACATGTACTGACAATTAATATTCTTCTGTATTAAACTGATTTCTGTCAATTATAGGACCTCTTAGAGCAGACGGGAAAACAGGACAAAGTGGTCCGCAAACTAAAGAAATGCCTGAAGATATATATGAAAAAGTTTGGGGAGCCTGAGGGTAAGATTTTTTTATTTTGAATTCATAATATCAATACTATAAGTAAAGATTGGACTAATTAGGATGTTTTTTTATCATCTTAAAAAATTGCAATTAGTTTTGTAGATAGATTGTGCCTATGCATGAATTACTGTTGGAGCAGCATTTTGGGATGATTTTTATGTGGAAATGTTGTTTTTTTTTGGTGGCATCAGGTGTTCATTTCGAGCAGTCCTCTCCAGAGAACGTGGTCAGAGAGAGCGGTCGCACGGTCAGTATCGTTCGAAAAGAGAGGGATTTCCAAGGCATGCTGGAGTACAGGAAAGAAGACGAGAACAAACTGTTCAAGATACTCATCACAGGTGATATGAACAACGTAAACATGTAGAATATCAACACACTAAAAAAAAAGTTTTTTTTTGCTTCATCAATGCAAAGACAAAAGGAAAGAAGGACAAATGGACTCCTAATTTATTTGCCTTTGACTGTATTTTCTTTTCGATTGGTAATTTTGTTTTTTGATTTATGTTATTAATCTACCAGATCTCAAACCGAGAGGTGTCGCTGTGAATCTGATCCCAGGCCTGCCTGCTTATATTCTCTTCATGTGTCTGCGACACGCCGACTACGCCAACGATGACCAGCGGGTCTCCACCCTCCTGAACTCCTCCATCAACGCCATCAAGAGCGTACTGAAGGTGAGACTCACAGACAGAAAATATTATATTAATCCATGGAGATCACCGTGAAACATCTTTACTTGAAAAAACACTGTCCTGATTGAACAAAATAAATGATAAATGATGCTGTGAAACTTTTCAATAATAACTGACTGTTTTCACAGAAACGGGAAGATTTTGAGACCATTTCATTCTGGTTGGCAAACACCTGTCGCTTCTTACATTGTCTGAAGCAGTACAGCGGAGAAGAGGTAGCATGATGTCTGGCTGTGTTTCATATCTGAGTGTGCCGTCTACCTAGAAAGCATTTTAGGCTTGAAGATTGTTTCAAAATGTCAGCAGCAGCATTAATATCTTTTCTGACCTTCAGAAAATTTAGATTTAGTTATGAAAACGTTATTTCTGAATGTCCCCTGTTCGTACAAAGTGCAGCTTAAAAAATAAATAAGGGAACATTCCATTTTATAATTTGGCAGACATTATGGGAATTTTACTTTTGACTCTAATTAGTTATATAATATAAAAAAAAAAATATATATATATATATATATATATATATATGAAGAGTTCAGATGCAAAAGCCTCTAAATGCCATTTGAAATTTTCTTCTAGAATGGTCATTTTTATCAAGCTTGTATATTTACGTTCGGTAATTTCACATAAATGACAATTAATAGGTAATCTTCTAAGCCATTTAAGTGAAATTACTGAACTTAAATATACAAGCTTGATAAAAATGATCATTTTAGAAGAAAATTTCAAATGGCACTTAGAGGCTTTTGCATCTGAACTCTTCATATATATATATATATAAACCTTTCAGAATTTTTTTCCATAAACGATGTACAGTATGATGCTAACATTTTTGTGAACATTATGAAAGACTAGATAACTTTGAACATGTTTAGTTAATGTTACTGAAAGAATATTTGTTCATCTTTGAGAGAACTTTGCCATTATTTTAGCTGGGACTCTAGTTCTGTCTTTAACTCTAATAAAGCACAAAAAACACACAAATATTAGACTTCTCAGAATAGAATTAACATAGCAAGATGCTAATCACACTCTAGCTGTGTAGGAATTAACTAGCTGTCAATTTCTGTGTTTGGTAGTGTTGTTTCTTGTACATTTTACTTTAGTTTTTCACTTTTAGGACCCATTTTCTAAACCAAACAATGTATAAATCGATTAAGCTAAAAGCTTTGTAAAACCATTTAGCTTTCTGTTGAAGCTAGCTGCAAATATTAGGAGTAAGTTTGGAACCGTGCGTTCACATGTGGATTTTGTTTTCTCTTTTGAATATATTTAATTGTTCACTGCTATGTGAATGCTGACCTAATATTTTTATGTTTTCCTGACATTTTTTAGGGCTACACAAAGCACAACACCCCTCGACAAAACGAACACTGTCTGTCAAACTTTGACCTGTCTGAGTATTGCCAGGTTCTGAGCGATCTAGCCATCCAGATCTACCAGCAGCTCATCAGGGTCATAGAAAACATCATTCACCCCATGATTGGTAACTCCACATGCTCTAATCATAAAGATTTCAATATTTATTGTACTTCCTCTTCTCGATCATTCCCTCTTTTCCTCATCCCAGCACCAGCCATGTTGGAGCAGGAGACCGTTCAGGGAGTGATGGGTGTGAAGCCCACAGGAATGAGGAAGCGCACGTCCAGTTTCCCCGAGGACAGCTGTCACTCGCTGGAGTCCATTTTGAAACAGCTGGATGTTTTCTATTACACGCTGCTCCAGCATGGCAACGACACCGAGCTGGTCCGACAGGTCATCAAACAGCAGTTCTACCTCATCTGCTGCGTCACACTGAACAACTTGCTGCTCCGCAAGGACATGTGCTCCTGGAGTAAAGGCCTGCAGATCAGGTACTGACTGGCGGTTCCTCAACTCTTAATAGCCCTATAGTGTCATTGCTGTGTCTAAAAACTATATGACTGTGATATAAAACTATGACGCTCTACACTTGAGTGATGTTTAGTTTTATATCACAGTTATATAGCTTCATCCTGCATTGGCTGTTATTTTATTTTTAAAAAAAACTTTATATTGAAATTAAGTATGGTCCATGTATCATCCGATCAGTTAATTTCCAATTTGGAATGAAATGAGCAGATGAGCAGAAATGAGATAATGGCACCTTTGTTTAAAAAACAACTAAATAAAAACAACTCTAAATATTAATTTTGAAATTCAAAATATTAATTATTGAGTTAGCCCAACTTAATTTAAATTTTCCAAAAGTAAGTTGGCCCAACTCAATAATTAATATTTAGAATGTAAATTTTCCAAATTTAAGTTGGCCCAGCTCAATTAAATCAAGTTTGCCCAAGTCAATTTAAATTTTCCAAAATTAAGTCAGCCCAACTCAATAATTCATAATTATAACGTTTTTTTTTTCAAAATTGAGTTTGACCAACTCAATCATTTATATTTAGAATTAAAAATGACAAATTGAATTAGCCCAACTCAATTTAAATTGTTCAAAATTAAGTTGGTTTATAATTTTATTGTATACACTGTAAAAAAAATATTTTCATGATTTATATATTTTTTTCTTTTGTCAAATCAACTTAAATAATTTATGTAGTTCAGATAACATATTTTGAGTTTCTGGTGGGTAAATCAATCTCCTACTTTGTATTAACTCAATTTTTCCATTTCAATGAACTTAAAAAATTAAGTAACCTGGTCGCCTTACAATTTTAAGTTAAACCAACAATATTTTTTTTACAGTGTATTGTAGTTTTATTGTACAAAAAAATATTTTATGTACAATTCGAAAAATGCAAACCAGCATTTCTCTGGTTTATTTATATATTTATTTAATATTTGAAATATTTGCATTTTTATTATTTCCCCCCTCACACAGGTATAATGTGTGTCAGCTGGAGGAGTGGCTGCTGGATAAAGATCTTCAGGGCAGTGGAGCTCGTGAGTCTCTGGAGCCTCTGATTCAGGCGGCTCAGCTTCTGCAGATCAAGAAGAAGAGCCAGGATGACGCAGACGCCATCTGCACTATGTGCACGGCTCTCACCACTCAACAGGTGTGTGTGTGTGTGAGGTGAATGGAGCCTTTCAAGTGATACCGTGAGTTTAGTTCTGATTTGCTGTGTCTGTTTCTCTGGGACAGATTGTGAAAATCCTCAGCTTGTACACACCAGTGAATGAGTTTGAGGAGAGAGTGTCTATATCATTCATTAAGTCTGTACAGGTGAGTCATTTCTCAATGTTTTTAAATGCATTTTAAAGCTGATACTGTCTGATTTTTCATGGTTAAACACTTGTCCCTCCACTTCACAGAATTTATTAAAGGATCGTAAGGAGTCTTCTCAGTTACTGATGGATGCTAAGATCATTTTCTCAGTCACTTTCCCCTTCAACCCTTCATCTGTGGCCCTCGAGACCATCCAGATCCCCAGCAGCCTCAATCTGAGCTTCCTGACGCGAGTGTAAAAACACACCAGTGATGTCATCACGGATCTTACGGTACAGAGACTGTAGAATCAATTTTGAAATAAAGCCTCGGGTTGTATTTATTTGTTCACTTTTTCACAATTTCTGGGATGATTGTTCACACTTCTTGTAACACTGTAAAGGATTTCACTTAAAAGATGAATTTTAAACACACTTCACTGTATTTTCAAGTTTATTGCATTGGGTTTTGGGGCTAAAGTGGGATTTGTAATGTATAGGACTTCAGTTGTTCTATATCTCAGATGTGTCTGTACCTTTACGGTGTTTGAATGACATATTTCTGTAAAGCATATTAATAAGGCTTCTTGTACGGTTGAAAATGGATAGGAACCTTTTTCTTGATCTTTTGGACTATCTGAAATATTTTATATGGAGTAGTTTGTTGTAAAAACTGTTAATCAGTATTGCCATCTGAAACATATTGAATATTATAAAAAAAGGTTTCATATATTGTTATACAGCGTACAGTGATTTGCTATTAATGAATGTTACGAACTGACGCAAGTTTTGGTGAGTTTGAAGTCTCGGCACTGTAGTGACAGACAAATAAGACAATTGTTTTTTATATTTAACAAATCTTTAAAAACCCTCAACTTACAACAAAATGATATACCAGTGATATGATGCATACATTTTCTTATATGATAATATGACATCTTATATTACATTTATAAAACTTCAAAGAAAATTAGATTTCTCAGTTCATGTCCCCTTTAAGGTTAAAACAACTGCACATTCCTTTTAGTTTTATTAATATTTATAGGTAAATATTATGATGCTTGTCATAAATGTCCACATTATAAAGACACAATTTATCTTTAATTCAATCTTATTCATGTCTTCTTAGTATCTTCTTCATGCTTCTTTAATCTTCTTGGGAAAAGTTTGGAGATCTTGGGCAAAGCAAGTGTTCGTCTGGTTCCTGAACCCTCTTCAGACTCTGGGATGGATCTCAAAGATCCGAATCCTGAGCTGTGAGATGAGGCTTTAGAGCGTAATGAGCTAAAAACTGAATCACTGTCTGCTCCTGATAGTGATCTGAATGAACCGTAAGCAGAACTTCCCACAGACCTTGTGTCCGATCGCTCATCTCCACTCACTGGGGAAATACAACGAAAATCAGGAAAAGTTTTAAACCTGTTACAGACCAAAATTCTGGATTTTTAACACTTTCAATGTTCCTAAAAATATTGACGCCTATTGGTAATCATTATCAGAGGTGCCCTTTAAAATATTATAATAATTCTTCATGAATCCGATGGGATTTCAAAGTTTTATAGCAGTTTTATCAATGAAATATCTATATTACAAACAGTTTATGACTGATCATCACCATATATTGCACTTATTAAAGTGACCATATAGATTTAAATTTGAAGAACAAATGAGCAGTAATAACAGACTTAACTTAAAAAATGATGATAATCAAACTAGATCAAGCTAAATACTGTTTTTTTTTCCTGTTTTTTTTTTCATATCAATAAATGCAAACCTTTTACCAAGCGTGTTTACAAGGTAAATTTAAAAAAACAGCAACAAGAAGAACAGGATAAGGGAAAACTGCTGCAAATTTATCAGTCACAATATTCACAAAACATTCAGAAAAAGGTAAAGGGTCCAAATGGGGAAAACGTGGTAACAAATTTAAGAAGTAGGCTAAATATAAATATTTCTCAACAAAACAGATATCTTGCTGTAATGATTTTTTTTAAGTAACGGGGACAAAAGTGAACAAAAAATAAATAAAATAAACAAAAGACACTCACTATTTGGAGGAAATTCCATGCTGCTATATTTTTTTATGGCCCCTGGCTCGTAACTTGTGTGAGATGAATCTCTGGAACGTGATGAACTGAAAACCGGGTCTACTCCTGATCGTGATTTGAATGAACTATAAGCAGAACTTCCCAGAGACCATGAATCAGATCCTTCAGCTCCACTCACTATAATAATGAAAGCAGAGAGCAGATCAGTAATGCATTTGACAGACACTGGTCTCCTAATGAAGATAAACAGGGTTGAACCTGGTCAGTATCAGGATGGGACATGAGATAAAAAGAGACTGTTTCCGCTAGAGGTGTTATTGAATGTTAGCGTTGGTCCTGCAGTCTGTGTGATGAACACTATAAACTAACTACATCTAAAGAGCTGTAGAACATTGAGAAGGAAACACATCTGAGTCTGTGTGTTGATAATATTAATACAATTTTATGATTTCACTCAC
This sequence comes from Pimephales promelas, assembly GCF_016745375.1. Next base: position 628,443 of record NW_024121129.1, read on the forward strand.
TAGTCTGTAATCTCATGTCTTCTCTCCATTTGTCCAATCGTTCTTCTGCTTCCTTACTACCATCCATTTCAAAATGGCGGCCGTAGTTTAGTGCTACTGTCTCCTCAATCTTCTCCAGCAGCTCCTTGATCTGAGTGTCGTCTGTCCTGTTGCGATTGTTGAGAACATGATACCTGTTCCCACATTTGTCCAGCAGCCGCTGGAGATCCTGTCCTTCACTCTCGATGTATTGCTCTATAGATGTGTCTGACAGAGAGTCTCCAAAGGTGAACAGCACTATAGTGTGACTCCAGACTCTCTCACTGAGAAGATCCAGATGATCCTGCAATGCTTTTATCTCAGTCTCTTTAAATCTAGTGTCCACACGTATGATCAGTAGTACAGCGTGTGGTCCTGGAGGACACAGAGACACACTGAGCACAATCTCCTGTTTCAGTCTCTCAGGACTCATCTCTAGTGTAATCCCTATACCATCCTGGAGCTTCAATGACAGTGATGAGTCTGTCTGCTACTTCTCCACGTCTCCTCACACACTGAGCAGATCTCTTCAAGTCAAACTCGTCTCTGCCCAGGATGGTGTTTCCTGATGAACTCTTACCAGCTTCTTTATATCCCATCAACACAATCCTCAGCTCTGAGAGATGTCCAGCGTCATCTGAAACAAATAGAGAACAAACACACATCTTAAAGTGAGTGACATCTTAAATCTTCTTCAGTAATCTCTCTTAATGAAATAGGGCTTACTGAAATAAAGTTACTGTATACATAAAGTATTACTGATGCATAAAGTACTGTATCTGTATGAGACAAACTACACATTATTGATTAAAAACGACACATAAGTGTATCTCACATTAACTAAACTCTTAAATCAGAGTTGCACAAAAGTTACTGATGGACAATAATTATGAATTATATAGAAAAAAAAATTGCTTAATTTCAATGATCTGAACACAAAACACAACAGATAACAGAACACAGAGTAAGCAAAACTAAATTACAAAAAGCTTCAGAATAATGTTTCCAGAAAGTATATTGTTTAAAAATAATTCAACTGGCCTCTAAACCAGTGAATAAATCTCTCTCTTGTGTGTGTTCACAGCTGGGAAAGTGTTATCAATACACTGGTGGATATTAGCACCAGCAAATACAGAAATGTGTTACATTTACATTCATTCACTAGATGTAAAGAAAACTAATAACAATTTGTGACTGATTATTTTTATGAAAGACTTTATGGAAAGAAAAACAGCCTAAAGTGGCCTAAACAGATCCAAAATATTATTGACCAAAATGAAAACAGTAAAAGTCTGGCAGAAACTGTAAACATGTTGACATTTTTTGTTTCATAAAAATAGCTTCTATCACGAGTGAAAAATTTACTGATGATGATTTTACAAGACATATTTTTGCCTAATAAGTTGGAGCTTAAATGAAATCTAGTTATAGCAGCAGTCTAGTAGTTTGACTTGTAATGAACTTTCAGTGTGTTTGACGGACTCTTCCAGGATCTTCAGAACAAACATGAGGCGTGTTTAAGATTATATTCAGGACAAGCTGTTTGCTGCTGTTTATTGTTGTTGTGTTTTATTTTGGATTTCTGTTTTCAAAAGCAAACCCTGTGAAGAACGGGATTGTTAAAGAAATAAAAGTGCTGGGTAACACTTTATTTTACGACCCGTAAACAACTGTGTAAGTACACTGAAATTACGGTGTACGTTTCTGTAATTATAGTGTACTTCCGTGTAAGTATAGGGAACAATATGTTAAGTTTGGGGTAATAAAGGGGTAACAAGCAGATATACAAGCAAATTATTTAATTAGTAAAAAATAACAGGTATCTATTCTGTTAATATATTCCAGACAAAAATTGTACGTCTGTTGTTTGTAAAATGTATCACATTTCTGGCAAAATATGTTCTTGTGCAATGTTACAGGGTAATTTTGACATCTGTGGGTTAAACATTAAACACACACACACACACACACATATATATATGTATATATATATATATACTATGATAAAAATTAAATTTATTGGCTTTTCTTACTTGATTACTTAATGTTAAGTCAAAATAATTTGTTTTTGCTATGATTTTAATTTAGAATGTACCTTATACCATTGAATTGCAATAACACTTAAATGTCAGGGCAAATATATTGTGTAATTAAAACGTTTTTTTTATTTTTATTTTTTTATAACAGTACCTTTCTCTGCAATTACAGCGCAAATAATGTTGTTTCGTATTGCTACATAGTAAGTAGCTTTGTTACCCCCTTGTTCTGTGTAGTTACAGAGTAAGTGTGACTCCTGCGGGCTGTAAATTAAAGTGGCGCTTGTTACCCCTTTTATTACCCAAAACTTAACATATTGTTCCCTATACTTACACGGAAGTACACTATATTTACAGAAATGTATACCGTAATTTCAGTGTACTTACACAGTTGTTTGCAGGTCGTAAAATAAAGTGTTACCAAGTGCTGATCTCCTTTAGTAAAAGCTTTTCTGGGCCGTCACTGTGAACTGCTGTGAACACATCTATCGTGAACGCCTCAACAAGCGGTTCATGACAACAAGTTTCATGTTATTATTGCTGTGACTGTTACATTTTCATGATTTACTTCATAGACTCAGTGTGAATATCTGCACTATAAAGTATGTGGACTCACTCATCTGTGATCTGATGATTTCTCTCTGTTTTTTCATTCTCTTCATTCGTTCTTTTGCTCTCTCTTCCTCTGTTCTTCTTCTCTCCTTCACCTCCTTTAAAATCTTTCTGTCTATTTCAAAATGGCGTCCGTAGTTTAGTGCTACTGTCTCCTCAATCTTCTCCAGCAGCTCCTTGATCTGAGTGTCGTCTCTCCTGTTGCGATTGTTGAGAACATGATACCTGTTCCCACATTTGTCCACCAGTCGCTGGAGATCCTGTCCTTCACTCTCGATGTATTGCTCTATAGATGTGTCTGACAGAGAGTCTCCAAAGGTGAACAGCACTATAGTGTGACTCCAGACTCTCTCACTGAGAAGATCCAGATGATCCTGCAATGCTTTTATCTCAGTCTCTTTTAATCTAGTGTCCACACGTTTGATCAGTAGTACAGCGTGTGGTCCTGGAGGACACAGAGACACACTGAGCACAATCTCCTGTTTCAGTCTCTCAAGACTCTCCTCTACAGTGTAAATCTTCCACCATCCTGGAGCTTCAATGACAGTGATGAGTCTGTCTGCTACTTCTCCATGTCTCCTCACACACTGAGCAGATCTCTTCAAGTCAAACTCGTCTCTGCCCAGGATGGTGTTTCCTGATGAACTCTTACCAGCTTCTTTATATCCCATCAACACAATCCTCAGCTCTGAGAGATGTCCAGCGTCACCTGAAACAAATAGAGAACAAACACACATCTTAAAGTGAGTGACATCTTAAATCTTCTTCAGTAATCTCTCTTAGTGAAATAGGGCTTACTGAAATAAAGTTACTGTATCTGTATGAGACAAACTACACATTATTGATTAAAAACGACACATAAGTGTATCTCACATTAACTAAACTCTTAAATCAGAGTTGCACAAAAGTTATTGATGGACAATAATTATAAATTATATAGAAAAGAAAATTGCTTAATTTCAATGATCTGAACACAAAACACAACAGATAACAGAACACACAGAGTAAGCAAAACTAAATTACAAAAAGCTTCAGAATAATGTTTCCAGAAAGTATATTGTTTAAAAATAATTCAACTGGCCTCTAAACCAGTGAATAAATCTCTCTCTTGTGTGTGTTCACAGCTGGGAAAGTGTTATCAATACACTGGTGGATATTAGCACCAGCAAATACAGAAATGTGTTACATTTACATTCATTCACTAGATGTAAAGAAAACTAATAACAATTTGTGACTGATTATTTTTATTAAAGACTTTATGGAAAGAAAAACAGCCTAAAGTGCCATAAACAGATACAAAATCTTATTGACCAAAATGAAAACAGTAAAAGTCTGGCAGAAACTGTAAACATGTTGACATTGTAGATGAAGATGATGATTATGCAATTACTCTGTCTTGTTTGTCTGTTTTGCTTATTAGTATCTTTATGTAACGCAAGTAGTAATCCTGCACAAAAATGTATTGGAAAATGATATACAAAAAAATAATACCAATTACTATGATAATATGCATGTATCCTTAACCATATAAAAGGAGTAGATACAGATGTTTATATGAAGTAACTTAGAGTAGAGAACATTTATGTATTAGATAAAAAATGCTTTTAAGAAAATGTAAAGCTGTAGATAAGGTATATTTTACAGACGGGAAAGAGAAAGACAAAGAGGAAAAGGGCCAAGAAGAAGAAGAGATGGCAGGCTATGTCAGAAACACCTTAAAAGGGTCATGGAAGACTTGTCTCTCCAATAGATGACAGCAGAAGAGAGTCTGACATCAGCAGTGAACGGTTTGAGTATAAAAGACTGAGGAGAAGACAACCAGACAGACACTGATATCTCTCGGTATCTCTCCACGCCAGAAACACAGCCGATTACAGACCTCGCTTTAACTTTGATATTATTGTTTTTTTTTTACTCTACCTAACCTAACCTGAGGATAATAAATAATAAGGTTAAAGGTGTTAAGGTAAAAGCACACACCGTAAGACAAAATTTTTTGTTTAATAAAAATAGCTTCTATCACGAGTGAAAAATTTACTGATGATGATTTTACAAGACATATTTTTGCCTAAGTTGGAGCTTAAATGAAATCTAGTTATAGCAGCAGTCTAGTAGTTTGACTTGTAATGAACTTTCAGTGTGTTTGACGGACTCTTCCTGGATCTTCAGAACAAACATGAGGCGTTTCTATAGGAGCTGCTGTTTATTGTTGTTGTGTTTTATTTTGGATTTTCAAAAGCAAACCCTGTGAAGAAAGGGATTGTTTAAGAAATAAAAGTGCTTATCTCCTTTAGTAAAAGCTTTTATGGGTGTTGTGGCAAAAACAATTTAACAAGCAAACAGCATCACAGCGAAAGAGACATCAGGATTCAAATTATACTTTAAAAGGTGTTTATTCTTTTAAAGGAGGTTTGTTCGTCCCTCCTCCTCCCTCCCTCTTCCATAACAAAAATTTTAAATTTCTAAATTTTACCATAACAGCCATCACTGTGAACTGCTTTGAACACATCTATCATGAACGCCTCAACAAGCGGTTCATGACAACAAGTTTCATGTTATTATTGCTGTGACTGTTACATTTTCATGATTTACTTCATAGACTCAGTGTGAATATCTGCACTATAAAGTATGTGGACTCACTCATCTGTGATCTGATGATTTCTCTCTGTTTTTTCATTCTCTTCATTCGTTCTTTTGCTCTCTCTTCCTCTGTTCTTCTTCTCTCCTTCACCTCCTTTAAAATCTTTCTGTCTATTTCAAAATGGCGTCCGTAGTTTAGTGCTACTGTCTCCTCAATCTTCTCCAGCAGCTCCTTGATCTGAGTGTCGTCTCTCCTGTTGCGATTGTTGAGAACATGAAACCTGTTCCCACATTTGTCCACCAGCCGCTGGAGATCCTGTCCTTCACTCTCGATGTATTGCTCTATAGATGTGTCTGACAGAGAGTCTTTAAAGGTGAACAGCACTATAGTGTGACTCCAGACTCTCTCACTGAGAAGATCCAGATGATCCTGCATTGCTTTTATCTCAGTCTCTTTTAATCTAGTGTCCACACGTATGATCAGTAGTACAGCGTGTGGTCCTGGAGGACACAGAGACACACTGAGCACAATCTCCTGTTTCAGTCTCTCAGGACTGTTCTCTACAGTGTAATTCCTCCACCATCCTGGAGCTTCAATGACAGTGATGAGTCTGTCTGCTACTTCTCCATGTCTCCTCACACACTGAGCAGATCTCTTCAAGTCAAACCCGTCTCTGCCCAGGATGGTGTTTCCTGATGAACTCTTACCAGCTCCTTTATATCCCATCAACACAATCCTCAGCTCTGAGAGATGTCCAGCGTCATCTGAAACAAATAAAGAACAAACACACTTATCCTGTATGTGCTTTCTGAACAGTTAACAAGAAAGTTGTACTAAAAATAATTTTATATGCTAATCATAATAATACAAATTCCACATTAATGTACTTAAGTTAATCATCATCAATAGTTAACTAAATAATGAAGAAATGAGAATTGAGACTAATTTATTTTTGTAAATTAGGAGAAAACAAAAACACAGATTACATGAAACTGTCACGGTTGGTAAATCCTATGTCTTCTTCAGGTCTCGTGTTTCTGTTGTTTTGTGTGTGTGTGTGATTATTAGAGGGGCGTGGCCGCTCATCAGAGCTCACTCATTCATCACTCACCACCAGCTGCAGTCTATCACCCCGGTCTATTTAATCTCACCCATTTCTCATCTCCATTGTCAGATCGTTGTTTGTGATGTCCGGTGTCAGATCCCCTGCGTTCCAGTATCCTTCATTGTTCCCGTCTGTGTTCCCGTGGATGTTCTGGATTGTCTGTCGTTCGTCACCCCGCTTCACCTGCACTCATCCATCTGACCATCGAGTCCCTGCGTCACTACCCTGCTGGTCTGCGACCGTGGAAGGAGTTACTGTAGTCCCAGGACTGTGAACGGAGATTCATTCTGCTTGTCTTTGGACAGTGTACTGAGTGTTAAATAAACATTTTTACTTGCTATTGCTTCCTAAGTCTTTACGTAACAGAACGATCTGACCCACTATGGAAGCAGCGAGTGGCAATTCCGAGACGCTGGAGGAATTCGTCAATAACAGCAGACGGAGGATGGAGAATCAGGAGAGGAACATCAACGAGACTGCTCGTGCGGTGCAGGCGTTAGTGACGCAGGTGTCCGGGCTCACCCAGCAAGTACAACAGCTACGTACTCCCGCTGCGCCAGTTCCACCGCCGATTCCCCAAATTCCACCAGCAGACCCCTCCCAGTCGGAACCACGTTTACCTACTCCAGAGACATACTCAGGTGAGCCGAACTTTTGTCGAGCGTTTCTTACCAGATGCTCCATGCACTTCTCTCTCCAGCCCAGAACTTTTCAAGAGGAAAGAACCAAAGTGGCATATGTGCTGACACTGCTGACTGGGAGAGCGGCGCTATGGGGAACGGCGGTGTGGGAGAACAAGGAGAACTGCTGTAACTCGTTCCAAGAGCTCTCCGACGAAATGAAACGGGTCTTCGACCGTGCCTTGGGAGGCAGAGAAGCGGCCAGATTGCTGGCCGAGTTGCGCCAAGGACATCGTTCGGTGTCAGATTACTCGATCGAGTTTCGGACCCTGGCGGCGGAGAGCAAATGGAACGAGGAGGCGCAGTGGGATATGTTCCTGCATGGGTTGGCTGACCGCGTCCAGAAAGAGATCTACGCGATGGACTTACCTACCAAGCTCAACGATTTGATCGCATTGGCACTGAGAGTGGACGCCAGATTGTCGCGAGTGGAGCGGAGAGGATACAACGGCCGCTCCTCGGCGGAATCCGAGGGCTCTCGTGCCGGAGGTGGGGACGCGGTCAGTCACATCCACGATCCCGAGCCCATGCAGGTAGGTCGAGCCCGGCTTTCCCGGGAGGAGAGGGAGAGGCGGAGATCCCAGGGCCTCTGCCTGTACTGCGGAGGAGCGGGACACTTTGCCTACAACTGCCCGTTAAAAGGCCCAGCCCGGTAGTAAGTATGAGGCTACTATCGGGTGGGATCTCCGCCGAGAAGACCTCATCGACATCAACTCTCCTTCCGGTTAGACTCCGATGGTCCAACCACCTTCACGATTGTCATGCACTTTTGGACTCGGGAGCCGAAGGTAACTTCATGGACCACAATTTCGCACGCAATCACCAAGTTCCCCTCAAACCACTCACCCATCAGATCGCCGTTCACGCCCTCAATGGTCTAAAACTCCCCACTATATCCCTGGTTACGGAAGACATTATTCTCACCACTTCAGGCAATCACTCAGAGACCATTTCATTTTACATCCTGGACACTCCGCTAGCCCCCATCGTCCTTGGTCACCCATGGCTCACCCGTCACAATCCCAAGATAGACTGGCAACTCAACGCAATATCAGAATGGAGCAGTTTTTGTCATAAGTCCTGTCTTGTCTCTGCCTGTCCGTCTGTTTCTGTTCATATGTTACAGGAGAAGACGGTGGATTTATCAAACGTGCCCACGGAGTATCGGGATCTGAAGGAGGTGTTCAGTAAGTCTCGGGCTGATTCTCTCCCTCCGCATCGTCCCTATGACTGTGCCATAGAGTTATTGCCAGGTACGTCTCCGCCTAAGGGCAAACTATATTCACTCTCGATTCCGGAGAGAGAGGTCATGGAGAAATACATTTCTGATTCTCTAGCAACGGGGTTCATCCGCCCTTCCTCTTCTCCAGCGGGGGCGGGGTTCTTTTTTGTGGGGAAGAAGGATGGATCGTTGAGACCTTGTATTGATTACCGGGGGCTGAACAACATCACGGTAAAGAATACTTATCCTTTGCCGTTGATGTCTTCAGCCTTCGAGAGGTTGCAAGGAGCATCTATCTTCACGAAATTGGATTTAAGAAATGCTTATCATTTGGTCCGCATTAGGGAGGGGGATGAATGGAAGACCGCATTTAACACCCCTAGGGGGCACTTTGAATATTTGGTCATGCCTTTCGGCTTGTCCAATAGCCCAGCGGTCTTCCAGGCACTTGTCAATGACGTGTTGCGAGACATGGTCGATCAGTTCATATATGTCTACCTGGATGACATATTGATTTTTTCTTCGTCTCTCCAGGAACATGTGCAACACGTGCGACGAGTGCTTCAGAGGTTGCTGGAGAATGGGCTTTTTGTCAAGGCGGAGAAATGCGTGTTTCATGCACAGTCTGTTCCTTTCCTAGGTCACATCATCTCGGTTGAGGGAGTGCGCATGGATCCTGACAAGGTGAAGGCTGTGGTGGATTGGCCAAGTCCAGATTCCCGTAAGGCCCTACTGAGGTTTCTGAGGTTCGCCAATTTTTACCGACGTTTTATTCGCAATTTCAGCCGACTGGCCGCGCCTCTGACCGCCTTGACCTCCCCCAGAACGACGTTCAGGTGGTCAGACGCAGCAGAAGCTGCGTTTGCCAAACTGAAGGGTTGTTTTGTTTCAGCCCCCATCCTGATAACCCCTGATCCATCACGTCAGTTCATGGTGGAGGTCGATGCGTCAGAGGTGGGGGTAGGTGCAGTGTTATCCCAGCGCTCTCCTTCAGACGACAAGATGCACCCTTGCGCGTTTTTCTCCCATCGTTTATCCCCTGCCGAAAGCAATTATGACATTGGCAACAGAGAGTTGTTGGCGGTCAAGTTAGCATTGGAGGAGTGGCGCCACTGGTTAGAAGGGTCGGGGGTACCTTTTATCGTCTGGACCGATCACAAGAATTTGGAATACATTCGTACGGCTAAAAGACTCAATTCCAGGCAGGCTCGGTGGGCTCTTTTTTTCGGACGTTTTGACTTTACTATCTCGTACCGCCCGGGTTCCAAAAACATCAAACCCGATTCTTTATCGCGCATTTTTGACCGTTCCGATCGCCCGTCCACTCCCGAGTGCATTTTACCTGAGAATCTATTCATCTCTACACTCACATGGGAGGTCGAATCGAAGGTCAAGAAGGCCTTAGAAGGGGTAACGCCTCCGACTCGTTGCCCACCGAACCGTTTGTTTGTACCGGAGAGTTTACGGTCCAGCGTTATTCAGTGGGGTCATTGTTCCAATGTGGCTTGTCATCCGGGAGTAAATCGCACTATGTTTTTAGTCAAGCAACGATTCTGGTGGCCTCTCATGGCTCGTGATGTTCGCAGTTTTGTATTGGCTTGCTCAGTTTGTGCCACGGGTAAGACTTCCAATCGACCTCCGGACGGGTTACTCCAACCGCTGCCGGTGCCTTCGAGACCCTGGTCCCATATCGCACTAGATTTTATCACCGCCCTCCCACCCTCCCAGGGTCACACGGTAGTTTTGACCGTGGTGGACCGGTTCTCGAAGGCGGCCCATTTCATTCCCTTGCCCAAATTACCCTCAGCCAAGGAGACAGCGGTGACTGTCATTGACCACGTCTTTCGGATTCATGGCCTCCCGACGGACGTGGTCTCTGACAGGGGACCCCAATTTATATCCAAATTTTGGAAAGAGTTTTGTAAACTTCTGGGGGCGACGGTTAGTCTGTCCTCTGGGTTCCATCCTCAGAGCAATGGTCAAACTGAGCGGGCCAACCAGGATTTGGAGCGAACACTGCGATGCTTGGTGTCCAAGAATCCTTCCTCTTGGAGTCAGCGACTTTCTATGGTGGAGTACGCCCACAATACGTTGCCAGTGTCAGCCACGGGCCTCTCACCATTTGAATGTAGTATAGGTTACCAGCCACCTATTTTTCCCAGTCTGGAATCCGAAGTCGCGGTCCCCTCCGCCCACGCCTTTGTCCAGAGGTGTCACCGCACTTGGACTAGAGCCCGTGAGACTCTACTCCAAGCGGGGGTGCGCACCAAGGCCAAAGCCGATCGCCACCGGCGGAAGCCTCCCGTATACGTCGTCGGTTCTAAAGTGTGGCTTTCTACTAAGGATATTCCTCTCCGCTCCGTTTCTAATAAACTCGCACCTAAATTCATTGGCCCGTTTGCTGTCACCAAAATCATTAGTCCGGTGACAGTCCGTCTGAATCTTTCTCCAGCGTACAGGAGAATCCATCCCGTCTTTCATGTTTCTAAAATTAAGCCCGTCTTTTATGCTCGCATTAATCCGCCAGTCCCGGTTCCCCCCCCGCCGCGTCTCGTAGATGGGGAACCCACATATTCGGTTAATCGTATTCTGGACTCGAGACGGAGGGGACGCGGAGTACAGTACTTGGTGGACTGGGAAGGTTACGGTCCGGAGGAGAGAAGTTGGGTCCCAGCTAGAGACATCCTGGATCACTCCCTTATTGATGATTACAATCGACAGGTAAGGGAGTCTGGGAACGCCAGGAGGCGTTCCTAGGGAAGGGGGTACTGTCACGGTTGGTAAATCCTATGTCTTCTTCAGGTCTCGTGTTTCTGTTGTTTTGTGTGTGTGTGTGATTATTAGAGGGGCGTGGCCGCTCATCAGAGCTCACTCATTCATCACTCACCACCAGCTGCAGTCTATCACCCCGGTCTATTTAATCTCACCCATTTCTCATCTCCATTGTCAGATCGTTGTTTGTGATGTCCGGTGTCAGATCCCCTGCGTTCCAGTATCCTTCATTGTTCCCGTCTGTGTTCCCGTGGATGTTCTGGATTGTCTGTCGTTCGTCACCCCGCTTCACCTGCACTCATCCATCTGACCATCGAGTCCCTGCGTCACTACCCTGCTGGTCTGCGACCGTGGAAGGAGTTACTGTAGTCCCAGGACTGTGAACGGAGATTCATTCTGCTTGTCTTTGGACAGTGTACTGAGTGTTAAATAAACATTTTTACTTGCTATTGCTTCCTAAGTCTTTACGTAACAGAAACTCAGGGCTAAAAAACATGTTTTCAGTGATTATATAGTATAATCACTGAAAACATGTTATCACTGAAATGGTTTTTTTTTAATCATCAAATTACAATTTAGCCCCCTTTTTTAGCCTTTTTTCCTCCTAATTGAGAAAATTAATGTAACTTGATATCACCACACTTCCTTGACTGATTACATTAAGAACTGCAAATACAAACATTTTTATTACAAGTTCTCTGAAATGTTATGTTTAATCCACTGGTCCTCTTAGTTTAGCGGTGGGTTAAAACTCTTCCCGGTCAAAAGTGACCAAAGCCTTGCATTTTACTTCTTCTTTTTTTCAGGAAACCCAATTTAATTTTTGTTCAATAATATTTGTTTTATTATTATTTCGAATTTTAAAAGGTTTCTATGTTACTATGCAATCCTTTTACAATTTGTATGAGCAATTCCCATTAGAATTAAACTTTTTTTTTTCAATATTAGCTGAATCGACCAATATGAAAGTGAAAGTAACGTCTCACAGAAACAGCAAACACGTCGAGTTTGATTAAAAGTCATTTTTACCATGAACCAACAAGGAAAAGACAATTATAATAAATGCATAGGCCTACTTAAGTCCATTTTACTTTACACGGTCTCAATCGGAGTTCCGGAGTAAAAGTAGGAGTTTCACGAGCACGAGCAGTCAGTGGTGTTTATCTGTCAGTGTTTTACAGGTGCTAAAGTTCGGAACAGTCACGCGCGCATGGGCGAGTATGGAATAGGAAGTGTGAAAAGCTGATCTTCGAAGTTTTTTTTAAAATAACTTGTAAACAAATGTTTAAGAAGTAATATCTTTAAATCCAGACAACTTCAAAAAGTGACTTCACCTGGCAAACCTAAACATTAAGTAGCCTGCTATTAATCCCACAACGAATATCATTTAGGCTATATTATTATTTTTTTATTTATTACTGTAAAAGTCCAGCTTTCCTGTAAGTTATATGAAACAGTGGAGCATTGGCGCTTGCAACACCATGGTCATGGGTTCGATTCTCATTTTTCAGGGAAAGCAAGAACTGATAAGAATGTAATGCAATGCAAGTCGTTTTGGGTATAAAGCTTCTGTGAAATGCATAAAATGTAAATTTATATAGAGTTGCAATTTGGAAGATTATTTAGGCTAGTCTTCTTGCAGTCAATAATTGTATTTATTTAGACTCAAATTTGATCATCATAATGACCTTTAAACAATAATTTCTTCATGGCTTTAAATAGCTTGAATATCTACACTTCTCATTACCTGTACCACTCGTCAAATAATCGCTACACGAGGCAAGCGGAAAAACTGGTTTAATTCAGCCACATTTGAACCAGAAACTGATACAGAAGAGGAGAAATAACCATCTGAGTGTCGTCTACAAATCGATGTGCCAGCTGTGTTTTAAACAGTGTTGTGCAAGTTACTTCCAAACTGTAATACATTAGGTATTACTTGTTACTGTTATTTAAAAGTAATTCATTACCTTACAATATTACTGTCTCAGAGTTGTAATGCGTTACATCACTCATGTATTACTTTTGAGTTACTTTCACCAAAATAACTAAGTAGAACTTAACTTTGGGGCTGTAACGATATGCAATATGAAACCGAAATCGTGATTCGCCACACGACTCATCCACGAACCTACAGAATCGCGACACACCTCTTCCAACTCCATGTTATTCTCCTTACCGTCCAGATCCAATGCTGCCTTATCTTTAAATTAGGCTATTAGTATTATTTAAAGTTAACATTATAAAATACGTAGACCTACACCACAAAACTAGTTGAGGATAAATTATTTAAATTTGGGTCCCGCATTATGGACATGACATTTGCAGTCAAAACTTGAAATAAAAATTCTCAGAAAATACATGTATTGAAACGTATATAGGCTACTTCCTTAAAGGACTCCAGACATTAGACAAATATCAGTCTATGTTTTATTTTTAATATTAGGGAAAAGACACACATTCATGCGTGACAAAAAAATAGGAGGCAAAATATATTTTTTGTAATTCTGTTAATTACACTGCGCAAATCGGATGAGGAAGGGTTGGCGCAGTCTCCATAGAACTTAAAATATTTATTTTATTTTAGTTTTCGTGTTCGCATTTATGAGGAAAAAACAATGTTACAGACGCGACCGCTCTGAACTGGCACTAAAAGACTGCTTCGTTCACATAGTCTGTTGCCTTTAAGAAGTAAAAGCAGACAATACACTGTAATACAACTGTAATACAAGCCTCACTGAACATGTAACGAGTAAAATATTACTGAAAATTGATTAGTAATGCCTTACACTACTGCGTTACAGCAAAAAGTAATATGTTACTGTAATGTATTACTTTTGTAATGCGTTACTCCCAACACTGGTTTTAAATCGCTCTCTACAACGTCGGACACATGTTAAATGATATGATTAGCATTGCCTTGACTTCATTATCAAACAGACAGTAATATGTTGCTAATGTTCCTGTTCACTAGGCTATGTTTGTGAAACAGGGGCTTTTCAAACCACTTATTTGAGACAGTGTTTGATTCACTGCAGTTTGAAGGAGAAAATACTCAGCAATGGTGTTGACTGATTCAATTGCACAAGGTTTATCAAGCATATTAAAACACCACACACACATGCACATAACTTGATTTTCACTTCGGGGTTCTTAAAGGGATAGTTCACCCAAAAATGAAAATTCTGTCAGTATTTACTCACCCTCATGTTGTTCCAACCCCGTAAGACCTTCGTTCATCTTCGGAACACGAATTCAGATATTTTTGATTAAATCTGAGAGCTGGATCACTCCTCCATATTAGTCCATAGGCTTCGAGGGATTGAAACTTGCCGGCCTCGAAAACTTATTAAAGACATTGTTAAAATAGTCCAAGTGACTACAGTGGCTCAATCTTAACTTTATCAAGTCAACGAGAATACTTTTTTATGCGCAAAAACAAACATAAATAACGTCTTTATTTCAACTATTAATTTCCTAAACTATGGGCTTCTTTACAGTTTTTACAGTCTATGTCCAAGATGCGCCACGCCGCCCTGGACGGAGCTTGCCGCCGGTGTCGTGCCAAGGTACTTACCCCTAAAAGGGGACGACACCTGTCCTCATTGAAAATGAATGACTTCCGGCCACTTTGACGCTCTTGCCGACGGCAGTGTGAATGCACAGTTAGGGAGGATGGAGGATTTATATTCATCACTTTCTATGACGATGTGTGTGTGTGTGTGTGTGCGTGTGTGTATACATACAGTAGTCAACAATGAAGTGGATCATAAAAGTTCATCAAAGTTGTCCTTAGACAAGTACAGGTATTGTTAAAAAATGTGATGTATAACTGATGAAGGTTTTGATCCACTTCAAATGTTGACTACTGCATATTATTGGTACTTTCTGCTTTTCTGTCATCAGAAAAAAGGATCTTGCATTGTGTCTTGCCATTCAGGTCCACTATCTGACTAAATGTAACGGGTGCCATGTGACAGTGCTAGCCTATATGAGTGTTAATTAAATAATGTGCATTGAAAACAGCATTGGGAACATATTTTTACTTTGCCTTCATATTATTGTTACTATTCAAAAGGAAGTTGTGACATTGTAGTTGATTATAATACTGGTAGGGCTTTCAGAAAAGAAAAAAAAACATTTGATGCATCCATCTACTTTGTCAGATAGTTAAAAAACAAATGTTACTATTGAAAGTGTACATTTAAGAAAGTTAATATATTGAAAAGCTCACACGATCAAAGTGGCCCCAGTTGCAGAAACATCAAAATTTGGTGAATATAAAAACCATACAAGGCTGACATTTAAAATAGTAGGCTACTTGTTTTTGGACTTGCAAATAGCTATACAACAACAACGCAACCCAAATCAAATGGTCAGTAAGAAAGATACAGATGGAAATGCACGTGTAGATCATTTTAAGTTTAGCATACAGAGCAGTTTTTCTATAACTTATTAAACATTTTTAAAGTCTTTTTGAAGCCGTTTCTCAGATAGTTATTGAATGTATAATCCTGTAGGGGGCGGTAATTTAACATCCGCGCACCGTTCATACAGCGAAGAAAAAGACACAAACAACTTTGATGTAAGTACGCCTGCTTCCTCACTAGTCTGTGAATAATATTATAAATCACTCAAATGATTATACAGTGATATACAGTATAAATGATATACAGTGATTTTTATCAACATCATCCAGTATAAATAATATACAGTGTTTTTATTAACATCATCCAGAGCAGAGTGTTTTAATGGCGTCAGGAAGCGCACTGATCTTTGATGAGGAGATGACTCGTTATAAACTCCTCTGGACAGAGTAAGTCATCGTATCACTTTCAAAAGTTAAAGGTGTTATACTATTAATTTCAGACATGATATAGTACCATAGCTTTCAATGAAGTACCTCACAGTTCCATGCTTGCAAATACCATGGTTACATGAAAATGGTAATCATCTTGTATGATGGTAACTTAAAGTACTAAGTTACCGTTAACGTTACCTGATCCCGTCAATATACTTGCACCGTGGTTCTTTTTGTAAGGGATTTGCTTTATAGAGATATATGTCATTACGTGTCAAAATTTATCTGTGAATTGAAAAAATAGTACATTAAGTTAAACTAAATTGCCTTGGCAACTAGCTATACTACTGTATATATATTTCATTTTATTTCAGATGTTTTTTTTTTCAAGTAATTTAAATAAATAAAATAAATATTTAGTTTTACTTTCAGTTTCAGTTATAATATTAACTCTGGTAAAAACTACTAGTTAAAAATAAATAATTATAAGAAGTAAGTAAATTTTATGCATAAAGCACATTTAACCATAGCGGAGCTATCCAAAGTGCTGAACATAGTAATGAATTAAAAAATAAAAAATAAAATAAGAACAACACAGAAACATAAAATTGACTATCAAAACGCCTGGGAAAAGAGATTCCAATTTTGATTTGATAATGTAAATGGGAGGTGAAGGCGGATGTCCAGAGGTAGTACATGATTCCATAGGCGGGGGGCGGAAACTGAAAAAGCTCTATCTCCCTTAGTTTTTAAACCAGAGTGGGGGATAATAGAGCCCTGTCTGCAGATCTTACTCTGGAGAGAAGCAAAGTGGAAAGAAGATCTGTTAGGTAAACTGGAGCTTAAAAAACAAACAACAAGATTTTAAACTGAATTCTAAAATGAACCGGGTGCCAATGAAAGGGTGGCAAAAATATGGGTGACATGACCAAATTTCTTTGTCCCGGTCAGCAGCCTTGCAGCTGCATTTTGTGGAGACGACCACGTGATGACTGAGGAAGACCCATATACAAGGAATTACAATAATCTAAGAAATATACTATGTGTTTTTAGTATTGCAACCAATTATAAAACAGTAATAATTGCTGTTGATAGTGTCAATAACTGCACATTGGCTGATTCCCATTCTGTCAGTTCTGTCAATCTACCAAAAGTCTTCTCAATGGATAATAAACATGGTCTGTTTTCACAGAAATATCTCATTCAGTCATGAAACTCCAGACGGCGCACACTAATCGGCCCTTTACATGCAATCTCCAAGCAATCACATCATTACTGTATAGTGCATGCTGATTGGCCTCTGCTGATCCTGCAGCCAATGAGATTGCTTGCTCAACATTTAAGTAGTCTGTTCCTCTGAACCCCTCCACCTCCCCAGCTCCACCTGCCTAGATCTGCTACATGATTTATCTATGTGTATTTATGCAGCAGCAGCAAATCTTACTCACAGCAGCGTTTCTGTGTGTGTTAGCAGTAACAAGTCCACACTTGATCTGCATCAGCAGCATCTAGTCCAACAAGACCAATTTAATAGCATGCTAAAACTATTCCGAGAGTTGTCATGATTGAAATCTAATTGCGTTTTCTCTGTCCAGCCCAGCGTGTGAGATCGAGGTGCCCGAGCGTTTGACCGCGTCGTATGAAGCGCTCGAGAGACACGGCGTGGCACAGAGATGCACGCGAGTGCCGGTCCGCCAGGCCACCGAGCAGGAGATCTTACTCGCACACAGGTTGGTGGACTCTCGGCACATGACCTTAACCCAGGCCAGTTTCTATTCCCATACAATTAAGTTTGGTTTCGAAATCAGGGATGCACGATATATCGGCCCCCATATCGATATTGGCTGATATGTGATCATTTTTAATGTTATCGTTATCGGCCCGAAAAAAAAATTTGTCCGATATATTATAACCGATAAATAATGAATTATTTCCTTCAGCTGAGACACTTTAGATGCGCACTGTTCACCATGATGCTTTTGGATTGCTTAAATATGATTGGCATCACTTAAAAAAACAAGGAAAATATAGTTACAGCAACATGTAAAGTCTGGCTACATCAAATTATAATTATAAGTGTGTGCTTGAGACATGGCTTTTAATGATGAGACTTTTGTTTTTGTAATCAGGCTCTCAAAACTGATATACAAATTTTGATTTTGATTTATCGGCCAATATATCGATTATTGGCTTTCAAACATAAAGAATTATCGGTTATCGTTATCGGCCAAAATGTTCATGTTACATCCCTATTTTCAATGCAGTGAGGAATATCTGGAGGCCGTCAAACAGACTCCGAAAATGACCGTGGAAGAGCTGAAGGCGTTCTCCAAGAAGTACAACGATGTCTATTTCCACCAGGTATGTGCAGATCGCTCACGCTGGTCAGGTTGAGATGAGTGCGGACACTTTCTAATGCAGCGTGTCATGTGACTGCAGAACATCTATGGCTGTGCTAAGCTGGCAGTGGGCGCTACACTGCAGCTGGTGGACAGTGTCATGAAGAGGGAGGTCAGGAACGGCATGGCACTGGTCAGGTGAGCACACATCCCGCAGCTGCTGCGTTCATGAGATCGGAAATAAAATAAAGGTGAAGTGTGTGTTATCTTTACTGATACACACTACACAGAACTGCAATTTCATTGAACGCCTCAACAGGAATATTTGCTCTGCCAGTGCTGATAGTTCGAGGCTAGACTCCCTGTTTGTCTGAAACTAAAATAAAATGAAAGTGAAACTAAAATACATTTGTATTAGTATTGTTAATAGTAAGTAATAGTAATATGTAATCATATTTTAATTTAGTATTACATTTAATTATGAATTGTTGTTTTTGTTATGGTTACTATTATTAACAATATCAATAATGCATAAATATTTAGCGAAAATAATGCAAAATATTTCAATTAAATTTTTTGTATTCAATCATTTATTATTATTATTATTATTATTATTATTGACAATGTTTAATTGTGTTTATATTTTAATGTATATATCTAATACTTAAAATGATTTTTTTAAATTTAATATTTTATTTGTATTATTATTATTAACAGTAATTATTAACAGTTTGTTTTAGCATTTTTAATTTGATAATAAATGTAGCACTTAAATGTAATGTTTTTAATATAATAATATATTTAATTATTAATTATAATATTAAAATATTATATAATATAATATTATAATATATACTGTTTATAATTTAATTTATTATTATATTAGTATTATAAGCTATAGTTTAACGCCATTAATTTAATTTATTATTATTATCTTCATATTAAATATTAATTATATTTCATAAAATATAAAGGTAATGTTTTAATTTAATAATAAATGCAATACATTAATGTACTAATTTTAATTTAATGATACATGTATATATATTATTATTATTATTATTATTATTAATAGTAGCTAATCAACACTTCTGTGTGTTGGTTATTAGACACTTGTATATGTTAATATCTAGTTTTGAATAATTCATTCTTGTTCACTTCCCTCTTCTCTGTGTCCCTCAGGCCTCCAGGACACCACAGTCAACGCTCTGCTGCAAACGGGTTCTGTGTGTTTAATAACGTGGCCATTGCGGCTCTTTATGCTCAGAAGAGCTACAGCGTGAACAGGTGAACAGGAACAGCACGGCTACACCTGTAAACTGTATTTTTGTATTTTGCGTATGATTTTCCACATGTCATTTTTTATCCAGGGTTTTGATTGTGGACTGGGACGTCCATCATGGACAAGGTGTTCAATACTGCTTTGAGGAGGACCCAAGGTAAGTTCATCTCGCTTCTGATGGACAATAGCATTTATTAACTAGATGTTTACATTTTCAGAAGAAAATGTTAGTGATCTTTGCCTGAGCAATTATTGTATTTTATTTTAATTTAATTTTAAATTTAAATTATCTACATTTTCCTCATCTGTGTTTTTTTTAAAAAAAACATTTATTTTATTTTATATTATTATTTTTTTGTTTAATTTTTTTTTACTTTTAATTTAATTTAAATATTTTTAGGATTTTTTTATTATTATTATTATTATTTTATTTATACATTTTTGATTTAAATTTCCATCTGTTTTATTATCCACCAGATCGTTTATGCAGATGTCACAAACTTTCCCCAAGTACGAGCACTAAATGGTTTCTCTTTTCCCCTAGCGTGCTTTATTTTTCATGGCATCGTTATGAGCATCAGACCTTCTGGCCCAATCTCCCAGAGTCGGACTATACAAGCATCGGGAAAGGCAAAGGATCGGGTTTCAACATTAACGTCCCCTGGAACAAGGCAAACAAAAAACACCACTGAATCAGTGCTCAGAAATCAAGCTCTTTCACAAGTGAAATGTGTTTCATAACAGCAGTACATGCCAATCAAATCCAGTTTTGAACAACAAATCTTATTTCTTTCAGTGAAATTTCAGAACAATATTTTGCTGTTCGTGATGCTCATGTTTGTTTTGTGCAGGTGGGGATGACGAACAGTGACTATCTCGCTGCCTTCTTCCATGTTCTTTTACCTGCCGCATACGAGGTACCCGTCGCACTAGAGGAAAGGCCCGTTCACCCCACGAACGAGAACTATTACAGTATAGTTCGCTAAAAACATTTATGTTTATAGTTATTGTTCTTGTTGTGAACGGGCCTTAAAGAGATAGTTCACCCAAAAAATTAAAATTAGCCCATGATTTACTCACCCTGAAGCCATCCTAGGTGTAAATGACTTTCTTCTTTGGGCCATTGGAAATTTAAATTATTAATACAATTTTGTACTAATGTTGGGCTATTGGATTATTTTTGTTGTTTTCTCTTTCAGTTTGATCCAGAGCTGGTTTTGGTGTCTGCTGGTTTTGATTCAGCCATTGGGGATCCAGAGGTAAGAGACTTTTTTTTTAAGTCTGTGATTTTCCGAGGAGAGCTACTTAAAGTCCCCCT
The DNA here is from genome assembly GCF_016745375.1 of Pimephales promelas. The sequence goes on from NW_024121129.1 coordinate 649,209, forward strand.
GTGATGAAAATCAAGCTTTTAATATATGTTTTTAATATGCTTTAAGATGAACCATGTGCAAATTCATCTCGACAGCATTACTGAGTATTTTCTTTAAAACTGCTGTAAACCAAAACAGTCTCAAAAACGCAGTTTGAAATTGCTGGAGTTTCTGGCGTCACAAACTACCTTGTAACCGATCAGATCAATGTGTGATCGTCAACGAGTGGATCTCTGAGCTGTGTTGAGTGAGTGGAGGCGGGGCTCATTTGCATATTCATACTTATACTAAATCAGGCAAGGGTGTCAAGTTACATTCAAGCTATTTTAAGGCATGATTTTCAAGAAAAAAAAACATTTTAATATGTAATTTTGGTGATCAAAAATGAGTTTTAAGGGATAAAATGATTGACTACAGGGGGACTTTAACTGTTACTTCCCTTTCAGGATCTTGTTTAGTCCATCAGACTGCTCTCTAATGTTTCAGCCCTATTTCAAGGGCCGTATGGGATGATATCAGTTGTCTTTTCTGTGTTAGGGTGAAATGTGTGCTTCTCCTGAGATCTTTGCACACCTCACCCAACTGTTGATGCCTTTGGCTGCAGGCAAGATGTGCCTCGTCCTGGAGGTCAGGTGTCATTTTCAAACAACCTGGATTCATTTCATTTTAAATACTCGTTCTCTTCAGATCGCATGTTTGATTTCTCTTGGTTTCTTTCGATCGTGTTTAGGGAGGGTACAACCTGACTTGCCTGGCCCAATCGGTTTGCCAAACCGTCCAGACGCTCCTTGGAGATCCGGCCCCGCTGCTGTCAGGAATCGGAGCCGCTTGTGAGAGGTGAATTGAGCTGTCAATCAAGTGTACTTGGGTAGCCTTGCCCTCATTTAAATCTTATTGGTCCAAAGTCCTGCCCGCATATGTTTAACATCAAATAGATCCTGATTGGTTGAAATTTTCAACATTTTATATCACTTTATTATAGTGTCATTGTTACACATTACATGTACATGTTACTATAGTCATAACTATAAATTATGCATAATGCAACTAAACCAAACCCAATCCTAACTCTATAGTAAGTACATGTATTTACTTAATATTACTCAGTACTTAAAAGTATAATTACAGTGTAACACACACCTTAAAGGATGTCAAATCACTCATCATTATAAAGCTGTGTTATATGTTGTGTGTTCTTTCTCAGCGCACTGGAGTCCATTCAAAATGTCCGCAAAGCTCAATCATCGTACTGGAGCTGTTTTAAACACTTAGGTTAGTGCTTGTTTACTTACTTTTGCTCAAATGAAATTGCCTTTTTACTTTCACTTTAAAGGAATTGTGCTTATTATAAAGTTTAAATGGTGTTACCTCTGGTAGATGTAGTGGCAATGCAAAGCTGGATTTCAGCATCATTACTCCAGTCTTCAGAGTCACATGATCCTTCAGAAATCATTCTAATATGATGATGCTCAAGAAAGATTTCTGATTAATATCTTTTATCAATGTTGAAAACAGTTGTGATGCCTACGATAACGAATTGATAAAGTGTGTTTGTGTGAATGCCAATGTTGTTATCGTTCTAGTTATCATTCTTGGTGTGAACAGGCCTTAAAAGTATTCATTTCTTGTGGAAAACAATAACTTTTGAATGGTACTGTATATTAAATTAGATAATTTTACCTGTCCTGTTCTTAAGAGGCTCGTTCAGAAATGAGCACGAAGCGTCCCAGACTGGACGAGAAGAACGGCGCTGCAGAACCGGCACCAGAGGCCAGTACAGAGAAGACTCAGAGTATCGTGTGGCCAGAACCTTTGGCCAGGACATCAGCGTGTGTGCGAACTGTCGTAGCGCCCCCTCCTGGTGTGGAGGTCTCCCTGCCTGAGGGCTGCCAGCGTTTGGAGGACGTTTCCCAAAGTACCATTAAAGAAGTACAAAGTATCCGGTTGGTAAAATACTATCAGATCAGGAAACCTGGTGTTACTCTTTTAGGGCGCATTGTAACCCGTTTTTTTTTCCAATTCTAGGGATAAACATTTCCAAGGCGTCACGGACCAAAACATCCTCCAGCCTCTTGGAAATGTAATTTCAGTTCTTGACCAGATGATGAATAAAGAGGTGAGGACGTGGTAACGGAGGTCTGGGGGTTGTTTCTGTGTGCAGTGTTTGGTAACGGACTGTAACTTCATCAGGTGTGTAACGGATGTGTCGTGGTGTGTGACTCGAGTGTGTCCGTACGCTGTGCTTTTCAACACGCACTAATCGGCCTTGCTGAAAGGTACGACACTTCTTAGACTCTCAGAAGAATTCTTTTTTTTAAAATCACCTTGATCAGATTAATAATTACCTGTTATGTGATATTAAATTCAGTGCTTGTGTTTTTGATGAAGGGTTATGGTTGTTTTTATTGGAGATGAGAATATACCAGTCATTACTAATGATGGGTGAGACTATCTATCTATCTATCTATCTATCTATCTATCTATCTATCTATCTATCTATCTATCTATCTATCTATCTATCTATCTATCTATCTATCTATCTATCTATCTATCTATCTATCTATCTATCTATCTATCTATCTATCTATCTATCTATCTATCTATCTATCTATCTATCTATCTATTTAGCTAGCTAGCTAGCTAGCTATCTATCTAGTTTTTTGCTGTCACTTTAATCGAGTATATTATCGCATGCCCAGCTGTCCTTGACCGCAGTGGACGTCTCTCTCCTCAGGAAGGTGTTTCTAGTCCAGATCCGTGCTGAAGAAACCGATGAGAAGTGTGTGAACCGTTTGTCCTTGTGTCTGAGAGAGGTGCGTCATCACACCTGATATTGTCTCAGATTTCACCTTGTTTCTATGAAGTCACTTCCACTTCTTGTCTGCAGGGCGAGAGCTTCACGGCAGGTTTCATGCAGGCGGCTCTGGGCCTGATCCTCCCCCTGGCGTACGAGTTTAACCCCGGGCTGGTGCTGGGAGTTGTGGGAGAAAGTGGAGTGAAGACTCATTTGGCACCAGTCTGGGGTCACCTGACCAGCCTACTTCAGGGTGTGGCACAGGGCCGGACACTCGCTCTACTGCAGGTCAGGTTCTGATTTTTTTTTTTTTTAACAGGCCCAAAACATTGATCTATAGTATGTATTTGTTTAAAATGTATTTATTTATTTATTGTATTTATTTGCTTTAAAGGTATTTGCATTAAAGGTATTTATTTAATTGTTTTAAATATATTTATTTTAAAAATCAATTGGTTTTAAATGAATTTATTTTAAATGTAATGTAATTGTTTTGAATGAAATTTTATTTCTGTTAAAATGTAAAACAAATAAATACTTTTAAAACTAATAAATACATAATACATAAATACATTTCAAATAAATAACTTAACACAGTTTATTTAGTTTGAGTTTATTTGAAATGTATTAATTTAAATGGAAATGTATTTATTTGTTAAATTTATTTAAATACATTTATAATTTAAAATACATAACTATTCATTTATTTAAAATGTATTTATTTGTTATAAATTTAAAATAAACATTAAATACTAAAATAAATATTTATTTTCAATATATGTATTTTAAATATATTTATTTATTTTGTGTATTTTCTTTTGTGTATACTTCTGTATGAGAATTTTTGGCCTGTACAATAAACATATAGGACATTTTTAATAGATTTATTTTTAGTTATACGTCATCTTATCACTATGGTCCAGAATATTAACTGAGAAGCATCTGTACTGTTGGGTTTCCGCACAAAACATTGGCATAGCGGTTAAGCCATGTCTGGTAAAGCTACAGTATATGCGCGTCTTAACGACAAGTGAATCACAATATATGCATGTTTCAGGGCTATGACAAAGATCTGGTGGAGGTTACGGCCTCTGCCCTCTCTGGGGCCCCTGTTCCCCCCCTCGGGGTCTTGGGGGCCCCCAAACCTGAAGATGTTCAGATGATAGAAAAGCAGAGACAGAGGTTGCAGGAATGTTGGGGTCTGCTGCGGTGCACAGGTATTGAGACTGAATTAATGCAAATATTAGACAAAATATACATCACATATGCTCATCTACACTGGCTTACGTTCATATATGGTCAAATATATGCATTCTGTGAACTTTCTGCTTTCATGTACTTACATGGATAACAGTGTGTATTTTTATAGTTTCAGAAAGCTGATGGAAGCCACTTGAACATTGAACAGCCTGCATATTGATGTCCAGTTATGGAAAATCATTTTTATGGAAAATCACTTTTAACATTTTGTATGGTATTAAAAATAAACCTGATACAGTCTTTATTAATAACGTTGTAACATTGTTTGACCATGGTGTGTGTGTGTGTCTGGTGACTCTGCTCATATCTGACAACCTCCATTTGGGGATGTAAGCGAATTGTAAATTGCTTGGTTTATTCCTCATTTGTTAGTCGCTTTGGATAAAAGCATCTGCTAAATGAACTAGGGTTAATAAATATGATTAGTTTGGGACATCTTGGATAGCTAAGTAGACGTGTGTTGAGTTGTTTAGTTTCTATCAGTCTTACAGAATGATGTTTGTTACAACACTACATACCTATGGTCATACTTCCTTTTTTACTGCTATATGCCTCTTAAACTATTATCTATTTTTACTGTATTCGTACTTTATATTCTTTTGTCAGTGGTTTGCCGGTATTATTCATGACCCATATGGTTGGTTGTGCATGGCATGAGATGCTTATCCAAATCTACTGGGTGGCACATGTTACCAGTTAACAATGTTAACATTAAAAGTAGTCATCCAGTAGGGGACGCCGATTGGCCAGAATCCTCAGTCAAACCGCATTTACTTTTTCTGCCTTTATTGGTGATATTTGTATTATCGATAACCGTATAATCATCTACAATTTTGTCTATACAGTCAGAGCAGATCTAACTTATTTTGAATTTTACGTGATAAGGCTGTGAGGAATATATTTAGTCTTACAGTTGTACTGGATCACGTTATTTTTAAAACCCACAACAGTTTTGTGGGGTTTGTCTACTGAATGTTTTTTTTTTTTTTTTTTTTTTTCAGCTAAACAACTGACATGTAGTAAAATCTATTGAAAACACTATTTCTATTGCTGACAGCCTTATTTTCATTCCTGTCAAACTGACTAAATGAATAATGAAATTAAGGCATTAATGACTAAATTAATTATTACGGTATAAATATCCAATAAACTCAAACAGACAAATCAATTATTCTAAATAAAACCAATTTGAAAAAAAAAAATTGTGTAAACTGATGTCTGTCTTGATCATCGATGAGAAGAGTAACAAGTACCACGTGACATCACCGCATATCTGTATCAACAATCAAGATAATATTTTGGACATGAAAAATGACACTGAGGGATTTTACTAACCACTGAATTGAAATCACATGGTAAAGCATTAAAATAGTCAAATAATTATTTTAGCCACTACGCCCCGCCCCTAGACAATGCCAATTTCCATTCTTCTCACTTCTCCGGTTCAGTGACAGAAACCGAGGATCAGATGGCCGCCAATCCGACGAGAGCGACCGGCCAGCCGGGCAAGATGAAGAAGGACGAGTCGCTGCTGGGAAAACTGGGAGGAACGTTATCTCGCAAAAAGAAGCTGAAAGAAGGTAATATTTTTTTAGGATATTTTTACTGTTAACAAAAGAAAGGAAAAAATACTGTAATTAGAAGAGCACATGACATCATGCAGTCATTGATTTTATTCTGTCCATGGTGCTGCTCTTGATCAATAATAGATTCATGAAAATGATTCACTGTTGGATATATAACCACTTATTTTTGTTTAAATAGCATATTTATATATTTAAATAATAATTAATGGAATTAAAAGGCCTATATAATAGATATTTCTACCGGACTATTATAAGTAATTGTATAATAGTGATATAAAAAATGTATGCGATTTACTCTTTGTATATCAGCATAACTTCATCCACAGATATGTTGTGTTGTTGTCTGGGACAGAAATAGCCAGGTCAGGAGCTCAAGGTTATTCAGATAACTGTGAAACAGGTTGCTTTGTATTTCTTGTTGGTTATATTATTTCCTTCAAACTCTCAAGAGTTAAAAATCTATGTTGCTTTTTTAGATTTGTTATTTTTGTACAGTTTAGATCAAACTCAGCCTTCCAGGCTTCATTTGTGTGAACAGCTGCAGCTGCACAGTAAAGTGTGAGTGTGTGTGTGTGTGTGTGTGTGCGTGTGTGTGTGTGTGTTTGTTTGTTCCTTAATGAGACACAAAGGCAGGAATGACAGAGACAAAAGCTGTTTTAAATAGTTTTTGTACTATTTTAACCTTCAGTCAGTCACACAAGAGTTACACAATGTGTAAAATGCTCTATACTGACTCTTTGTTTAGAGCTTCGTTTTGGGAAGTTTGAAAAGAGTATTCAAGTTTGAGGCGACTGCCTTGCTAAGTAGTTGAGACAGTCTTCTGAATGGTTGCTAGGGTGTTTTGGATGATTGTTAGGGGCAGGGTGTTGCTAGGGTGTTCTAGCCAGTTGTTTGGATGGTTGTCAGGATGTTGCTAATGTGGTTTGGCTGGTTGCTAGGCTGTTTTTGCTGATTGCTAGGGTATTCTGGATGGTTGTTATGATTTCTGGTTGGTTGTTAATGTGTTGCTAAGGTGTGCTGGCTTGTTGTCAAGGTGTTCTGGCTGGTTGTTTTGGTGTTCTGGATGGTTCTTGTTCTTGCTTGTTGTTTGGGTGTACTGGATGGTTGTCAGGATGTTGCGAATGTGGTTTGGCTGATTACTAGGGTTTTTTGCTGACTGTTAGGGTGTTTTGAATGGTTGTTATGATTTCTGGCTGGTTGTTAAGGTGTTGCTAGGGCATTTTGGCTCATTACTAGGGTGATCTAGCTGGTTGTTTAGGGTGTTCTGGCTGGTTTCTTAGGTGTTCTGCATGGTTGTTATAATTTCTGGCTGGTTGTTAAGATGTTGCTAGGGCATTTTAGCTGATTGCTATGGTGTTTTGTCCGGTTGTTTGGGTGTTCTGGATGGTTTTTAAGGATTTATGGCTGGTTGTTAAGGTGTTGCTAGGGCATTTTGGCTCATTACTAGGGTGATCTGGTTGTTTAGGGTGTTCTGGCTGTTTGTTAGCGTGTTCTGGATGGTTGTTATGATTTCTGGCTGGTTGTTAAGATGTTGCTAGGGCATTTTAGCTGATTGCTATGGTGTTTTGTCCGGTTGTTTGGGTGTTCTGGATGGTTTTTAGGATTTATGGCTGGTTGTTAAGGTGTTGCTGGGTGTTTTGGCTGATTTCTAGGGTGATCTAGCTGGTTGTTTTAGGGTGTTCTGGCTGTTAGCGTGTTCTGGATGGTTGTTATGATTTCTGGCTGGTTGTTAAGATGTTGCTAGGGCATTTTAGCTGATTGCTATGGTGTTTTGTCCGGTTGTTTGGGTGTTCTGGATGGTTTTTAAGGATTTATGGCTGGTTGTTAAGGTGTTGCTGGGTGTTTTGGCTGATTTCTAGGGTGATCTATCTGGTTGTTTTAGGGTGTTCTGGCTGTTTGTTAGCGTGTTCTGGATGGTTGTTATGATTTCTGGCTGGTTGTTAAGATGTTGCTAGGGCGTTTTAGCTGATTGCTATGGTGTTTTGTCCGGTTGTTTGGGTGTTCTGGATGTTTTTTAGGATATATGGCTGGTTGTTAACATGTTGCTGGGCGTTTTGGCTGATTACTAGGGAGATTAGGGTGGTTGTTAGGGTGCTCTGGCTGTTTGTTAGCGTGTTCTGCCTGTAGTCAGACCTGTGCTGATTGGTGGATGTAGTTTGAAAACTAGGAGAAAATTCAGTCATACATTTTTGATGTAATGAAAATGGGGTTGTATGCTGGTCAAGTGTCTTACAGATGAGTGACTTTGGTCAAGCAGTGATAGTTTTTTGTGGAGAAGATGAGTAAGCATGATGTCTATAGCGCCACCCAGAGGACATTTGTTAGAAAGAGGGGGTTTTGTTTTTTCAGTAAAGTAGTTGTCATGATTGACAGCACAACAGATCCACACATTTCCCATGCCTTCTCTGCAGAAGCTGATAGCAGAAAAGCCTTTGATATGTATAAGTGTACAGTGTTTGTGTGTCAGGATGTTGAGCTGGCTGTTACACGTTGTGTTGGTGTGTATGAGAGATAGAGACAGATCTGGCTGTTGCTGCCTTCATTTTGTTCATTACCCTGAGGCTCGTTGAAGAACATGGATTCCAGTAAGTGTCACTCTTCTTCGAAACTCTTAATGCATTTTCTGAGAAATCTCCTGTTCAAGTTATTATGCTGTGATATTTTTTTAAAATAATGATCTGATATTTAAGACAATATACTTTATTATTAACTGTTTCATTATGTTTGTTTACACATTGTCTTATCAAACTTAATAGTTCAACCAATTAAGCATGGTTTCAAAGAGAAGCGGCGTGAGTTATTAATATAATATAATTCATATTAATATAAAAATAAGACTATTTTACACAATTTGTTTATATTCATTGTTAATTTTTTTCATATTTTGCCAATTACTATAGGCTATAATGTGTGATTATTTACAAGGTCCAGTGAAACTGAGTGATACTACAATCATTTATTACAGTAAATTACAAGCTTTAACAAATTAGTGTAATTCTAACAGTAAAATGTTGTAAAGTGTTTTCAGTGAAAAAAAAAAAAATATAAAAATAATAACTGTAAACTGACATTCCCAGAATTCCCATTACACTTCACATTTTTGAAGGTATTTTATCATGTTTCGTTATAGATTTTTTTATCAGTTAAGTACATTTGGGTTTTATGTTACATCTTCTGTTGTTTAATGAATGTTTATTGCTTTATTCAAGAGTCGTGTGTGTTACTACTATGATGGTGTTTTGTGTATGCATGAATGACTCTTACTTCTGATACTTCTGCCTGTGGAAAAGCTTGAACCTATTCATGAGTCTTCATGTGACTTCCTCTTTTACCGCCTTCATTATAATGCCGGTTGTCAGTATATGTTAAAGCTACAAAACAGATACTAGTAGTGTGCTCTGATCAATTTATTGAGTGAATATACTGTATCACTGCTGTGTTGTTCTTCTTAGAGTTATTAATGGGATATAAGGAAGGCGTAACCTCATATTTAAGCTTGGGTTAGTAGTTTAGAATCAGCCTTTGAGAAACATATTGTTGAGCACTAATCTGAATATTGAGGAAAGCGCATTGTCTTCTGCAGATACTGTATTGGTTTGAGGTTGGAAAATATGAAGTTCAGCAGCAGATCATGGTGTGTATGGAGTAACTGTGGACGTGTGTGATGCAGGACGTGTGTGTGTGACTGACATGACCCAATCTTATTTTCTCTGACATCTGAACTGTGTTGCTCCCTTTCCCTCTCTAGCATCCCGATGATCCCACAAATAAGTGCTGCTATATTAACATCAGCTCCATTCCTCTGACCCGACTGTTATTTTTGTCGGCTTTGTAATAAATAACTTTCCCCAGGCGCTACAGTCATACACACCGCTGACAAGCACCACACACACACACACACACACACACACACACTCTCACTAACTCACACTCTCACACACACACACACACACACACACACACACACACACACACACACACACACACACAGTGTGTATTGATTTCTCAGGGAAGTGTTTGTTGTGTTGTGTCTGTTGTTATTGCAGTCGCTGATGTGCAGCTTTTTACTAATTGATTTGAGCATGAGAATGAGCTTTCCTGAAAATAAATAAAAATAAAAATAAATGAATGGTCTCGTTCATCAGATTCAATATTTAATTGCAAACCGCCGATAAATTTAATATACAAGACAAATCAAAGATCTAAATATTTTAATGAACATAAATATCTAATCCATTGTAGAATATAATAGAATAGAATTTAGACAACACATATACAAGATATGGACATCTAAGATCCATGAAGATTTCATGTTTTGCAGAAAAGCTTGAATGTCCAATAGAAAAGAATAGAACACATCTAACGTCTGGAAATCTTCAAAGATTCATGTAGATTTCATATATTGCAGACAAAATTTCAATATCTAAACCAATATAGAGTAGAATAAAATTAATTAAATAACACATCTAAAATATGGTAATCTTTAACGATCTTTTAAGATTTCATGTATTACAGAAAAAAACTTGAATATATAATCAGTTATAGAATAGAATAGAATACAATAGAATACAATAGAATACAATAAAACAAAATAAGATTAATTAGACAATAAATATCTAAGATCTGGAAATCTATCCATGAAGATTTATTTTATGTGTTGCAGAAAAGCTTGAATATCTAATTCATAGTAGAATAGAATTGAATGGAATAGAGTAGAATTAATTAAACAACACACATCCAAGGTGTGTAAATCTTTGAAGGTCCATAAAGATTTCACGTGTTGCTGAAAAACTTGGATATCTAATCCATTATTATAGAATAGAATAGAATTGAATAGAATAGAATAGAATAGAATAGAATAAAACAAAATAAGATTAATTAGACAATAAATATCTAAGATCTGGAAATTTATCCATGAAGACTTATTTTATGTGTTGCAGAAAAGCTTGAATATCTAATTCATATAGAATAGAATTGAATGGAATAGAGTAGAATTAATTAAACAGCACACATCCAAGGTGTGGAAATCTTTGAAGGTCCATAAAGATTTCTCATGTTGCTGCAAAACTTGAATATCTAATCCATTATTATAGAATAGAATAGAATAGAATAGAATAGAATAGAATAGAATAGAATTAATTAGGCCACAAACATCTAAGATCTGGAAATCTTCAAAGACGCATGAAGATTGATTTCATATGTTGGAAAAAAACTTGAATATCGAATCCATTAGAATTAGACTAGACTAGAATTAATTGCATTTTTAATAAAAGATCTATTGTGTTGGACAAAAAATGAACGAATGAATCAAGGCAAATGTACGAGGTGTAATCCGAGGTGTATGATCTCTCCAGCAAGTGTTGTTGTGGTCGTCCCCTTATTAGTGTGTAGTAAGCAGCCTGTCCTTCTCATTGAAACGGGAGCAGTAAGTGTGGGGGTTTCAGAGGGACAGAAATAACACGTGATGACGCGAGCACGACTGCTGTAGCCACACTGGCGGCCTCCCACACACACACACACACACACACACACACACGCTCAGTGCAGCGACATCAGCGGGACTGTTTAACGGGACATGGCTGGTCTACTGTGTGGAACGAAGAGAAGAAAGCAAGGTAGACTTTAGATAGCAGGTGTGTGTGTGTTCACTGGCTATTATATTATTGTGCAGCAGTTTCATATATCTAATTAAATCAATGACATTTTTATTTTAACATTATTGGATTTACATTATAAATATTTGATATTAAATGTAATGTATTTCTTTATGAATACAAATGCTTTTGCAATCACACACTATAATTTATTGTATTCATTAAATAGTCTATATTATTATGCTATTTAAGTGTTAATAGAAAAATGTCTACAGTGTATTTGTTCGCTATGGTTATTATGGCTATACTGTGGTGTTGTTTTTTTAAAAAAGGTGGTGCAGTGATTTAATACATTTTGATTAAACTATTTTAAATTTGTATTCACATCAACACTTTAGATTTACATTATATAGATGACATTTAAAATAAAACTATTTCTGAATATTTATGCTTTTGCAAACAAGCAATGAAACATTGCTGTAATATAGTATTTATGTATTATAGTAGAGTTGATAGCACTTGTACAGAATTTCTGTTCATTGAAATGAGCAATTAGTACATCACTATTTTATTGTAACCCTAAAATCTGCACTGCAGTAATTTAATATATCTGGATACTAATGATGTGTTAAAATGAATTTTTTGTATTTTATAAATACAAAAATACAAAAAAAAAATAACAGAAATACATACATGTATTTGTACATATTGAACACTATATATATATGTATATTATTTTTTTATAAAAATTTCTATATTGCTTTAATTGATTTTTTATAGTTTAATATATAATTATTATGGTATAGTAGGTATATTTAATATAGAAAATGATCATTTATGATTATAAACAGCATTTATCTTCTCCTAGAGGGTTTGAAGTGTGTGTGAAACATGGACAGAGCTGTAATGCTGGGAGAATGAGGCATGCTGCAAGCATAATCTTGCAGGAAATGCAGATTGCGCGCGAGATCATGCAGTGCTCTCTGAAGATGAAGACCTGTCCCGGTGGACCTCAGATGTTTATGTGTGTGTGTGTGTGTGTGTGTGTGTGTTCGCTCGCTTGCATGTGGGCTGAGAACATGAACGGCTGATGCGTTTGCCTCTAGGGCCGTTTACTCGACACTTCAGCTAAAAGCAGAAAACTTTGTATGTGTTTTTGGTACAACGTCATTTAGGGGTCCGGGAATTGTAAACTGTATTTGGTTTTAGAAAATGATACCGTTATTGTCTCTGTGTGAACTACAAAAACGTGAGTTCCCATTCAGGGAACTTCGAGCTGCGTGTAAACGCCGTGGGAACGCCTCTGCGTGACGAGTCATGAAGCACGTATGAAATCTGTCCAATGGCGAGACGGAACGTCATAGGCGGGGTGACGTATCGACCAGGAAACTATAAAGCATCCCCGAAACACAAGCGCAACAGCTTCTGAGTCTTCACAAGCGCTCTATGTATGAATTTTGTCTGTCTGTCTAATATTGTATATTTATATATATTGATATGGCGAGCAAACAACAGCAGAAAGTGTGTTCATCCCTGCCCTCGCTTCATCACGGGTGGGGATACACACGATCTGTGTGTTGTTTGTTTGGGAGTGCAGCATGCTCAGTCGGCTCTCGAGGGGGCCGGCTGTGCACTGCGAGTGTCTGCCCATGAAGACACTTCGCTCCCGCCGGGCACTCTTCGAGGAGAGTGGTTCGGTGCGCGCTCCCCGCGGCTCGGGTCCCGCTGCTGCCGAGGCACAGCGAAGGCTTGCGTCGTGGGGATCGCAGATGGATCTATCAGCGGGGATTGAGACGGGCCCCGCCCTTTCTCTGCCCTTACCTGGTAGATCCAGTGCCTCAGTTCTCGCTGCGGGAGTCCGCGTTGCGGTTTTTCCTGCCCGGGCTGAGGCGCCATCACTTCAATTATCCAGTTCTGAGGAGCTGGATGTTGAAAGTGTGGATGCAGAGTCTATGGACTCAGTGGAGAGCGAGGGAAGCTCGTTTGCCATCCCAGTCTCCCGCGAATGTAGTAAAAATAAAGGAAAAAAAAAAAAAAATGGAGGTTTTTGACTCGGGCTGTGGAAAAATTAACCATTGAATGGCCAGTTGAGAAACAAGAGTCGAGAGAGTAAAATGGATGAGAGATTTTTAATATCACACTCACTACCTCCATGCCGGTGTTTGCCTTTCTTCCCCGATCTACACACCGAGGTGTGTAGATCGTGGAACAAACCAGTGTCAGCTAGAATTTTGACACACCAGACCTCTATGTATGCTAATATTGCTGGGTCTAGGAGATATGAGTGAGGGGGAGGTCGTCGGCACTGACGTGATTAATGAGATACTGCGTCAGGCGGCAGATATTTCTCTCCGTGCCACCAAGGAGACGGCCAGATCAGTCGGCCGCTCTATGGCAGCCCTGGTGGCCACGGAGAGGCATCTGTGGCTAAATCTGGCTAATATGAAGGAGAAAGATAAAGCGTTTCTCCTGGATGCGCCGCTGTCGTCCGGGAAAAAAACAGGCAGCGGCGCTCCAGAAATGTCTCCCCCTCCGTACTCATCCTTCGGGGGCTGCTGGGCGAGAGCAGCCCCGCCCGTCGAGAGAGCGTCGCGTCTCGGGCTCCTCCCCAGCAAAACTGGGCTGAGACGCGGCGTTCTCAGGCGAGGTCTTCCCGGGATAGAACCGATCTGAGGACGGTTATTGTCGCCAGGAAGGCTTCGTCGAAGAAGTCCTGACGCCACTGGTGTCAGGCTACTGAGGGTGGTCCCCACCGTGAGACAGAGGTGTTCGCCGCTGAATCCGGCGCCCGCTCTCTCTCGGTGCCCTCAGGGGTTCGTTCTGCCAACCCTGCCTGTAATGGGGGGTGCAGACGGTCCCAGCGAGCGATTTCCCGAGGGACGCTCGTTTGCTCCGAGGAGCGATACAGAACGGTCGTTAAACCCTGCCTGTGCGCGGTCACAGGGCGCTGTTTCTGTTTTTAAAAACTACTCCAGAGGCCAGTCTCGAGAGACTGGTACCCTTAGTAGAATTTCTGGTAGAATGGGGAAGTCTTCCAAATATATCTCGTTGGGTCCTGCAGACTATCGAACGCGGGTACGCGATCCAGTTCAGGTCGCGTCCACCTCGTTTCCGGGGGGTTTTGCCCACAGTGGTGACCCCCGAGCAGGCTCTGGTTATGGAACAAGAAGTGAAAGCTCTGCTAATGAAGGGGGCGATAGAACGAGTTCTTCCTCCCGACAGAGAGCTGGGGTATTACAGCCGGTACTTCATTGTTCCAAAGAAGGATGGGCGGCTGCGTCCGATTTTAGACCTGCGCCTCTTAAATCGGTCAGTAGGGAAGCTCAAGTTCTAAATGCTGACTCTCAAGCAGATCGTGTCACAGATCAGGTCCGAGGACTGGTTTGTCACGATAGACCTAAAAAAAGACGCGTACTTCCATATCTCCATCCTTCCGCAACATCGGAAGTTCCTGAGGTTCGCTTTTTGGGGCGAAGCGTACCAATATCGGGTCCTTCCATTCGGCCTAGCGTTATCTCCTCGAACCTTCACGAAATGCATGGACGCGGCCTTGGCCCGCTGCGTCTCCAGGGCATTCACATTTTAAATTACATCGACGATTGGTTGATTCTGGCTCAATCGGAGCATCAGGCGATTCGGCATCGAGATGCCGTCCTCGCCCACATCAGAAGGTTGGGGTTGAGACTCAACGCTAAGAAGAGTGTGCTTTCGCCAGTTCAGCGGACCACTTTTCTAGGCGTGGTATGGGATTCGACGACGATGCAGGCACGTCTGTCGCCGGCTTGTATAGCCTCGATTATCTCGACTGTCAAGCAAGTGAAGCTAGGCCAGTCACTCACTGTAAAGGAATTCCAGAGAATTCTGGGTCTGATGGCAGCAGCATCCAACGTGTTACCGTGCGGCCTGCTGTACATGAGACCACTACAGTGGTGGCTCAGGACCAAGAGGTTCTCCCCGAGGGGAAAGCCGCTCCGCAAGATCAAGGTCACGCGACGTGGTCTCCGTGCCCTGGCTATGTGGAAAGAACCTTGGTTCCTGTCCCTGGGACCTGCGCTGGGAGCCCCGTGTCGCCGGGTAACGGTGACGACGGATGCCTCTCTCACGGGCTGGGGAGCGATCATGAGTGGTCGCTCGGCCCGCGGGTTGTGGCAAGACCATCATCTCCGATGGCATATAAATTGTCTAGAGATGATGGCGGTGTTTCAGGCTCTGAAACACTTTCTCCCAGACCTCAGAGATCATCATGTTCTTGTCCGGTCAGACAACATGTCTGTGGTCTCTTACATAAACCACCAGGGGGGTCTGCAGGGACCCGTTCTGCTGAACCTGCCTGTGAGGGTGGGCGCAGACGGTCCTAGCGAGTGGTTTCCCGAGGGAAGCTCGTTTGCTCCGAGGAGCGATACAGAACAGTCGTTAAACCCTGCCTGTGCGCGGTCACAGGGCACTGTTTCTGTCTCTATAATTACTCCAGAGGCCAGTCTCGAGAGACTGGTACCCTTAGTGGAATTTCTGGCAGAATGAGAAAGTCTTCCAAATATATCTCGATGGGTCCTGCAGACTATCGAACGCGGGTACGCGATCCAGTTCAGGTCACGTCCGCCTCGTTTTCGGGGGATTTTGCCTACAGTGGTATCCCCCGAGCAGGCTCTGGTCATGGAACAAGAGGTGAAAGCTCTGTTACTGAAGGGGGCGATAGAACGAGTTCTACCCCCCGACAGAGAGTTGGGGTATTACAGCCGTTACTTCATTGTTCCAAAGAAGCTAACGATATACGCCTCCCTCACGGGCTGGGGGCGATCATGAGTGGTCGCTCAGCCCGGGGTCTGTGGACTTTCTCCCAGACCTGAGGGGTCACCATGTTCTTGTCCGGTCAGACAGCACATCGGGGGTCTTTTTATAGACCATCAAGGGGGTCTGCGCTCATGTCCATTATTCAGGCTAGCGCCAGATCCTTCTGTGGGCCCAGGGGAAGCTTCTTCTTTGGCGATTTTATATCCCAGGATATTTAAATCGGGGAGCAGACATCCTGTCGAGGCAGGGGCCGAGGCCCGGGGAGTGGAGACTCCACCCCGAGGTGGTGGAGCTCCTATGGAGTCATTTCGGTCATACCGAGGTAGGCCTATTTGAATCCAGGGACTGAGACACTGCATGCTGTGGTTTCTCTGTATCCACCAGCCCCTCTGGGGTTGGATGCGATGGTACAGGAGTGGCCGAGGTCACCCCTGTACGCATTTCCCCCGATTGCTCTGCTCCCAGGAGTTCTGGAGAGGGTTCACCGAGTCGGGGTCTTTCTACTGTTAGTAGCCCCGCGTTGGCCGCCCGAGTATGGATGCGGGTCGATACTTCACCCCCGCCCAGATCTATGGAGGTTGTGGCTTGGCCTCTGAGGGGGCCCAGCTCATAGAATCGGGTCTCTCGACTGAGGTCGTGGAGACCATCCTCCAATCCAGAGCTCCGTCCACGAGGAGATTATATGCCTTGAGGTGGCAATGTTTCACCTCTTGGTGGGGAGAACACCAGTTGGACCCAGTTAACTGCCCGGTGTGGCGGTGCTGGAATTCCTTTGGAGCATTTCTCCACAGGGTTATCCCACTCCACACTAAAGGTGTATGTGGTGGCCTATCTGCTTACCACGTCCCTTTGAGTGGAGCTTTTCACGGGAGATACCCATTGGTAATTCTTTTTCTTCGTGGTATTGTGAGGTCAGACCAAGAGAAACTAATCTGCTCTGCCCTCTGAGGGCTCTAGATGCTTATGTCCACAGAGCTGCCCTGTGGAGAAAGCCTGAACAGTTATCTGTTTGTTTTTGGACCTCCGAAGAAAGGTTGTCCCGCATCTGAGCAGAGGTTGAGTAAGTGAGTGGTCGAGGCCATCTCATTTGCATATGAGTCCGCCGGTCAGCCTTCTCCTTTGGCTGTCTGGGCTCACTCAACCAGGGGTATGGTAGCTCCGCTCCAGGGGCGCAGGTGCTTTCGTCTAAATATGTGCCTGATTTCATACAACGGACACCTGCTCGCATGGCGGCGTTGGTATTAGCGTTCCCACGGCGTTTACACGCAGCTCGAAGTTCCCTGAATGGGAACGTCTCTGGTTACGTATGTAACCCTAGTTCCCTGAAGGGAACGAGACGCTGCGTGTCTATGCCATACTCCCAGCATGCCCGTGAGCGCTTGCTTCAGTCCTATCAGAAGCTGTTGCGCTTGTGTTTCGGGGATGCTTTATAGTTTCCTGGTCGATACGTCACCCCGCCTATGACGTTCCGTCTCGCCATTGGACAGATTTCATACGTGCTTCATGACTCGTCACGCAGAGGCGTTCCCACGGCGTTTACACGCAGCGTCTCGTTCCCTTCAGGGAACTAGGGTTACATACGTAACCAGAGACGTTTTTATGAAAACGGTTTGTACATGCTTCATGTTCAGTCTATAGGTGTGTGTGTTTCTTTACAAAGTGACAACGCCAACTACTGCTGATAAAATTACTGAGAATTAAAATATGAAAAAAAAAGATTTTTTTTTCCCAGCTAGTCGCCAAGGCAACATTTCTAATTTATTTCTATTTTAAATAAACCAAAACTATAAAAATAAAACCCATATTGACATAAAACAATTGCCTATAAAAAATAATAAAAACACAACAAATTTACCGAAAACGTTAGCTAAATTAAAATGAAAACAGAAAATATAAAATCAATTCTATAATATCAATGAAACTAAAATAACTCTTTCTCAATGGTAGTCTTACAGGAAGGATGCGATTTGAATGCGTCTTTCTATCCTGATTTACGATGTCAAAGGGAAAAATAAGTTCATTTAGCCTAACATAATATTTGATAATTAGGGCTGTCAAATGATTAATCGCGATAAATCGCATCCAAAAATAAAAGTTTGTGTTTACATAATATATGTGGGTGCACTGTGTATAATTATTTTATATACTGTATATAAATACACACACATGCTTGTATTTAAGAAATATTTTCATGTATATGCTGTATATAGATTTATATATAATTTATATTATATATAAATATCAATATTTTATATATAAATAATATTTTTTTCTTTAAATATTTTATTAAACTTTTATTTTGGATGCGATTAATCGTGATTAATCGTTTGACAGCCCTAATTATAATATTAGCAATGTACATCTACCTTTCTCGGAAACAATTTTACTATCACAATCAGTCTATTTTAAAATGTAATTTATTCTTATATGGAGTATATAATCAAATATGATGATTTGTTGCGCAGTTGTGCTGCTTCATATTTTTGTGGATTTTTTTCCCCAAGATTCTTTGATAAAAAGAAAGTTCAAAAGAACATAATTTATTTGAAATATAATTTTTTAGTAACGTAATATGTCTTTACAGTCACGTTTGATCCATTTGATGCATCCGTGTTGAATAAAACCATTAATTTCTGTAAAAATCAGCTCTTGCCTCTAAATGTTTGAACAGTAGCGTGTGTGTGTGTGGTTCGACACAGGAGGAACGCTTTCTGAAGTCGTCAGATATATTTGGAAATGACCCTGATGAATGTTTCTGTTGTCAAGGAAGTACGCTCAACTGAAGATGTTTACTATGAGATCATGTCAAGTTACAGCTCAATTGAATAAATGTACTGTAATTACCTGAAGGAGGAAGAGAACGAGTCTC
Source organism: Pimephales promelas (assembly GCF_016745375.1). Next base: position 668,083 of record NW_024121129.1, read on the forward strand.
TCATGAATCCGCTGATTAATTACTGCACACTAATCAGTTAATTGACATGGCAATGATTTACTCTACGTGACGTTAGCCGGTCTGCCCGTCACATATATTTCCTTGTACAAACCCTTACTGTACCACGGTACCTTGCTAGATATTTACCATATAATTACTATATTCATATGGTGTTTACATGATACTCCAAGGTACCTCTATAGTATTACCATGGTACATATCCCAGAAAATATGGTGCTTATGACACTTTATTCTTTTTTTGTGTCTTTAGTGAGTGACCTTCAGGAAGAGGGCAAGAACGCCATCAACGCCCCCCTCCTGCCCGGCGGCCCGGAGCTGCTCCCCGAGGACACACTGCTAGGTAACCCCAGTAGCACCTCATTGCAGTACACGAGATCAAGGGGGCGGAGTTGGATCCAGGGGTGGAGATGGGTAGGATTAGGGGTGGGGTTAGGGATCAGGGGGTGGAGATGGGTAGGATTAGGGGTGGGGTTAGGGATCTGGGGGCAGAGATGGGTAGGATTAGGGGTGGGGTTAGGGATCAGGGGGCGGAGATGGGTAGGATTAGGGGTGGGGTTAGGGATCAGGGGGCGGAGATGGGTAGGATTAGGGGTGGGGTTAGGGATCAGGGGGCGGAGATGGGTAGGATTAGGGGTGGGGTTAGGGATCAGGGGGCGGAGATGGGTAGGATTAGGGGTGGGGTTAGGGATCAGGGGGCGGAGATGGGTAGGATTAGGGGTGGGGTTAGGGATCAGGGGGCGGAGATGGGTAGGATTTGGGGTGGGGTTAGGGATCAGGGGCGGAGATGGGTAGGATTAGGGGTGGGGTTAGGGATCAGGGGGTGGAGATGGGTAGGATTAGGGGTGGGGTTAGGGATCAGGGGGCGGAGATGGGTAGGATTAGGGGTGGGGTTAGGGATCAGGGGGCGGAGATGGGTAGGATTAGGGGTGGGGTTAGGGATCAGGGGGCGGAGATGGGTAGGATTAGGGGTGGGGTTAGGGATCAGGGGTGGAGATGGGTAGGATTAGGGGTGGGGTTAGGGATCAGGGGGCGGAGATGGGTAGGATTAGGGGTGGGGTTAGGGATCAGGGGTGAAGATGGGTAGGATTAGGGGTGGGGTTAGGGATCAGGGGTGAAGATGGGTAGGATTAGGGTGGGGTTAGGGATCAGGGGTGAAGATGGGTAGGATTAGGGGTGGGGTTTGGGATCAGGGGTCGGAGATGGGTAGGATTAGGGGTGGGGTTAGGGATCAGGGGTGAAGATGGGTAGGATTAGGGGTGGGGTTAGGGATCAGGGGTGAAGATGGGTAGGATTAGGGGTGGGGTTAGGGATCAGGGGTGAAGATAGGTAGGATTAGGGGTGGGGTTTGGGATCAGGGGTCGGAGATGGGTAGGTTTAGGTACATGTAAGGTGGGAGTCCTCCCCCTGGTTTTCGTGTTCTGCAGTGAGGAGGACCTTCTCGGTATCCTCTCGCTCCTTTCATCCATTAAACACAACATATATGGCAAGCCGCTTTAACATTTAATCATTTTAACCTACTAGTCTCTATTTTCATGCTACTAGTACATATTTTTTAGATACTAGTATCTATTTCATTAAGTACTAGTACTTATTCATTAGCTTTTGAAAATAGAGACTAGTAGGTTAAAATGATTAAATGTTTAACGGCTTGCCATACAACGTAACGTCTCTTTCCTCCACTAGAGGTTGTGTGGTCGTGAGTGATTCCCCGACAAAAACCCTATAGGACCTTTCCGTTGGCTTTTGGATTCGTGTTTTGAAACGATTATGATTCTTACATGTTGTGTTCATCATAGTAATCTTCAGGATTTAACACAAGTTTAATGAATTCTAAATACAATCAGCTGAAATAAAAAGCTAAATTCAGGCTGTGTCCGAAAACGGTGGACACTCATTCAATTGAAAACGAATTCAGGCACTGAGTGTGTGAAAGGCTTTTGAATAGTTTCTGCTGTTTAATAATCATTTGAGGCTTAGCAAACTGGCAGCTCCAGTAGTGATGAAAACATTAATCTTGAACTTTAGCATGTATAAACCTTAATTCAAAATTTTAATTATCAATTAAGAAGGCATTTATACCTGTATGATATTGGTTTGGAAAACGGATCAGATGCGGTGCCATCTCCTGATCAGACACGAGAATTCATTCATCTAGTGACACTCACAGTGCATTATTGGTATTCTCAAGCTGTTGAGCGTATATACATAAAATATATATTTTATATGTCTTATATGCCATATGTCTTATGGTTGAGCATACATAATTGTACACTCATTATTGTGGTGCATTATGGAATTGATAATGTCCACTATGGTTTCGGACACCACTATAAATGGCTGTTCCCTCGAATAATGCCCTATTTAAGTCTAGGCTCTAGAATTATAAATATATTTATGACGTTTATTTACGACATCTTCTGTAGTCCCTTTTTAGCCACTTGTTAGCAACCCATTTTTAACTTTTCAGATTTTGATTAAAGATTACTAAGGTAAAACATTTTTTAATATATATTCACTTGCACGGATTAATTGTTCACCACAAGACTAGTAATATGCGCTAACAAAGTAAATAGGTTAAATTTTTATTTCACGGGGACTTTAAAGACAAGAAAAAAAAAATCACAATTGTGGTATTATTGATGTATTTTAAGTCATACACAGAAAAAAACCATGACACCATGACATCAGGATGATGGAAGCAGAAGTGCTGCAGCAATATTTACTGTTTTATTTAAAAACACATTGCCTATTTAAAGGTAAATAAATGCAGCACTATTTAAGAATTTCAAGAGAAAACATATTAGATGAAACCACTGATCTATATAATGTCGTTCTATAGACATTATGCACCAGAGAAACGTGGGCGCCGTCATCTTTATTATATGTCTTTGGAACTTCCGTTTTTGCAGTCGCTCTGTATATTTCTATGGCATCGCTGTCGAGGAGTAATTAGCGGGTGAAGTGGATTTACTTATTGTAGAGTTAACAAAAGTTATCATGAGCATTGTAAAGTAGATGTCTTAACAAATGTTGACCGGGAATTTTTTTACGAGCAGTTCATTCATACCTATGCAAGATCGCTGTGAAAATAAAGACCTGAAGTCAGCAGCGCTGAAAAGGGGCGGGGCTACATAAGGTCTATATAGATCAGTGCATGAAACTGGTCCTTGAGAAATGCATTACTAAGAAGTTGAACTCCTAAAGTCTAATTTTGCGGTGGTGTTGGGTGTGGAGGACACTTCTCGTTTCCTCCATGACTCTTGCTCACTCTGAGTCACACAGTTGGAGAAGTTCCCCCACACCCAGGACCGTTCTAGAGGACAATCCAGCTGAATTTTCTGTTAAACACTGTGTTGAAGAGTTTCTCCTTTCATCTGTGATTTTTTTTGCAGAGGAAAATGCAGAGAGGACCATTCTAGACCCTACATCCAGAGAAGACCTCAATTTCAAAGACCTACAGAAGGTAGAAAACACATGTTCTGTCTGTTTACATAAACATCTCTGAATAGATGATGTGAAAAACTCCCAGAAATGGTATATGGAGATGACCTAAGTCTGTTTGGAGAGCATGCAGCGCCCTCTACAGTTAGCTATTACCTCAAACCCCTCAAACCAGTGTTATTTTAATATTATTTACATAATATTATAGTATTTTTAATACTATAATTAAAATAATTTAAAAATTAACTATAATTATAATGATTAAAAATTATTTTAATTTTATTTGTAATTTTTTTAATTTTTAGTAATTTAATTTTTTTGCTTTAATAGCATTTTTCTTTTTTTTATTAAATATTTCTATATAGCTTCAATTTATTTTTTTATAGTTTTTAGTTTTGGTCAGTTTAGTACTTAAACTTAAACATATATTGGTAACACTTTTTTGTACATTGTCCCTGTTATTGTACAATGTCTTTGTTTATTTTACTGCGTCTTGCATGTTACATGTAGTCTACTATAAATTATGCACAATTACATGCTACTAAACCAAACCTAATCCTAACCCGTAAGTACATTAATTAAAGGTGCTCTAAGCGATGTCAAATGTTTTTTAGGCCCAAACATTTTTTGTCACATGCAGCAAACATCTCCTCACTATCTGCTAGCTGCCTATCCCCTAAACACACTGTAAAAAAACGCGGTCTATGCAGACAACCCAGGCTCCACAAATGACAACAAAAACAAACTGCGGCAACCTGCTCCACGAAACATAACAAACTGTTCCAGCCAATAACTGACAAGAAGGCCCTGGGGGTGGGGTTTGGGGGGTCAGTGCAGATGATGAGGAGGAGGGAGGGTCTATCTAGCCTCCGTTTAGTTTAAAAATACTTTAAACGTCAACAAGAAGTCACGTCACCTGACATCGCTTAGAGCACCTTTAAATATAACTGTAACAAGTACACCTTAAAATAAACTGTAACCCATATTTAGGTAGTTGCCAAGGCATCGTTTAGTTAATGATAATTTAGCATCATTAATCTTAACCCTAGGCCTACAATAAGCACATGTAGTTAATTAACTCTTTCCCCACCATTGACGTCATATGACAGTTTCTAAGCCACGCCCATTTAGCATAATTACCATTCTACTCACTGACCTTTTTAGAAACTCTTCCTCTCAGGTTCTCATTGACTGGATCAACAGTGAACTGGAGGAGGACCGAATAATCGTAAAAGACCTTGAAGAAGATCTGTATGATGGACAGGTGCTGCAGAAACTTTTTGGTAGGACACAGACAAGAACTTTATATTTAGGATTTTCTTTTTTTTTTGCACCTTTGTTATGGTACCAAACGTTGGAAATGTGGTGCTAATGAGGATGTTCTGTGCGTGTGACCTCCTTCAGAGAAGCTGTCGGGTTATAAGCTGAATGTGGCGGAGGTGACGCAGTCAGAGATCGGGCAGAAGCAGAAACTGCAGACGGTTCTGGAAGCTGTTAATGGAGTCCTCAGGCCGCTGGAGTGGCACACGGAGTGGAGTGTCGACGGTGAGCGCTGAAGACGCACATTTTTACAGTTAACCTATAAATAAATAAATAAATTAAAGGGTAGGCAACTTTCAGAGAGGCTAGCAATAGCGAGCTAGCTAAAGCATACGATCCCACCCTTTCTGGTTCAAATTTGCCTTAAGCATTGATTAATTGTGCAAGAGAAAGTAAACAAAGTCAATTTTGGTAATCTTTTTAATACATGATCAAAAATAAAGAAATGTGTTGTTTTA